>CM052799.1:81718066-81750051 GCA_028533885.1 Nasua narica
TAAAATTAGCAAGTCAGGGAACGACAGATGTTGGCGAGGATGCGGAGAAAGGGGAACCCTCCTACACTGTTGGTGGGAATGCAAGCTGGTACAACCACTCTGAAAAACAGTATGGAGGTTCCTCAAAATGTTTAAAATAGAGCTACCCTACGATCCAGCAATCGCACTACTGGGTATTTACCCTCAAGATACAAATGTAGTGATCCAAAGGGTCACATGCACCCAAATGTTTATAGCAGCAATGTCCACAATAGCCAAACTATGGAAATAATCTAGATGTCCATCAAGAGATGAATGGATAAAGAAAAGGTGGTATATATATTCAATGGAATACTATGCAGCCATCAAGAGAAACGAAATCTTGCCATTTGCAACGACGTGGATGGAATAGTGGGTATTATGCTAAGCGAAATAAGTCAGTCAGAGAAAGACAATTATCACATGATCTCTCTGATATGAAGAATTTGAGAGGCAGGGCAGGGGGTCGTGGGGGGTGGGGAAGAGAAATGAAACAAGATGGGATGGGGAAGGAGACAAACCATCAGAGACTCCTAAACTCATGAAACAAACTAAGGGTGGCTGGGAGGTGGGGGGGGGGGTAGGGCTATGGACATTGGGGAGGGTATGTGCTATGGCAAATGCTGTGAAATGTGTAAGCCTGATGACTCACAGACATGTACCCTGGGGCAAATAATACATTATATGTTAATAAATTTTTTAAAAATTTAAAAAAAGATAAATAAGGAACTAGAGTATGTCAAATGGTGATTAGCGACACCAGGAAAAATAGAGCTCAAAAGGAGAATAGGAAATGTCGGACTAGGGGCTCAATTTTAAACAAGATGGCCGAAGAAGACATCACTCAGAAGTATAGATCAAACATGGGCCTGGGAAAGGTGTACAGATACCTAGAGAAGGGCATTGTGGACAGAAGGAAGAGCCAGCATGAAGTTCCTGAAGCAGGAGTGGAATGGTCTCATTGGCTCTTTGCTCCCATACATTCAGAGACCCCCCTCTCAGCCCTGCACAGGGCACTGTGAATCAATCATCTGGTTTCACCACTTCTTGGTACAGATGAAGCCAAAGACACTTTAATCCTTAATTTTTCTGTTTTTGTCGACATTGACATTTTTGAGGTCATGCGCAGTTATTTTGCAGAATGTCCCTCAAATTAAGCTTAGTCTGATATTCCTTAATATTAGGTCCAAGTAACACATACTGGGCAGGGATACCACAGAAATGATATGTCATATCAAGAGGCCTATGACCTCAATTTGTCCCATCCCAAGGTGTTAACTGTGATCATCTCATTAAGGTGCTGTGTGTAAGGCTTCTCTGCTGTAATGTTTCTATTTTTCCATTTATCACCCTAAGTATCTTGTGGAGAGATACTTAAAGATTATGTTAATATCCTGTCTATCAAACTTTCACCCCTTGTTTTGACAGCTCTTAAAGAAAAAAAAAAAAATCCCAGATAATTCAAACGTGCAGCCAGGGCTGAGTACTTTCCCTGGAGCTTCCCCAGTCCTGGATCCTTTAAAACTAGGAGAAAGAGGTACTGCACAGTCTTCTCCCAGGACTCACTGATCACTGTGGGCCATAGAGAGAAACAGGCTATTGCAGCACTGCCCACTGTGGCTAAGCATGAGGCGAGGGAGCACTGGGGAGGAGCCGCTAACCCAGCTAGGAAGGTCAGAGTCAACACTGAGCAGAGTCTACAGCAGCTCTGGCCCGGTGGCTCTTAGCCTGGGACGTTTCCTAATCCAAGTCTCAAGTCTGACCTACTGCAGAAGAGGCCCTCTGTTATCTGCTCAGTCTCCACAGCACCCCAAGACCTCAGGCCCTCTGTCTACAGCAGACGATGCAGGACCGTGCAGCCAGGAAGCGGGTTCCACCTAGGGTGACCAAATGTCCCAGGTCAACTAGGACTGATACCCTGGACATAGGACTTCCAGAGCTAAAATCACGAAAGTCCCAGGCAAACGAGGATGAAGTGATCACGCTCACAAGCCACGGCAGCTTATATATACCTGGTACTCAGTAACCAAGAACTACGTCCAGAAGTGATCTAGAAGTGATCTAGAAAGCCAGGTTGAAAATAATTGACCTCAAAGATGGGGAGGACTCGGACTGATCTTTAAGAAATGGATAGGCCCAGAGGGTACAGAACCAGATTGAGGAAAGGGGTAGAGAGGTTCTGTGTTTGATTCAACTGAGGTACAGAGGTCAAGTGGGACTGAAAGAAGTCCATAAACCAAAATTGGCGGATGACTGGTATGAACGAGAAAATGGAGATAAAGTGCATTCCCTCCTTCCAGTTCTCACAAGCTTCTCTCCTTCAGAGATCTGACAGCTGTCAGAGGATTCAGGCACTAAAATGATTATGATATCCACCCCTCTACCCCCCACAGCACACATATACACACGATAGACAATTCCAAAGAACAAAATGTAAGGAATTCCAATGAAATCCCCATCTTCTCTTTCTCACCTTATGGATGGCCCCATCTGCTGCTACTCTGATGGTACAGATCTGCCTATTGGGTCATCCAGCCTTGCTCTTCGCACCACAATGTCCCGCTGACCTGTTGGTCTCCTGCTCAGCACCGGAAGCTCCCCGAGGGCAGGTATTCAGCCTTTAAAGCATCTCCATGCCCCCAGCCAGCGCTGAGCACAAGCATCAGACAGATGGCATTCTCAAAGCAGGCAATCTGAAGAGATTTTAATAAAGAGCTATTTACAAAGATGTGGGCAAGGTTTAGGATGGTGACTCTCAAACTTGTTACACATTAAATATCCTGGAAAGTCTTAGGAATCACTGCTGCCTGGGTCTCATCCCCAGAGAATATGATGCAATTAGTCTAGAGTTACACTGCCCAGTAAGGTAACCCACATGTGGCAGCTGAACATTTGCAATGTGGCTGGTCCAAATCAAAATGTTTTAAGTGCAAGACACGCAGCACATTTTGAAGGCTCAGTACCAAAAACGAGAATGTAAAATATCTCATTCATCATATTTCAGAATGATTTCTTATTGAAATGGTAAAATTTTAATACTGGGGTAGATAAAGTATATTCTAGAAATTAATTTCATCTGTTTTTTTTTTACTTTTAATATAATGTGGCTACTAGAAAATATAAGATTACATATGTGCCTCAAATTATATTTTTGATGGACAGCTCTGGTCCAGAGCACAGTCTGGCATCAGCCTGGAATTTTTTTTAACAACGCCCAGATGATTCTAATGTGCAACCCAAATTGAGAAGCACTGGTATGGAGAAATCATAAGACGTAATACAATAGCTTGTGACTAGCAACAGCAGGTGATTATAGGAACATAGTGAAAGAGCTCTATAAAGAAAACTGCCTGGTAGGGGCAGTGGTCTCTTGTAGAAGGATGAACTAAACTCAAGTTCAGTAGGGAGAAAGCAAGAGAAATTAACACTTAGATCCCTCTCTCCTCCTGCCTTTGACCTAACCAGTGATCCACCTTGCTGAACCCAAATGACAGCCAAACGACAAGGGAGCCTAGTTGATGCAGCCCATGTCAGTCAGCCTCCCTGGGCCTAGAGTAAAGGTAAAAGGATGGAGAGTGAGTTAAAAGGGGCAAATGGAAGATACCCAGTTTAAAGGGGCATTGAAAGGGGCAAATGGAAGATATCCAGCACTTAATGAATGTTTTGGGAATAAATGAAGATAAACCCTTAGACTAGTAGCATCAATCACGAGTAGGCTATACACCTTCCATCTCTCCAACCCAAAACCCTAGACTAATATCCAGTGAGAAACGCGATCAGCAGCATTTGGGTTGCCCAGAATAATTTCTAAAGCTAGGAAACTCCTAGGCACCCTCTTTACTCACAAACAGTAATTTCAAAGTCCTTGGGTACTTCAGTTCCTGCAGAAAAAAAAATGTTGAATAATAATACTAATAACCAATAAGTTTCTATTCATTGAGTGCTTACCATATACCAGGCATGGTGCTTTCAGGTAAAGTGCTTCACATAAATCAACACAGTGTGGCTCTATGCTTTTTTTTCAATTTCACAGTAGAAAATATTATCTATCAGAATACAAAAATGGAACTACTTTTACCTCAACTCCTCCTAAGGTCCCAAAGATGAAAAAGAAAAACATTTAATGCCAGTTATTCCCACATTCCAAAGGATGGCATCCAGTGCTTTTGTAGAATGTACTAGGGTATCATTAAGTGGGGTCTGCCAGCATTCTGGCAGAAGGGACAGTAGCTACCTGAGGGATGACCTCCCTGTGATCACAGGAATACAAGAGACCAAGCCAAACCACCCAGGCACTCATCAAGCTCTGTTTGTGTCCTAAGTACTATCTTTCCATCGGCCAAGTCCAAAATCAATGGGATAGCAAAGGACTCCCTACCAATTCTAATGCAATGAAATAACACATGACACAGGGAGGGAGTAAAGAATTGTGATCAATAACCAATCCAAATAATCACAGTAACACTCAAATAATTCAAAGACAGAAGCAGCAGTTAACATTCCCTCTGCCGCCCCAGGCTTCCCAGCCCAAAGTGGCCTGGGAATGGTCACAGGGAGGAAATGCTGATACAGTTACAGCATTGGACAGGACATTTTACATAAAATGAGACTTTTCTTGATACTGGAACTGGTCAGGAGACATTTCATTGCCTAAGAGTGACCTAAAAAAGATTATGAATTTACCCAAAATTCCGTCGAAGACCAGGGGAGAACACACCTGCCTGTCCCATTAAGGTGCCCTGTAGGTGGAAGGAGGAGTTTGCTTCTAAAAGCCCTCTGAGTCCAGATCATGCAGCAAACCAGCCTTGTACGCTATTTTCCAACCTACAACTCGACTGTTTATTTGACATTATCCAAATAGACAGACCAACACCTTTGCCTTTAGAATATTTATTTTGTTCAATATGTTGTAAACACAGTTTGAGAAACAGTATTTCTAAGAGAAGCATTTAAAGATTGCCTTTACTCACCTTCAAAATATTTACAGAAAAGATGGAAATCAGAATGTTTTCAACTGTACCCAAAAGAAATCTGTTGTGCTCTAGTTAAGATTCACAGAAGGGGAAAGAAAAAGTCTGTCACAATTAAATACAAAGCAAAAAACACACTGTTCCGAAGCCAGAAGCATGAGTTCATTCCTCATGGACTTGGAGAAACATCCCCTCCTCAGGAAATCTTTCTTAAGATAAAAGGAACTGAGGGCATTACTAGAGGTATTAAATGGACTAATGTTCTCTATTGAGACGTGTCTGATAAGACATAGACGGTGAGATCAAGTTTACCGGGCCATTTCTCTGTACAGACCTGCGTGCTTAAAACCACCTTCCTCACACCACTTGCCACCTTACCAAGACAACTGCCCAAGGAGTCCGCTTTGCATTGTATCAGAAGTAGCACCGTGCGAAAATGCCAGGAGTCAAGGTACTTACCCCAGTAACTTCTGGAAGTCACACTGAGCCCGTTCCCAGCAGATTCCACCTCCCTCTAAAGGTCCTACAGTCTCGACCTATTAAAATCGATTCACTCTTCCCTTTTCATCCAAAACCACTGAAAAGACAGCTGATTTGCTAAAGAATTTGTGTCTTTCCAAGTGATCTTGTTCCCTGAAAAAATGATAAACTGACGCCAACCGAGATGGTATTTTCATCTATCTGGAAATGACGACTCACATTCCCCACCTTGCTCACATGAGATGCAGCTCTGCCATTTCTCAAGTTCTCTCATCACCAAATGGAGTTTCCCACGGACAAACACCTCATCTTGCTCATTTCTGCGTCTTCAGTCCCTGGCACAGTGTCTGGCACGTATACATGCCGTATTTGAGATTATGTGAATAAATAAAGAAGCCTGGGGCCACAGGAGATTCCTGCATGGGCGGTTAGGGGATAAATGAGAAGGATAAAAGACAAGACCGGCCACAGGGCATGATGTGATTTCTCCCTGCACTTTCTCCTCCTTTCCCCTGTGCCTATGAGCTGAGAAAAATGATTGAGAACAGTAAACCGGTCGGTGGGAGGACAGCTTTGAGCCGCCGTAGTCCCCGCTTCTCCATTAATAGGGCTGGCTTCTTGGGCTTGCAACCAGTCTAGTTGTCAGGGCCCTGCGCTCAGAAAGCCCCCACACTTGGTTTCATGCTCTATGTTGCCTTCTTGAAATTCATAATAACTTTTAAAGAAGGAGTCCTGCCTTGCACTTTCATTCTGGGGGTCTTGTAAATAATATAGCTGGTCTGTTCATATTATAATATAGGGAAGTAAAGAACGAGGAGTAATAAATGCTAAGGTGCCTCCCAACGAGGGCATTCCAAGAATCTGCTGCCCTCACTGGTTTCCTAAGAACAGACACAAACCTCCTCCAGGAGACACCCTCAGCTCGGCACCACTGCCTCCCTCAGGCATTGAACCCTGGAGTCGTTTTTAGCATCTGACTCCTAAACCCATGGGTTCGAATGGAGAACTAAGAAGTCGATCTACCATTCATCTTTGCTGCTAATACTTATTACAATTATTTTCCCTTCCAGATAGGAATATTCTCAGGAGCTCTTGCGTGGCTCAGTTGGTTAAGTGTCTGCCTTTAGCTAAGGTCGTGATCCCAGGGTGCTGGGATTGAGACCCGCATCAGGCTCTCTGCTCAGTGAGAGGCCTGCTTCTCCCTCTATCTGCTGCTCTCCCTGCTTGTGCACTCCCTCTACCTCTCTCTCTCTCTCTGATGGGTAAATAAGATCTTAAAAAAAAAAAGAATATTCTCTTGGAGCTTTAAAGATCAAAATATTTCCCCCAAAATACATGTGTAATTTGTATTACAAAAACTTTCAATTTATTAAACTTTGCCAACAACCCCTCTTCCTATATCTACTTTGATTTTGTTTTTCTTAGAACCGTCATAAACAATTCTAAAATAAAATTTGTTCATCCTCAGTAATTCCTTGTTCTTTAACTGTTGCTTCAGAGAATCATATTTCCAGGGTAATTTCTTATGTGGTCACTTACTATGATGTAATCAATCAAATGAAGACTCAGAGAAAAATTTATTAACTCAGCAGAGAAAAGCCTCCTGCCAGGTGCTTAGCTGAGTTATTAATATTAGAAATGAGTGCTGAATTGATGATCAGTAGAAAAACTTCTAAGTAGACACTGGTTTTAAAATTTGATTTCCCCATCCCTAATGAAAGAACTGCTCATACTATATTTCACTGTATAAAAATGTGGTGGAGCTATACTTCTATTTTCATATCTGGTCTAATGAAAGCCTGATATGTCTTTATTAACTCTGGAGTGTCTGAGCCCTGCTTTTGTAATATATCAGAAACTATATATTTAATATTTGTCCAAAAATCATTGTTGTCTTTACTTGTGCTTTCATTCAATGAAATGTCCATTATAAATGACTGATATCCACAACAGGCTACACATTTGTTCCAGTGGGTTTTTCTCTACTGCTCTTCAGCAGGTGTCGGGAAGGGCTGCAGCCATAGGCAGGAGGCCGTGGGTCTCTGTTCGGCCATCGCCCCATTGCCACGACTGATCCAGCAGGAGATTCTCTTTCCTCCCTGATCTTTGTCCATTAGTGGCAGCCAAGGTCTGAAGGCAGGCAGAGCAAAGTGGGTCAAGGCCAATAAGGCCACCTGCCTGGAGGAGCACCGCACTCTGAGAGAAGGCTCTGACAAAGGAGGAGGGATGCTCTCCTTCAAGCTCACTGCCCTGACAGTAGTCCAGGCCTAAGGGAGGAACAGGAGAGAGCTGAGAGACCACGTGACCTCCCCCTTCAGTATTTTCATGCCAGAGTCTCAGATCCACTCAGATCCAAGTCCCAAAGCCCACTTGTACCTGCGGACGTTGTGGGGGGTTAGGGTCAGCACCCCATGGAAAAACACTTTGGGGAAGGCTTATCTATCCTTATTAACATGCAGGCATCACTCCTGCCTCGCGTGCTGGTTACATAAACCACATATATGGGTCTCACTGTCCCAGTTTTCCTTGCATAGAGGGAATTCATCGGAATATTTTGTTATCTATAAAATAGGTGAAGGCTTTCTCTAAGTTTCCTCTTAGTCTTAAAATGCTGTGCTTCTGAGATTCAAGGGGAGATGAGGAGGTTTGTCTGTCATTTCTCCCTGCCAGGGAAGAGAGGGCAGGCGGGAGCCCCGGCAGCCAGTGAGCCTGCAGTGGCCCAGGAGTGAAAAGCAGAGGAGAGAGGAGCCCCGCACTCAGCGTGTGCTTTACCCTGTTACTCAGTGTGCATCTTAACCAAACCGCAGCAGCTGTTCCTCCGCTTCGAAGTTTCCAAAGATCTTTTTTCTAACTATGACAGCTCTCCAAAAGTTTACTCCGACATACCAGAATTCCTTCTGCTTTCTTTCAACTAGAGCACTGAAACAGCATCCGTTTTATGAACAAAAGTGAACTATAAACAATAACTAACTACTCAACTACCAACAATAATAATTAAGGATTTGTTTTCCACAGAATTTTTTAAGGTCTATGTCCTTTTTGTCCTTTATCTGTGAATCTATGAAGCTATAAGTTCTAGACCCCCTTTGTTTTGCACTTGCTCTCTCCCTTCCTTTCTCTCTCTGGCTCCCCTCTCTCTAATACCTCATCATTCTGAAGAAAGTGAGAAAGACAGAGAGTTGTCTAAAACAGAGGTAGCCAGAATTTGTTCTTTCTGTAGCTGAGGTAAAGCTCAGAGAAAAGAATCCGAGAGGAAAATTTGACCAGTGCCCTCATTTTAAGAAACTGAGGTTCAGAGAGTTTATTTTTCCTTAAGTACTGTTCTCATCCTTCCCTGTTCACCAGCCTTCCACATCCACATTCCCTACAAATGCAATAAAGTACAAATGCAAGTCCCACATTTGGAGTTCTCTGGGATTCAGCCCTGACACACCTTTCCAGCCCTTTCCCCAACTACATCCCATCACATACCCTTATGTTTCTCAAGCTAACTTTCTTTCTTCCTATCCCTCATGTAGCTATCACACTTTCATCTTTTCATGCCATTACAGAGATCCTTCTACTGAAAACACCCTTCCTCCTTCCCCATGTTCTCAAGTGTCAAGTTTGTTCATCCCTCAAGGTCCAAGTCAATCCTCTGTCTTCCACAGACCACCTGTGATTCCTCCAAATTCCTTGGGAAAAGCTCTTTTAATACATGTCAAGCCCAATGCTGGGTTGGTGGATTCAGAGCTCTCATGTGACAAGTAGGCATTTGCATGACAGGCTACAAAGAATACCAGCTGGGTTCTCAGGAGCCCATGAAATATCTATGAAATAAAAAAATTTTAAAATCTCTGCTCCACTAATCTTAGAGCAGGGTCGTCTGTGTTGTGCATGAATAAAGCAGCTTGACTTCAAATCAAAACCTATAATTCAGTTTTGGCCTTTGTGGTTTTCATTTTGGCCCCATATTTGAATCCTTTCTCTTGGTTCACAATTGCTGAATACGTTATGTCCTGTCTCTCCTAGTCAGCAGTCACAAGGGCCTCTTTGGAACCTCAATTTCAGCTTCTCTGGAGGATGGCTGCCCATTGATTTGAAGTGCCCAAATTCACAAAGAGCTCTTTGCATATATTCTGTAGCCTAGATGTTAGGTCGAATCATCCCAAACATGCCTTGTAGCATCATAAATTCCAAGCCACCAAGCGGAACTTTAGAGCGTGCCTCTTGCCCTGGGTGAATTGTGATTGAGTGCTTCCCCGAGCAGAGGGCTCATGGAAGGCCTCTGTGGATGGCATATTATCTTGGCATCAATCCACCTGAAAGAAAATCTGCTGCCATAGAGCATGTGTAGGCTGCAGCAAAGAAACGGGTTCTTGTTACTTCATACGCCACCAAATATTCTATGTTCAGTTTCCCTATCCAGGGCCTTAAATGCTCATAACTCCAGGATGTAGTCACGAATGATTTTAAGTGATAAACCAAGTCATCCACCATGGCCTCATTTGGCTCTTTTTTCTGGCCAGACTGATTTTTTTTTTCCTTTCTTTCTTTGTGCTTCAAAGAAGAGAGAACGTAGAGTTGGCATTAGTCCTCCTGGAAACCCTGAGGAACTGACTTCCCTTGCCTGTGTTCCATCACACAGCAAAGGGATATGAAGGAATGACCAGTGAAAATACACGCATACTCTTTTTTATACATTTGTGAAGAATGTTCATGATTTTTAACCATTGGATGGCAAAATGGGATAAGGTGCTAAACAATGCAAACAGCACCATACCTGTTAAGAAAAGAAAGAAATGCAAAGGAAAAAAACTCATCACTAGGAGTCTTAAATTCCGAAAAAAGAGTTCAGAAAGATTTAATGGGAAAAACAGGGCCTTCCAACTGTTGTCATCCTGCTATTGTGACCTGAGCCCCTCCTAAGTTTTCAGACTCCAAAATCAGATCTAATTAAAAGAAAATGGAAAAGGACTTGGAGCCTTTTCAGCTCTAGAGAACATGCAGACAAATAAATTAAAAAGTGGGAGAAGTGGAACTAACCCAATAATCCGTGAAAAGCTCATTTCCCTCCCCACCGCCACTGATGCAACAGTGTCCTTCCTCCCTCCCTGTTCTCTGGTTCAGGGGCAGTGAGTGAAGAAATTGGCTAACAAGATCAGAAAATTTAATTACAGTTCTGCAGTCCCCTTCCAAGAAGTTGGCTGTCACACTTCCTTTTTGCCAATCTTCAGAATATGCTGCCTCTGATGAGCTCCCCTCTGCTCCAGTCCTGCTCATCTCCCTACCTCAGCTCAGGGCAGTGGACACAGATGCTGTAATCTGGGGAGATGGGAGGATTAGATATAAAGATTAAATGGGACAGTTGGAAAAGAGAATATCATCATCCCCTCATTTCCTTTGGTTTGCCTAGCAACTTTTGGGTCTTATCCCAAAGGCTTTCAGCATCCTTGCATTCCAGACCTAAAGAAGCCTTAAGACCCTTTTGAAGAAGCACAGATCACTGTATTCAAGTGTCTTTTTTGCATGCAGACTCAAGAGATACAGGAATGGCTTTCTTAAGCAAGGTTTCTAACAAGATTCTGAAATGCTTTGGGCTCAAAACAAACAAACAAATAAAAGAATAATGTAATCGAATCACAATTTCCACCAAGGGGGCAGAAGGAAGAATGGTGTCAAAAGAATCAGGTATTTGCCATTTTTGTCCTAGGACAGCCAGAGATTTATGACCAAATCCAGTATGTAAACCACTGGAGAGTGACATGGAACAGGTGTCTTCAAAACTCAAAATGCAGATAATTTTAAAAAGACTGCTTTTCCATTACTGGAGAAAGCAAGGTAGCCAGACTGTGCAGAGGTTCCTGATAGCCATGTGACTGAGACGCTATTTCTCTTCACAGAATGCAGTCATCTCCTACATACTTGAGCCACCACAAATCACTTCCCAGATTAGGGCAAGACATATAAGCCTGGAAGAGTGACTACAGTAATAAGGGACAGCCTGCCTGCTGGGGCATCAGGGATGCTTTTACTTGGCCCACTCAATGCTAGTGGGAAGACAGTGCAGCGGGAGAAAGGGAGCTAGCCAAGGACAGACAGGCAGGAATTCATCATTATGAACAAGAAAGATGAGAGATTTTCTTAAACTCTCTTTCTTAAGAAAGTGTATCAGTCTGGGTTACATTTGGCTGCATGCAATGGAAACCCTCCCCTCACACAACAAGGAGTCCAAAAGTAGGCAATCCAATGCTACTGTGACAGCTTGAGGATGCTTTCAAGGACTCAGGCTCCTTCCAGCTCCCTACTCCTCTAGTTCCAGCTTGTGATTTTCATCCTCATGGTCACAAGAAATAGCTCAACCTGTGTTTCCAGGCAGAAAGAAGGGAAAGAGTAAAGGGAAAAGATGAATTGTTACCCCAATCGATCAAGAATAAAATAGGTTTCCTGAAAGTCCCAGCCAGCAGGCTCTGCTTACAACCCATTAACTAAAACTGGATCTTACATTCCATTAACTAGAACTGGCCACCTTGAACCACAAAGGATAGCTTCTAATTAGACACATTGCTGTCCGGCACTAATTGGGGATCTGTCAGTAGGAAAAAAAGGATGGATGTTGAGCAGATGACAAGCAATGTCTGCCACTGAGTGGGTAGTCAAGAGTGCCAAGAGAGGGGCATCTATCGGTTAAGGTGCTCAGTGGCTGAGGTGGCTCAGTTGGTTAAGCATCCAATGAATTTCAGCTCAGTTCATTATCTCAGAGTTGCTAGATCAAGTCCAGCATCAGTCTCCACACTGGGCATGGAACCTGCTTAAGATTGTCTCTCTCTCTCCCTCTGCCCCTCCTTGTCATTCCCTCTCTCTTAAAGAAGAAGAAGAAGAAGAAGAAGAAGAAGAAGAAGAAGAAGAAGAAAAGAAGAAGAAGAAGAAGAAGAAGAAGAAGAAGAAGAAGAAGAAGAAGAAGAAAAGAAGAAGAAGAAGAAGAAGAAGAAGAAGAAGAAGAAAAGAAGAAGAAGAAGAAGAAGAAGAAGAAGAGGAGGAGGAGGAGGAGGAGGAAAAGAAAGAAAAGAAAAAGAGTGCCAAGAAAAATGAGAAATAAGAAAAACAATAGAATATGTCAGCCAAGGCACAGGTAAGCTTCTAGTGAGTTGCCTACGAGGAACAAGGAGTGAGCAATGAGGATACCACGGCTATGATATGAATTCTGCATTCTGGAAGCTTATACCTATATATCTTAGCATATAGATCCACCCTGGCCAAAAGCGACATAAACTGTATCCTGAACATTGTGTCCCCCACCCAGCTGTATCAGCATATAGAGGCCTTTTTCATCCCAGTGAAAGAAAGAAAGCAGAGTTGGTAAAAATTCTGTCTGAGCTGGAATGTAATAGCCCATGTCTCTAGGAACTTCCTTTTTCCCTAGACAGTATCCTTGGAGATGGGCTTCAGATCAGGAAGAGTATCACCTTGGAAGACATGAATGACAGCAAAATGACAGAGGAACCAAAGCAGAGAGAATCATTAAAAAGAGATCTTCAAATTCTCCTCAACCTCTTCTTAGCCTCCTCAGACTCTTGCACTAAAAGTACTCATGTGGTCAGAATAAGGTCCGAAGAAGCAAGGGTCTGCCAGTCCAGGAATGGGCTTCTCATGGTAGTCCTGGAGTTGGAAGGGCCACTGCAAAGTCTTCTCAAGGACCCTAGATCTCTCATCTCCTCTCTTGTTGTGGGAGCAAATATACAGCCTCATATTCTTGTGCCCAGTGGCTCAAACAGCTCTTGGGCCTCCTGAACCACCTTAAGTATTTGCGCATTGAGAAAAGAAAACACAGCAGTGGTTTAGTTTTCAAGAAACTGACAAAGGAGCATAACAGGCAAATATAAACTGCTGGGAAATGTTCTTCTGATTCCTTTCGCAGAGATAAGAGGGACATAGGGCTGATTTCTTCCATCCACACTCACCAGGAAATGGACTCAAAATTGAGATCTCATCAAGCAGTGGTTTGTTTGTACACCCTTGGTTCATTCCACTGCCCCAGTGTTCACTGCACAACAACTGAGTTTGCTGTGTACTTGACAATGTGCTGGGGGCTGCCAGACGGAATTCAGTTATGAGACTCCATCCTAGAGGGGTTGCTCGTGGAAATACCCAAGGGACAAACCATTAATAGTAATGATCCCTTAGGTCCTTAGTGTACACAGAGTATTTGCAAATCCATCACCTCATTCGTTCTGCGCCACAGCTCTGCAAGGTGGTCTGAAGAGACAGAATCATATGATGGATCCACACCCCACAGATTCAACGCCTGGCTCTGCCACTGACTGGTTGTGTGACCTTGGGCAAAGTAAATGTCTCTCTGCTTCAGTTTCCTCATCTGTAAAATGGGAAGAGAAAGAGTTGCTATCTAATAGGATTGCTGGGATGATTAGTTATTTCATATAAAGCAGGTTCGACAGTGCCTGGTGCATAGTCAACTTCTGCTGTGTTAGTATTATGACTCCCATTTTATAGACATGGGGACTACTTGGTGCTCAGGGTGGAATGTGAGAGATAAAGTATACTTAGTTATCATCCTTTGCAGGCAAAGAAACTGGGCACACCATTCATCAGAGGTACAGTCCAAGCCAGTGTCTTATTCCTAAGCGTGACAAGCAGCAAGCCTAAAACCCCAGTCTGCTCCCTCTCTCAAGTATTCGAAAGTTCTGTCTTGAGTCAAAAGGAAGCCATGCAGCATGGCTTCGATGTGCACATGGACTCCCAAAATCACCTGCAATGGTTAACTAAGTGTTAACTGTTAAGCAACTGAGTGTTGCTGAAAATATATTTTTTAAACGTGATTAAGATTTAAATCAGTATACTGTGGATAAGGCAGATGAACCTCCAAAATGTGGGTGGGCCTCATCCAATCGGTTGAAGGCCTTAAGAGCAAAGACAGAGGTTTCCTAGAAAAGAAACTTTCCTCTAACTGCAACACAGGAGCCCTGCCTGAAATTGCAGCCTGCAATTTGAACTCGAGAGTGCAACATCAACTCTTACCTGAATTTCTAGTCTGCAGACCTGTCCTATAAGATTTCAGACTTGCCAGCTCCCACAATCACATAAGCCAATTCTTTGAAATGAATGTCTCTCATACACACACACACACACACACACACACACACACACGGCTAATACAGTGCCCTTCCTAAGTGGCCAGGGAAAAGTGTAACTTTGCCCAGCTCTTTCTGTGCTCAGAATGCTGTTGGTGATGTCTGTCAGAGAAGGGGCAACACCCATATGAACCCTTCAAGGAGAGGGATTTATAATGGGCTCTGACGTCCTAAAATGAGGACATCATATCTCATATCTCAGGAGGCCACATGGGAGATTCAAATGATGTGAGTCCTAGACCAGGAGAAGCCAAGCATGATATTTAGCCTTGGTTCCATGGGCAAAAGGAAGACATGGCTTCCTTTTGATATTCTAAAGAAATGTTGGAAAGGAGATTTCAACAAGGGAATTATAGCATCCATGTGCTCGGAAGTGTAAAACTAAGGGGCAGACGTGTGGTATGAAGCAGTCAGAGCGTGAGACTGAGTCCTAAGAGAAGACGCAGAGAAAAAGGAGTAGAAAGTAAGTCAGGTTTAGGCAAACCCATGTTGATGGGTTTGGGCATTTCATTACTGAAGATAAAAGGATGTACGCAGAGAAACGATCCCTGGAAATCTAGGACCCAGCAAGGCTAGAGATGTGAACTAAACTGTGTGCAAGTCATGGTTTAAGCCTCAAGAATGATGCACGCACGGAGTACATACAGGAAAGAGCAGAGGACCTTAGTCAAGGGTGAGGTAAGAAAAGATGTAAACTGTGATCTGAGAGGAGAGGAAATGGGACCCTGTGGTGTCACGCGAACTGGAAAGAAGACACAAGGATAGGATGGGAGTTGGCATCACAGGCACACTGCTATGGCTATGACTTGGTGTCTTTCACAAGTACATTTGCATCTTAAAGAGTGTGGAAAGTTCTGCAGCAAAGAAACTTGTTTCATTAGGTTTAGCACTGCTTTTCCCCAGCTCACGGGACACAGTACACTCCCTTACAGGATTCTCAGAGCACATTCACAATGCCCAGCAGAACCAGAATGATGTCCCCGATCCCCCAACAATTAACACAGCGTTTCCCAATGTATCATTCTGAATGCCTTGAACTCGGCAGGGGAAGAGCATCATATAAATCTAAATGTCGAGAATGTTAAACATCCCAGACAGCTGGAGCTAGAAACAACCATGAGGTCAGCCCACATCTGGTCTGTCTCCAGGAGCAGGCTACTCATGGCTCCCGCCCCCACACCGACCCTCTCAGGAAGAAGAGCAAAGAGATAAATAACTCCTTGCAAACATTCTTCCCTTCTTCACTTCTGCTTTCTGCCTCTTCTCTCTCAGGGCTTTACTTGATGAATACACCATGTGCCTCAAATTATTTATTTCTCTTTCCAGCAATTCAACAATAGAGGGATTAGAGTACCACATTTTTAAATAGCAGACTCTTGAACACCAAAGGTCACAACCATTATGTGCCGGAACAAAAGACAGGGTCAGGGACTGGAGGGGAAGTCTTGCACTAGGAAGTCCAGTGAGTTCTGGGCACGGGCTGCAGCCCTGCACTTTGCTGGCTGCCTGGGTGCATTCACCACCCACTTCACCCCACCACCTACCCAAGGCGAAACAGTCCCTCCTGGCTCCTCTTTCTTTCTGGGAGAAGTGGTGCCAACTTTTGTTGTCTGGAGGAAAGGACCCAAGGGCATAGATTTCACAGCAGCCATCTACCCATGATGACCTACCCATGACCCTTGTAGGACTTACAGAGCTATTTAGAGTTACCTAAGAGAAACAAACCTTGAAGACTCAGAAGAGACATTGCAGTTTATTGACTACTTAGAGCAGGGGTCACAAACTATGGCCAGCAAATCTGGCTTGCCATTTGTCTTTTAAATAAAATTTTATTGGAACAGTGTATATATTACATATTGTCTGTGGCTGCTTTTGCCCTATAATAGCAGTGCTGAATAGGCGCTACAGAAACCATATGGTCCAAAAAGCCTAAAATATCAACCGTCTGGTCCGTTACAGAGAAAGTTTATTGACCCCTGGCTTAGATAATATGGCTTAGACTATCCCCCTTGCTCTCATTCACACACACACACACACACACACACGCTTCTGTCCTCCCATTTTTGTGCCCTGACTTAACTTTGCTTAAGTATCTCCCAGTCCCTGTGTGTCCCTGTCAGTCCTTACTTTTCCATCTCTGGCCCCACTGGGTTGGTTTCCCTCTATCCCTTCTTGCCTTATCTGTTTCCATTAATAACTGATTATGTATAAACAAAGGTGTGTTGTTTTCTCATTTGTTGAACTTACTGAGGGACCTGTTCTAATTACGAAAGTGAATGACTAGGAGCTTTGTATTTCTCTGGGAAAAAAAAAAAGAGAAAATCTAATTGCTCTTTAGCTGTGTGGTCCTCAGTGTTTTCCTGTTGTGGTTCAACAGTCCGCGGTAGAAAGGTTCCTCCTACACAAATATCCCTACAGCTTTAAAACCATCCTTAAAGAAGGTCATTGTGCATAGTCTTCAGTCCCAGTTACCCGAGAAACAGTCAGCAGTGACCCTGAGATATTATTCTAGCCTACATTTGTAATCCAAGTGAGGAGACATTAATTGGAAGCATGATTCTGTAATACTTTGTCTGGGAGGGTTTTGGTCACTTGAGAGGTTTTTCACAAGTGAGCAATTATGGGGTCACAGGAGCAATTCAGCAACAGTGGTTCCATTTATTATAGAGCTCATCACAGTCTGACTTGTATGATAATTGTGAAGTTGTGAGCACATTGAGAACCGAGAGTCTAACTTACTTATTTGCATAACCACCCTATCCCAACCTATCCAAGGACCTTGCTTGGTAGCCAGCCCATAGTGATAATGAGCTCCTGTCAATTAGAGCTGCTGCTTTGTGCCATGGATGTGTTGAGTGATTTGCATTCATTTTCCATTCTGACAACTACTTTGGCCAGAAGTTATTAGTCCCATCTCGCATATGAGGAAATTAAAGTTCAGAGAAAGTAAGTAGCTTGCCCAAGGCCTTATCCTTCCATGGTAACTGTGTCAGGGCTTTCCGATGGGAGTCTGGCTCAAGTCCCTGTCTTTGGGTCCCCATGTCATGTTTGCCCTTGATGGCCTGACATTGACCCTTGCTTCCTCCCTCCACACACCCTGGTCTGTAGCCCAGCATCCACTCTACCTTGCACTTCTCTTCTACCCCACACTCTTATCAGTCCTGGTCTGCATCCTCAGAGGGATGGGTGCCTCTGGGTCAGCTAGGCAAAGCTGCTCAGCAGAGCACCACACGACTGTCCTGAGAGAGGCTGTCATTGCATGGGAAGGCATTGAACATGCTCTTTGTCTACATTTTTGAAAGAATGAAAAAGAGGGGCTGGAGTTTCACCCTGGGAATACCATCTGGGGGTCCAGCCTTATGAGGTTTTCCCAGACCAGCTAACAACAACATGGCTCCATTCTAATTTGGCCCAGTCTTCTTTGACTTTTTGGGCAAGATCGACATCTCAGGGACATGACAAATTCTGCCACGAAAGAAGTACCTCTGGGACATATTCTGCTTCCCAGGAGTTAACCTCACTGCTGCCACCCATACTCAGCCACCAAGCCATCCGTGCCCTGTATGAACATGACCCTGACAATGATGTATCCTGGGTATCTTCCTACTCCTACCCCAGTAGTTCTACCTAAGCAAGGTCACATGGAGTCCCGTGGTGCAGCAGACGATGCAGGAACCTCACAGGCCCCCAGATGCTGGCAGCAGATATTTCTGAATGGAGGTAGGCAGTCTCCCCACCCACCACTGGCTTAGCTGCAGCCAACGTTGGTGCATGCCCAGTCTCCAAAGTGTTCTTCCTTCAAAACTGGCAGGAACACAACCTGCTCTCACACCTGCCGTCCCCATGCCCAGGGAATCTGAAAATGGTTTACCACTCTCATCAATCTGCATTCCTGCATTCCAGTAGCTCATTTCAAGGTAGTGTTGCTGCCAGGGCCAAGCACTTGGGGTTCTGGCTGCAAAACCTGGCTTCCATCAGCAAGTGGATCTACCCCAAGCAGTCAGCAGCTACCAGCCCTCCCTTCCTCTGTCCTTTCCACCCCTTGTCTATAGAAGAAGCAGAGAAGCGAAAAGTTGGAAAGAATTAACAAATCACCTAATGCTGGGGTTTTAAACATAAGATCCACAGATAGACTTCCAAGAGTTCACGAGTCTCCTAAAGTTACATGGAAAAAACCACCTCCACACACATATACACAGTTGTATACTGTTCTGGGGCAACTGTCCAGAGTTTTCCATGGATTTTCAGAGGAGTTTATGGCAAAACAAGAGTTAAGAATGAGCAATTTATTAAGGTCTCCTCATTTTACAGATACAAAAAACTAAGACCCCAAAACAAGCTACAAAACTTGTGATTCACCGAAGTTCCCCAGCTGTCTTTCCTTTCCCTTTTTATTCCTACCTTTGATGTCAAAAAGGGATGCACAAGGTCTGAGCCGAAGCTCTTCCTTCCGATAATGTCATATTATGTCCTCATATATGTCCCAAACACCACTGCTTGGCGGTCACGATAGCAGTTGGTCCCTGATCCACTTGTCCATTGGACCGTTTGCCAATGACAGAGACTCAGTTCTCCTCTCTTGCATCTTTGGAGGGTGACCTCAGAGTGGGGGTTGGGGATTGACATATATAATTTACACTGATATCTATGCATCTCCCTGCCCTCTGCCCCATCTGCTACTCCATCTCTCCTTCTCGGCTACTGTTGGGGTCACTCCTTCCTTTTTTTGATTTCTGCCTGCATTTGCCCGCTGCACTGTCAAAGCTTCACTTGGCCAGCAAAGCCCTGGGACCATCTCTCCATTTCACTGTGGCCTCCCAGAGCCCCCTCTTGACCCTCTCCTGGGCCCCCACTACCCTATCACCTCCAGTTCCCGTCTAATGTCACGGTTCTATTCAGGTGGTCCACAGTAGCTGGAACCCAACTAAGACTGCTTCAAGCTCTCCATGCCCACTCCCTATACTCAGTGAGGTTGCCAAATAGAATGACCAACTGCCCTGGTTTGCCTAAGCTAAAAGGGATTCCCGGGTCATGAGATCACCCGTGCTCAAACTGAGACAGTCCCAGGCAAATGGGGATGGTTGGCTACCCTGTGAGGTCAGACAGTGGCAGAGGTGAAATCCAAATGCAAGCCTATTCTGCTTCCAAACCTTTGTTCTTGCAAAGCACCAGCCCACAAAATACTGTATTTATGTTCAACACACAGAGCAGAAACGTGTAAGAGAGTGACACGAAAATGAGACCTGCTTTCCTCTGAAGAACATGATATGTTTGAACATGATATTCGCAGGCATCTAAGAATTAACTGATAAAGTTAATATATTACCTTAGGGTAACCATATGTCCCGGTTTGCCTGGGACAGACTCGATTTACACCTGTTCTCTCAACATAGTTATTAATAGCATTCTCATTTTGGTTTCAAAAATGTCCTAGATTAGACAATAAATTATGTGGCCACCCTGACCATCATATCACAGACCCAGCTGATTAGGCTCTTGATTAATAGGGCCCTTCCCTCTGACTCCAACTAAAACCCGGCGCAGCTTCCCCTGCTACTGACAGTGCACGTTCACTCGGCAGACCAATCGCCCTGAACACGCAGGGTTCTTCCGGCCCCGTCTCTCAGCTGACTGGAGCTCGCCTAACCAAGGGAGCAGGCCCTCCCCAGCTTTCAAGCAGAACCCAGCCTGAGGAATCAGTCCTCACATCACTTCAAAGAAGCAGACCAGGCATTAATTGGCACTCTGCAAAGATTTATGCACCATATATCATTATCTCCTGCTGAGAAACAAGACAGATATAGGGCATATGGCGGGTCCTTTAGAAAAAGGTGTCTTGACAGATCTTTGAACCTAAAATACCTTAAGTAATTGGGACACCCACTCAGGGACATGCAAGATAAATGACCGGGTTTGTAGAGTACCCATGTCCCTGGCTGCCTGCCCCTCCCCCTCCTCCATGTTCTCCTCTTCCTCTTCCAGGACTCCTTACGAGCCTCCTATGGCCTCTCCCTGCTCATTAGTAGTTCCACAGCGAGACAAATTGGGGCAGGGAGAAGAAGGGCATATTAGTCACTAGGAGTAGGCTGGATGGGAGAGGAGG
Organism: Nasua narica; assembly: GCA_028533885.1. Lineage (NCBI taxonomy): Eukaryota > Metazoa > Chordata > Mammalia > Carnivora > Procyonidae > Nasua > Nasua narica. The sequence continues at coordinate 81,738,766 of CM052799.1, forward strand.
TGGAAATGAATGCCTTGAATGAAGTTTGAGTTAGCTGGTGAATTTCATTTATTAAGTTCTACCTGCTACCCCAGTCCATCTAATTAGCAGGGGGTAGAGCTTTGGAGTTAACATACATACATGTAAACCACTTAATGGCCTAGAACACAGTAGGTACTCAATTAAGGGTGAGAAGTGGTAGTGTTGAGACCTCCCTGTAGTTAAAGGAGTAGGAAGATCAGAAGAGTCCATTGTACCCAATACTGAGGACCACTTGGAGCCCAGTTCAACTCAGTTGCTAATCTGAGCATTCAGAGCTGGGTCACACACACATCTGTATTCTCCCCCGCCCAACTTCCCTACCACACACACTTCTGCCCCAGGGACTGTAAACTCAATAGACAGCACGAGGCACGGATGGGAAGAGCTGTGGGGAACTGTCCCAGGGAGTCCCAACGCTGCTCCCACTGCAGTTCAGTAAATATTTTAGCCACAGGATGTTGTGCACAGGATACAAATAGGAAAGATCAGGACACTGTCACAGTCTGCTGGGGTCTCACAGTGAGGTGGGAAACATATTCAAGTAAACTGCCCATCTCAGTCTGATCCCATAAGCTAAATAATAGAGGTGAGTGCAGAGTGCTTTAGGGATGCAGTAGGCCTCCTGTAGAGGTCCAGGGTGACTTCCTGGAGGAATGGAACCCTGGGTGAGCTTGAAGGCCTGTAAAACGAACCAGACGAAGGGTAGGAAACCAAACACTCAGGCGCAGAGGTGGAGACTATCAAGGCCTTCGAGAAAATCAACATTCTGAGTATGTTTGAAAATTAACCTAACAGATATTCTTATTTTTTAACTTGTAAGATGTTTGCGAAGAGAAAAGCCCTTAGGCTCATTCCTGATTCTAAGACAACCTTTTATACTGGTTGGGTTCATTATAATTCAATCAATAACGTCACGGTTGCAAGTTAATTATCACAGGTGTGGTGAATAAAATCCACTTCCTATAGAAATCATAAATTACAATTCTAAAGAAATAAATTCAGTGTTTTACAGTAAATGCTCTGACATTCTAAATGAATATTTCCTTTTTAAGGTTACCAGTTACAAGTCAGCAGGCCTTAAGGGTATTAAAGAACCCTTTTAATATGTTAGGAAAGCTAGTTTTTGCCTCTTTCAGTAAATACTTACCAGAAACTCAACTTTACAACAAGATTCAGAGTAAGTACAGATTAGCTTAAAACTCTGGTAAGTGGTATATAAATATTCACTAATCATCTTATCTTTCTTTTTTTTTTTAAGATTTTATTTATTTATTTGACAGAGAGAGATCACAAGTAGGCAGAAAGGCAGGCAGAGAGAGAGGGGGAAGCAGGCTTCCCGCTGAGCAGAGAGCCTGATGCGGGGCTTGATCCCAGGACCCTGAGATCATGACCTGAGCCGAAGACAGAGGCCTTAACCCATTGAGCCACCCAGGCACCCCTCATCTTATCTTTCTTCCTGAATGAAGACTTGTAGTTTATCCACTGATTTCCATTTTCAAAAACACTTGTATCGAGACCTCCTCACCCTCTCAAAGTTCCTATTAAACAGTTCTGTCCACTAGCAGAAACTTAATTTTAATCAAAGCCGAATCAAGGATTTGGGGGACATACACTAACTTACTTCCACAGTAGTGTAAACAAAGCACACCTGCTCACTTGCCTGGCCCTCTGCTTCCTCTCCTGTAAGCTGGATAACTGTCTGCACCCTCCCTCCTTTCTAGAGGCTTGTGATGATCCAAGATGTCTGGACATATGAACTTGAGCCACGGCTATCTCCTTCACCCTGGTTATCTCCTTGCCTCATGTTAGGAGTAGGAAGAATGTCCAGTGCAATGTCCAGTGCAGGCCCTCAATGAGAAAGAAGTGACAGTCCTGTGAGCAGTAGGAATTCCAGAGAGCTATCCTTTTGACTCCCAGTGAAAAGCCACTAAGCAGCCCTCAGCAAATTCCTGCTCTAGACCCAGACTCCTCTCTTCCCGCCATGGACTGATCCTTTCTCTCTGCCTCCTCATCCTTGGTTCACTCCTGTGGCTGACAGCCTCCTCACTGCCAGAGCCCTGCTGCCTTTCCTGCCAGTCTTGTTGTTCTCACAGGTCTTCAAGAGAACCGACTAAATCTCCAGCCCTACCTCAAGTCCCTAGGTGTGTGAGCTCGGTCTCCACCCAGTGCCCATATATTGGGGCCTTTAGCTCTTAGAATTTGGGGCACAGCAAGCTGGTGTGTTCCCAAAGCTGCTGTCATCACTCATGTCTATGTGGAACTGGCAGCCTGTGCCAAGATGTGATTTGTTTCCATAGTTCAGAGCCAGAGAGAGTCTGCAAGCCTGGAGAAAGCTCCAGGTAAGAGGAGATTCATTTCTCTGCAACTCTTCCATAGGCCTTTACCCCCTTGACCAGTGAAAGCCATTCAAGGCCACTGAGGTCATTATCTAAACTAAAGACACAAGGACCCAGAAAAGGTTTTAGAAATGACAAATTGAAAAGCAAATGGTCAAAATGGAGGAGAAATAGGTAAATAAGGCATGGATCACAGTAACAGTGGAAGTGAGAATTGGAGAAACCTTCTATAAAAGAAGATGGAGAAAGAAACTCCAACCAGAGGAGCATAGTGGGTTGGGGACTTCAGTAAGGGAAGCTAAGCTGGCACACCCTCACAGCCTGCAGGGCAGCTCAGGGCCGCACTGAAGGCTGGACATCAACTGCCATACTGTCAGGTTTAAAGGCTGATTATGGGGACTGAAAATGTTTTTACCGAGATCAGAACAAAAACACTGCAAAAGACTCTGGCTTTGGGGAAACCTAAGCTGCTCCATGGCTAACTTCATTAGCCATCCTGAGTGGTCCACGCAAACAGTTACTGGTAGATTTGAAGGTGCCTCGTGCTCCCATATGCGTGCTCCCATAAGAAAACTATCCTTATTGGAAGAGATCAGCAGCAGATTGGAGACAACTTTGCACAGTATGGAAAAGAGATTCAGCATGATCTTCTTCTCCATCATGTCTTTTCAGCACAAGGAAGGATCAGAGGTGAATGAATAATTTGGAAGCCATCTCAGGAATGGAAGCTACATGCAGGGAGCAGGTAATCTAGAGAGTAGCAGCAGGAGGCCAAAATGTCCTGTGTGCTGGGCCAACCCCCTGGAGACTGGGCCCCTTGCAGAGTTGGAACTAGCAGGGTAGGGCAAAAGCATGAGCATGAATACAAAGCCAACCTGGCATGTGGCAAGGGCTTGGTGCTCTAACTGCTTGGACAACACATATACAGCCCTTCCCACCAGGCCCACAGGATTTAATCACTCTCCCCATCCCACTATCTCCCCAAACTTTTTTTTTGTGTCTTTTTCGAGGCAATCTGTGTCATCGTATGCCATTAGGTACTGTCAGTTATTGGAGAGTAAAAAGTATTTTGCTACTCCTATTAAAGTAACAAATGTATGTATTTTCTTAAAATAGAGTGGTTATTTCCACAGTAACATCATTTTACTCCCTTGCTATATTAATCAAGTCTTGCTGATTGGAAAAGAAAGAAATCTAACTCAAACCAGCTTACGTCAAAACGGAGACTTATTGGAAAGTTATTGAATATTGAATATACTATTATATAATATTATATTATATTGCATATAATAGTAATAGTATATATAATACACTATTATATTATATATACTATTATATTATATTATGTTGTATATTATACAATATACTATTGGACAGGACATGTGGGAATCACTCTATGTCATGATGTCTACGGCATCAGCTGGGGGACTCAATGGCTGGGAACGACTAGAGGGTTGGGAACTAGAATCAACTAGAGATTTATTCACTCACATGTTGGGGTGGCTAAGGTTAGCTGTCATCTAGGACCTCAGCTGAGTCTGTCGACCAGAGCATCTGCACCTGGCCTTTCCATATCGCCTGAACTTCGTCACAATATAGTCGTCTCATGGTAATGGAAGTTCTCACATGGTGACTCAAGGCTCTAATGCAATTGTTCCAGCTCATGAGGTTGAAGTTATATCACCTTTCATGACCTACTGCTGCAAGACACAATGCCTCATCTGCTGTACTCTGTTGGTTATAGCAAGTCACAAGCCCACTCAAATTCAAGGAAGGGGGAAATATACCCTACTTCTCAGTGGAAAGAGTGTCAAAATAATTTGCCGACATGTTTTTAAAACACTATACGAGGCTATTTAACTATGGGAAGTAAATATTGCCAGGACTCTCTGCTTCCTTTTGCATGCTGAATTCTTTGGCTTTCTTCTCTCTTCCTGAAGACCAGCTTCATCTAGAGAGCAGAGAAGGGGACACCTAAAGCCAAATTGCACAGATTTGGCCTGTGGAGGCCCCTCTTTATTTTATCAGGCCATTCATTCCCAGAAGGGAGATAATGATTTTGAGATAAACGGCATCCCCAAATGGTTTCTGCACCATTTGTGGTCCAGTATATTCTCCTAAGTGCAAAAGCAACAGTGGATTGATAGCCATACCATAGAATTACCCATATGCTACATAGTCTACCTTATATATGTCCAGGTAATATGCTAATGATGGGAAAAAGGAAAGGAGGTAACTTGAAAAACATGCCTTTTGGCACTAACTGAATTTTACCCTGGAATGTGATTGTGTACATGTCATTTCCTTCTCTAAACTTTGAGTGTCTTGAGGACTATATGGTACTAAAGGTCAATGTATACTTGACTGAATTAATGAATAAATGAATACTCTGAATGAACATAAGTCAATTACTATTTAGCATTAAAGAGAACTTCAAATGTTCTAGACAGTGATTGTCTTTAGGATTAGATAAAAAGACATCAATACATACCTAAATATTTACCTTATTTCTTTAATATTACTTAAAATGGCATTTTTCTCTAACAATTAATCATTTAAGTGAGTAATTTGTGGTTAATTTACTCATTTATTACCTTTACTTATTTATTTTTATTTAAATTCAATTAGCTAACGTCTAGTACATCCCTAGTTTCAGATGTTGCAGTCAATAATTCATTATTTGAATAAATTATTCAAATAATTGAATAATTATTCAAATATTCATTTGATAATTGAATATTTATCAATTCATAGTTGCATATAACTTTTTAAAAAAGATTTTATTACCCAGTGCACTTTTAATAAAAAATATATATACTTGCAATTCAGTCACAACTAAGGACAATATTTTCATAACATGATCAGCTACCACTTTATTTCCTCTCAGAAGGGAAGGTAAGTCCTCTCTGGAGAAAGAGAACATCAACATACATTCATGAGAATACTGCAATCTATTACAAATAATTAAATATAAATGAATTCTAAAATCAAAAAACAGAATATCTTGAAATGAAGAACATATTAGATACATCTGCCAGAGATTAAACACAGCAGAAGAGAGTATTACTGACCTAGAAAATAAAACAGTAGAAAATAAGACTAAAGCTTGATGAGAAGAAGAGAACACAGGCTTAGGAAGCTGAAATACAGGTCAACAGAAAATCTGTAAGTACATAAAGAAAAAAATAGGAAAATATAGAAAAGACCGTAAGATAAATGTGAGAAATGATGAGAATGAGACAGAGCAATAGGAGAAGAAGAATAATGACCAAAAATTTTCCAAAGTGATGAAAGACAACTCACACTGATTCTAAACACTCCATTAACCCTTAAAAGGAAAAAAGCCAAAGAAAAATACACCGAGGCCTATCTTAATAACACAGTTGAAAACAGAGATTAAGAGTATATTAAGAATGGCCTGAAAAGAAAAACACATTACCCTCAAAGGAGAAACAAAGAGAGGGACATCTGATTTTATAACAGAAATGATAAAAGCTAGAACAATGGACTGTTCAATTATGTCATAAGAAAAGCAAACGAACAAAGGCCAACCTAGAATTCTAAACCTTGAGAAAATATCCTTAAAAATTAATATGAAATAGAGTTCTATGAAGCCAAAAGTGAGATTCATGCTATGAAAACTGGATTAAAAAGAAACAGCAAAGGGATTTCTTCTACAGGAGTCAAAAGGGGGTTAAATGACCTTAAACTGAAGCAAGAAGCAAATAATAAACCTCTCTGAAAGAACACACTGTTAACCCAGGTAGCAATGTTGGGGTCCCACATATCAAGTCCTGCCAAGCATGAGCTCCACAAGGAAATAAGCCACCTTTTGCAAGAAACAAAAGAAATAAAAACAGTAGAATTAGACAAGCTAGTCACATAGAGAATTGTGGCTACAGACTGAGAGAATAAGCATGTCTAAAATAAAGCAATAAAAGATGGAACTTTTCAGAAGAGATAAAAACAAGATACTAAATTTTTAAAAGAATTAAAAGGAACTTCTGGAAATGAAAAATATCGTTTAATCTAACAATTTTTAAATGTGTTAAACAACAAAGCAGACACAGAGAGAATTAGTTAACTGGAAGACAAACCTAAAGAAATCACCCAGAACAGCACAGAGAAACTGACAAGTGCAAATATTAGAGGTTGAGAGAAATGGAGATAAATTGAGAAGACCTAATACAGCTCTGAGAAGAGAAGCATACCTGAAAAGAGAGAGAATGGAAAAAGGCAATATTCAAGGAGATCATGGCTTACAAAGTTCTAGAACTGATAAAACACATTAAACCTCAGGTTCAGGAAGCATAATTAATCTCAAGAAAAATTTTTTAAAAATGAACCTATAGGCAGACGCATCAAAGAGAAAGTGTGTAGAACAAAAGAAATAAAGATCTTAAGACAACCAGAAAGAGAAGACAGGTCATCTTACAAAAGCAAGCAAAAATACTCTAACATTTCCCAACAGCAACAATGGAAGCCAGAGACAACAGAATATTATCTTCAAAGTTCTAGAGGAAAAATAACTATCACTCTATAATTCTGGACCATGTTAAACTTTGTCAATGCCCCTTAGCCAAAGACCTCAAGGAACACATATGCAGTTGAACACACTGGGTTTATTACTTATTGCAGTGAGGGGGAAAAATAGTGTGTTTCAATAAGAGAGCGCTATAAATAATCTATCACAGGATTTAGGCTTTGGTTGGGTAATTTTGGAGAGGTTAAGGAACCAAAGGACTCATTCTGAATAGGGTGCTATCAGAAAGTGGGAGCAATTCTATGATTGCGTATCTCAATAACTACCTCAGTAAGAGAGTGGGATGTTTGGTGTGTAGCGGGTTCTACAGTGACCTAGTCTGAATGGAGGTTCTGTGAGATTGTTTATGTCCAACAAGAGAAAACAAAGCTTGGCTGTAAGCATCATATCATTTTGTAATAATATGGAGGCCTAACTGTGAAGTTAGATCAGTCCCAGATGTCAGGAGCCGCTTTTTTTTTTTTTCTTCTCAACTTCCATTCACAAATGAGAGTGAAATAAATAAGGATGAATTAGAGAGTTTGACACTCACGGTCCCTCACTGAAGGTAATTCTAAAGGGTGTAACTGTGGGAAGTAGGAAATTGAACCCAGAAGGAATGGGATTTAAGAAAATAGTGAGTAAAGGAATTGGTAAGCATGGCTATAAATCAAAACTCACATTAACAGCATGAAGCAATAATAACAAGTTATGGGAGGGGTTAAAAAATAAGTAAGGTTGAACCACAATACTGAACAATACATAAAATCAGGGGGAATATCAGGCCAAAAGCATTCTATGAGCCTTGTATTAAGGAAAAAGGTAGCAATTCTGATTAACTCTAAGGCTTTGCTAAAGCAAGAATGCATGTTAAAATTTAAAAGTAACCACTAAAAGTACCAAAATAGACAATTTAAATTTGGTGGGAAAAGGAATGAAAAAACTCAACACTAAATAAGAAAAAAAGGGGAAACTGATGCCAAAAAAAATGGGATAAATGGTATGTAAAAATAAATCCTAATATATCAGTAATGACTACAGATGTAATCAGATTACATGTATCAGTTAAAGGGCAAAATTACCAAAGTGGATTTTTTAATGAGCTCTGTGCTTTCAAGTGGCACACAAAACATAAGGACAAGAAGTTTGAAAGTTTTTAAAAAGGATAGAAATGAGCAAATATCATACTAAGAAAAGGAAGCTGATGTCTCTATATAACCATCAGTCTCAGAAATATCTATGCCCCTCTATCCTCATCCCCCTCACTGCCTACTGCTCCATTTTATTGTTTCTGAATTCAAAGCAGTTCTTTCCCCACATCATGACATGCCCTCAAATGGCCTCTCAAGACCCTTTTATACTGTGACCATTCAATTCCAGAAACCACCACCAACAAATTCCCAATCTCTTAAAAAAGAAAATCTTATTGGTTGGAATGGAAGAAGGTTTAAGACATCAGAAATATGGGAAGTCTCTAATGAACTGAAGAAGTTTGTGATTGTGTTTGATGTTCACAACAATGTCATTAAGTCATCAAGAAAAGTTTAAATGATGCAAAGTTCCCCATCAGAGGAATCCCATGTTGGACACGAATGGACTGGCACAAATCCATAATTCCTGTTCCACAATTCCACATTTGATAGGAATGAGCCTGCCATGCTCATTCATTGGCTAGGACCAATACAGGAGAGGCATGGACTCAGTATTTATGGGGCAGCATCTGGAAGCAGCCAATCAGCTGTATTCCCTGAAGTAAGTTTACATGAAGGAAATCTGAATAGTATATCCCATGGCCACCATGGTTCATGACTTACACCACTCCATGGTCCACTTGGTTCTCTATAAGACAAAACTTAGAAGAGGCAGGTTAATGGATGAACCGTAGCCCCCAACATTGCATCCTGAAGGAAGGCACCCCCTCTGGTCTACTAACTCTGGATTTACAGGGAGCAGAGCTCATCTATTCACAGGGGCAGAGTTCATCACTCTTCTATACGCCCCACAGCAAGTTCCCTTGAAGGAGATACAAGTGGTTCACCTACATTACCACCACCTACAAAGAAAGGCCAATAGAGATTTAAAGTAGTCTTTAGGCAAACACCTAAAATCTATTTCCACAGTTTTTCCAACTATCTCTTACTGCATTTAGAAATTATCCCAAAATTTAGTGGCTTGAAACAAGAAATATTTTATTATATTTAATGATTCTGAAGGTTAGGAATCTGGGCAGGGTTTCCTGGGTGGATCCTTTTGTTGCACAAGGCATTGACAGGTCTCTGGGTGGTGTCAGCTGGATAAGGTCCCAGACGGTCCAAGATGGTTTGCTCACATCCCCTGGCACCTTGGTGTAGATGGATGGAAATGGGCTCAGTCAGGACTACTGTCCTGAGGGTCTACACATGGCCAATCCCACAGGATACTCCAGAGTAGTACAACTTATGTGGTGGCTCGGAACTCCAGTGAACAGGGAAGAAACTACATGGCCCTTTCTGAGCTAGCCTCAGAAATCACAGCATATCTACCACTGGACTCCATAAGTTGAAGCAACTCAACTAAAGAGGAAGGGAACATGGAACCCATCTTTTAAGGGGAAGAGAGTCAAACAATTTGTGACCTATCACAAGGCTAACCTTACAGCTAGCTAGACCCATTTCTTACTCAGAACACCTCAATTGCCAACAATGCCAGGAATAAACTGTGTCACAATAATTTACACTACCTATAATTGCACAAGGTAAGAACAAAAATATCTGTTCAGTGAAAGCATGAACAAATGTTCATTATAATCTGGGAGATAAGAAAAGAACTAGCTGGAGACACTGATGCCTGCCCCTTTCATGACAAGGAACCGCTCCGCCCCTTCCCCCAGTCCCGAGGGAAGGGAAGACTGTCATACCTGGCGTCATCCCGACACACCCCTGCCCTGTCATACATCTCCCTTGGAAAGTAGAGCTGCGGTACACTCAGGGCCCGAGCCCCTTCTGTGATTGTGTGTGCAGCGCAAACACAAACACAGCATGAGCCCCGGACTCCCAGTCCTCTCTCAGGAGGGGGTGCAGTCCTGCAGTCCTCAGTTACTCCAGCTACTGCTTTTGAATTATTATTCCAATTAGCATTCTCTTAGTACTTTGAATAATTACTTAAATTATTATTTATTATTCCTGGGAAAGAGGTCCTATCTCCCAAAAGGCAATTTGAAAATGGGGGTGGGGAATGCTCTGGTTGTCACAATGACTGAAGGCACTACCAGCATTTCAGGTAGGTCTGGGTTGCCAAATGTCCTGCAATGCTTGGGGCAGTCCTGCACAAGAAGAGCTGCTTTGCCTGAAAGACTGATGATACTACCTCGGAGAAGCACCTTCTGATCGCCCACAAAGTTCTCACAGAGGGGTTGCTGTGGGGGAGATGAGAACCTCAAAATCAGCCAATTTCCAGGTTTTTCCACCATCTGTTCTTTTTTTTTCCCCAAATATGTTTATTTTATTTTTTCAGTGTTACAAGACTGATTGTTCATGCACCACACCCAGTGCTCCATGCCATACGTGCCCTTCTCAATACCCACCCCCAGGCTCGCCCACCCCCCCACCCCCTCCCCTCCAAACCACTCAGTTTGTTGCTTAGAGTCCACAGTCTTTCATGGTTCATCGCCCCCTCTGATTTCCCCCCATTCACCCTTCCCTTTCTTCACACAATGGCCTCCATGATTTTCTTCTTACTCCACATGTGAGACCATAAAATAATTGACTCTCTCCGCTTGACTTATTTCACTCCGCATAATTTCTTCTAGTACCGTCCATGATGATACAAAAGTTGGATATTCATCCTTTCTGATGGTGGCATAATATTCCATTGTATAGATGTACCACATCTTCCTTATCCACTCATCTGTTGAAGGGCATTTTGGTTCTTTCCACAGTTTGGCGATTGTGGCCATTGCTGCTATGAACATTGGGGTACTAGTGGCCCTTCTTTGTACTGAATCTGCTTCTTTGGGGTAAATACCCAGTAGTGCAATTGTAGGGTCATAGGGTAGCTCTATTTTTAATTTCTTGAGGAATCTCCACACTGTTTTCCAAAGAGGCTGCACTAACCTGCATTCCCACCAACAGTGGAGGAGGGTTCCCCTTTCTCCACATCCTCTCCAGCATTTGTTGTTTACTGTCCTGTTGATTTTGGCCATTCTAATTTGTGTAAGGTGGTATCTCAGTGTGGTTTTGATTTGAATCTCTCTGATGGCTAAAGATGGTGAACATTGTTTCATGTGTCTGTTAGCCATTTCTATGTCTTCTTTGGAGAAGTGTCTGTTCATGTCTTCTGCCCATTTCTGATGTGATTATCTGTTTTGTGGGTGTTGAGTTTGAGGAGTTCTTTATAGATCTTAGATATCAGACCTCTGTCTGTAGTGTC
>CM052799.1:81750551-81796899 GCA_028533885.1 Nasua narica
AGAATAAACATTGTTAAAATGTCTATACTGCCCAGAGTAATCTATCCTTCCAATGCCATTGGACTCGGGGCTTCCAAATTCCACCAGTTTTTTTCAAAGAGCTGGAACAAACAATCCTAAAATTTGTATGGAACCAGAAAAGACCCCGAATTGCTAAGGAAATGCTGAAAAAGAAAAACAAAGCTGGGGGTCTTACATTGCCTGATTTCAAGCTTTACTACAAAGCTGTGATCACCAAGACAGCATGGCACTGGCACAAAAACAGACACATAGACCAGTGGAACAGAATAGAGAGCCCAGAGATGGACCCACAACTCTATGGTCGAATCATCTTTGACAAAACAGGCAAAAATATCCAGTGGAAAAAAGGCAGTCTCTTCAATAAATGGTGCTGGGAAAACTGGACAGCTATATGTAGAAGAATGAAACTTGATCCACCATCTGTTCTGCTTGTGGTTGACTGTGTTTGGGAAGTACATGTTCCACGTTAATATTTCTTCCCCTTCCCATCTCTAAAATGGTGCCAGTATAGAGAGGGCAGGGCTGACTCAACCTGTCCGTGTAGGGGAGAGGAGACAACCTATGTGAATATGTGTGAAAAACTCACATCTGAACACGTCTTCACGTTGCCCTTATATGTGAATGTAGCTAAGTTGCATGTGTGTGTTCCTCCAGGATTTGGGTGGAGGAAGGTTACTTGCCAGGTGATCCCCACCAGGAGGAAGGAGGGTGGAATGATCTCAGGAAAAGGAGGAAAGTCAATATAAGGGTGTGTTATTGAGGAAGGGCCCAAAGTCAGAGGCTCCATTCAGCCAGGACCATTTGAGAACTGTGTAGAACCACCTTCTAGAATTGTCCCCCTGAAGAACACTGGGCTGGGTCGTGTACCACCAACTCCTATCACCAACTGATGCCCCCAAGGGCATTAACTCACCTCATTCTTGAGGCAGAGCATCAGGGTGGCCATCAGAGAAGATCCTGAGGCAAAAAGAAGAAAAACTCACAACTTGAGCTTGAGGACGGAGGCTGTTAGCAGGAGGTCAGTGAGCTCACAGAGAGATGTCCACTGTGGCCTCGGCCAAAATTAGAGGTGGGCCGGGAGACAATGTGACCATAGCCATCTACATGGCATAGAGCTGTAATTTCAAAATGATTTCCCCTTAGAAACTAGAATATGATACCATTTTTTTCTCCCCAAATTTGTTTATTTTAATTTTTCAGTGTTACAAGATTGATTGTTCATGCACCACATCCAGTGCTCCATGCAGTACGTGCCCCTCTCGATACCCACCACCAGGCTCACCCACCCACCCCACCCCCTCCCCTCCAAAACCCTCAGTTTGTTGCTCAGAGTCCACAGTCTATTGACTTTGAGCTTCCAAGATTAGCAAAGAAGTGTAATGCCCACCTAAAACTTGTTCCTTCATAGGTAAACTATTCTTTTTCTCTCCAGAAGCTTCCAGGATTGTCTTTTATTCTTGAGATCCTACAATTTTGCCACTATCAAGTTGTGAGTTTTCGATCCTTCATTTTGCACGGAGCCCTTTCCATCTGAATACTTGTAAGGAGTTTTTTCACTTCTCATGTTTTTATTTCTTCTCTTCTACACTCTCTGGCCTCTCTTTTTCTTGTTCCTTTTTTCTTTTTTATTTTTTACTAATTCATGAATTCATTCTTTATCAGCATCCATTCCACTCTTCAGCACATGTATTAAATTTTCAAAAGTAGTTGGCAACCATGGAATCCTAATTAATTCTTTTCATATCATTGTTCTTAATTGATGGAGTACCAGCCCCTCATATCTGATTAACTACACTTCTTTTTTTTTTCAAGATTTTATTTATTTATGACAGAGAGAGATAGTGAGAGAGGGAACACAAGCACGGAGGAGCTAGAGAGGGAGAAGCAGGCTCTCCGCTGAGCAGGGAGCCTGACTCGGGGCTCAATCCCAGGACGCTGGGATTATAACCTGAGCTAAAGGCAGACACTTTTAAGACAGAGCCACTCAGGCGCCCCTTAACTACACTTTTCTTAAAGTTATTTCTCCCTTCCCAAGACATTAGTTCTTTTATTTGTTGATTTTGATTCTTTTTTTTTAATGATGTTTATTTTCTTAAATGTTTGGTCATTCTTTTTTTAAGTATTTTTTAAATTTTATTTATTTATTTGACAGAGAGAGAGAGAGAGAGATCACAAGTAGGCAGAGAGACAGGCAGAGAGAGAGGGGGAAGCAGGCTCCCTGCTGAGCAGAAAGCCCAACAAGGGGCTTGATCCCAGGACCCTAAGATCATGACCTAAGCTGAAGGCAGAGGCTTTAACCCACTGAGCTGCCCAGGTGCCCCATGTTTGGTCATTCTTAACTACTGTTTGCACTTGAATTTAAAACTCCTGTTTGCCTGAGTATGTAAGTACCCACTCCAGCTGCCTTGGATGACTTGGTGAGACTGGAGGGGAGTGGGGAGAGGGAGGGAGCAGGCAGAAATTGCAAGCAAGTAGCTCGCTCACCTTCTGAAAAGGTGAGTTCGCCCCGGGCCCATGAATCTAAGTCATCTGGAGTCATTGCTCCCCCGCTCTGGTTCAACTGTCCATCTGAGTTTCCTGGGTCAGGACTCCTGCTTCAAGACAGCTGTGTTCAGAGCTCATTCTGGTAAAGTGCATGAATCAGGTACCCTCTTTTTTTCTGTCTTTTTTCCTTAGATGTCTGGGGTAACTTCCATCTCTGTTCTGCCTCTCTGGGTTGTCTCTCCTCTTTTGAAGGTTTTATCCTGCATCTAAACATCACCCATGCTCTCTGCTCAGTCGGTGAGGGGAAGGAAAGGGACATGGTAAGCTCAGCTGTTCCCAATACTAAGTTTTATTAATTAAGCTGACAGTTGCCCCAAAGCCCCTCCTGAGCTCTAGTTGGTGAGTCTGAGCTTTAAATATTTCTGGAATTTGTATTACTTCCACAATAGTTTTCTATTGTCCATGTCAGGGGCTATGGTTTTTTCCTGCCCTTATGTTTCTGTAGTCTGATCCCATCTGCTTTCTATCTCCCAGCAATTTTTCAGAATCTGTCTAGGGATAGATCCCTTTCTTGTTTTACAGGGCTATGGTGAATTCCTTTACCTCCTCCTCCTTTCACCCGCATATCTTATTAACCTTCACAATGATTCAAAGACAGAGTGAGTTACTATTACCTTATTTTTCAGAAAACTGAGCTTGGACAGGCTGACTTCTCTAAGGGGTCACAGCTAGCACTGGGACCCTAGTTCATGAAACTCCTGGTAGTGTACAAGTATTCTCTCCATTTGTCAAGGACCTTCTCTGTGATTGCCTCCTGGTTCCCTTCCCCATGTGACCTGAGAACTCCCTGAGGGCCCTCGTTGTGTCCCCTGTAGCTCCTGCATCTTGCAGACAACACCAAACACCAGGAGCACAGGTCAACAGCAACTTGCCCAAGGTCACTTAACTATGAAGTGTCAGGTCAGGATTTGAACCCAGAATGTCTACCTCGGAGGCTGGCCCCTAAAACCATCTTCCACTCAGATCTGAGGTGTCACTCACCAGCTTCCTCCCAGCACCCCCCTTCTGAGAGGAAGGCATATCACTAGGCTAACAGCCAATTTATGCTTCAGAAAGACCCCTTAGGGGGCTTCCACTGCTGTGTTTCATTACAAGCATCATGACACTATTTGACTCTTAAAAGCAAGACCAAGTAATTCTTTGATGAAACAGAAGGAGAGAAGCAAAAAGAAAAGAATACCAAACATGTCCTGTTGGAGCTATCAACAAACTCCACACACAACAGAGACTGGAACATGCAAAGTGGTAGGGGCCATGTCTGAGTGCAGAAGGGAGCAGGGACAATGGACAAGGCAAGACTAGTCCATGAGGAAACAAGCATCTGTGGTTCATGACCTGCCACTAATGACAGTGTCACCTTCACAAGTGGACCTCTGGGGCCTTCGGTTTTTCTATTTGTCAGATAAAAGGCATTGCTCAGGTCCCTCTAATGCCGACATTCAAAGATTCTAAATAAACAGTAAATTCACCTCTACTGGAACTAAAAAATGAATTTATGAGTGTTTCCAGCCCCTCTACTTGCCCTTGTCTTTCAGAGCTGAGGGCTTCTCCAATCCCACCCTCATTACTCATTGCCACACACTTTTTCCCTGAGCCCGCAAACCCAAGCATAGCTTTCTTGTGTAAGCATCATTAAAGTTTTTACATCCAGGTCCTTCCCCTTCTCAGACTGTACCATCCCCTTTCTGACCACACACTTACCCTCACCACACACACATGCATTTGGGGCCAGGCCAGTTGTATTTGTTGTTTTTAAGACCCTGTTTACCTATAATTTCCTCCAGGAAGACCTCTCTGATATCCTTCCGCAGGCTGAGACATCCCCGCTTTGTGCTTCTCCCTGCTGCTCAATGGTAACCCATGATATACCACAATATTAATCTAATTAAGAACTAACACCCAGACAACTGAACATAAGCTCTATTTTTATAGATGTGGAAACTAAGACTCAGCAAGACTGAGGAACCCACCCAACGCTGCTAGGAGTCAAATTTGGTGCCATGCCATCTTTTTTAACATCCACCTCATAAATCTAAGTCATAATTGGGATGATGCTGCAATACCCCAAGTTGGGGTGGCAACCTTACAAGGGCCAGTGCATAGGTCATGGCAGCTAGAACAAAGCCAGGCTGTGGGACTGATGCAGGGAGCACCGCAGGCCCTTGTCACATTCTGAATGGGGAGGGGAGAACAGGGGCTGCCTGCAGGCAAGTCCCACTTCATGGGCACTGAGCTCACGTGTGACTGGCTTCCAAGCCTACAGGCAAAACTGGGTACACAGACATCTAAGGTGTTCGTTGTTTCTTATTCTGGGTCTTGAGCTGCCAAGTCACTTGGCCTATGGATCTCACACATGGTCTTTGGGGATTAACTAATGACTGGGCTGGACGCCATGTTGATCTGTAGGCTAAAGAGTTCCACTGGAGCCTCTCCCACGCAGGGCCACCAAATATAAATTAATATAGTCAGACCAGAATTATATTGCTTTCAGCCAGATGCTACTACAAAACATACAGAACAAAAAGTAAATGTAACAAGCTTTTCCCAATGAATTATGAAGATAGAGCAAAATAAGTGCAAGTTTCTAAGTACAGGACTAGGCAAAAGTTTTAGAGCAATTTTGAAAAATAGAAGCATTAGGACCATACAACTCTGTCATTTTAACTACTGTTTAGTTTAGAATTTTGAAGAAGTAAGGCAAATGGGTTTTCTAGTAAGTAACTTACCCTATCTGAAGATGCAGTAAGAAATAAAGGTATAAATATATTATTTAAAATTAGAGTAGCTAAGACCATGGACCATCAGTTTTTCTCATCTATAAAATGGAAACAAGGGTATCTACCTATAGGACTGTGTAAAGAATAAATGAATTAATGCCCACTGGAAGAAATCTTGGCACATGGTAAATACTCAATAAATGCTAGCTATTACTTATTAGGCATTATTATTGGCAATTGAATAAAATTAATAGAATAAATTAAATATTTATATTTAATATTTTTAACTCTCCAAAATCCTTTATTTAATAAAATTGGCAACTTACTTTTTAAATTTTGATGGCAATCTGCTTATAAAAACTCAAGTCCACAAACAGAATTTCTTCTTCCTCAAGGAAACCTGTTTTGCTCTTAATATCTTTCAACTGATGGGAAGAGACCCATCAAGATCATCAAAGATAATCTCCTTTACTTAAAGTCAACTGATTGTAGATTTTAACCATATCTACAAAATACCTTCATAGCAAAACCTTGATTAGTTCAATCAAATAACTAGGTACTATCACCTAGCCAAACTGACACATAAAACTAACCATTAAGTTTGAGGAAGAGAAGCTGAGTTGGAGGAATGGAAGTATATCCTAAGCAAAGGGATACTGTGTGCAAGGGCACAGGGAAGCAACAGAACTGTATGTGTTGGGGCCGGGGGGGAGGGTGCTGGTATTAGGGAAGAGGGATACAGAAGTTGAGTCTACAGAGGGGGGCAAGTAGAACCAGCTTACAGAGAGGTCTTTGCCTGCCATGCTGATGAGCTTTACCTTCCACCATGGCCTAAATCAGGTTGATCATCAGAATCATCTAGAATCTGCTAGGCACCATTTTTGAAAACACAGATTCTTTGGCCCCCTCCAAGATGCAACTAATCAGATTAAGCCAGGAGCTTATTTTATTAAAAAGCCATGTTTTTGTCCTCCAATCTGATGACCAAATTTGAGAGTCCCTTCTTCAGGCAATGGAAGTCACTTTACTGTTATATGATGAGGTCCAAATTTTGTCATTTAACTACCTTCCTGACTTAAGTGTTGTGATTTTCACATGAATAGGATAACTTTTCCATGGTGGCTCCAAACATTAATACAGGTAGAATGTGCCTGACGAAAACTTGGCTGAGATTCTCCCCAGTATGCTTATCTTTGCAGACACAACCTAATTGGGATCAGAAGGGCCAGGGAGCTGGGAGGCAGAGGGATGGAGTTCTCTGTCACTGTCAGCTCCATTTCCATGGAGATCTATTCATTCATGGAGCACTCATTTAAAGCTTACAGAGTACCCAGTCCATGCCAGGCTCAGTGGGGGACAGTATGACAGCTAAAGCCAGCTTACAATTTTGCAGACACATGTATCTGAAACACACAGTTTTGAAAAGAGCAGAACACAGAGCTCTTTTAAGGCAATATTTAAAACAAGCGTGAAACAAGATGGTACAGACACAAACCATGCAAGTCAAAGACCTAGGCTTGTTTAACAAGGCAGTCACACAAAGTGCCTAACACACACCTGGCTCATAGGCAGCATTCAATGAAAGTCAGTGCCTTGTCTTCCCGAGTTATTATTAATGCCAACACTCCCTTTTCAGTAGTCATAGTCCTTGGGGTCCTAGAATAAATTTTAAAAAGGAAAATCATGTCTGGCCTCTAGAATCATAGAAAATCTTATTAATATCATGGTGTTCATCTGGCTGACAGAGAAGACAGGCCACTGGCTGTACGTAGTTGAGCTCTAAAATAGGTATTGCAAATAAGGCTCAGGTAGGAAATAGAAACACCCTTTCCTGGGGACCAGGCTTGTCAGTCCTTTCTCAATTGAGACCCCTTCAAGCACAACCAGGAAAACTCAGGGCTCATCACTGCCACTTCTACTCCAGGGATAAATGTTTTTCTAGGGGAGATCCTCCTTGTTAGTACACCTTCCCCACCTTGTGATGCTCAAGACTGGAGCTCTCACAACCAGACTCACATTTGTCCTGCATGTCAACTAGGAGAAAAGTAACGCTTCTCAGAGAATAGGCTAAAGTTTATCCAAGGTTGGTTTTTAAGATGATAATAAAGTGCAGGAGCTAAGGATGGAAGTTGGCGTAAGCCTGCCGCAGCTCTGATCCCAGACACATCCAGACCCAGGGTTACTATTCCAACTCTAAAGGAAACTGAGGTCCTAAGCTGCAAAGTGACCCAATGGTATATCTCTGAATTTCCGCTTCTTGTACAGAATGTGTAGAGCTACCCCTTCATCTCCCATGCTTAGTCCTACCACCACATACTAGGAGGGTCTTCACTCTTCTCTTACGGAGCAAACCAAGCATCACCTCCTTAGCCAACTGGTTTGCTGGCCCATGACTTATACTAGCCCCCCTCTGACCATGCTCACATTCACCCTATGTATTCACCCACAATACACAGTTGTGATTGTCTGAGGATCCAACAGTGAGTCGGAATCAAAAGAAAATATCTTAAGAGTCCAAGGACTGAATTAAATGATTACAAATCAGGAAATGATGTCTGCTAAAATCCGACATTTAAGAAAAGAAGAGAATAAAATCTTGATGAATTTAAAATCTGGATAAATTCTAGATTGTCACTCCTGGAGAGATACACCTTGAAACACAGGAGATTTCCCTCAGAGTGATGTGTAGACATTTTGCTAAGAGGTACCCAAGCTTTGCCCTGAAGGCTGACCAAAAAGAGGACTCAGACGCTAGGACTCCAGCACAAAGCTCAAGTACAAGGTCACGTGAAACACATTCTCTTCTCAGAGAAGCAGCTCCCTCAGTGGCGTGAGTCAAGGTGTGCTCCCTGAGAAGAGCCGAGAAACACTTACTTTGAAGGGAACACGACTGGCCAACAACACAGCTGTGGCTACCACAGAATATAACCAGGTCCTATATTATGAGGAGTGTGTCCCTGAGCTGGGCCTCACCTAGAATTCCAGGCTCTATCTTAAACCCACATTAGATTGATACTTAGAGATGTCTGCTTCTGTCGTAGGACAGCAACACTCCTGCCAAGAACAACTGAAAAAAAAAAAAAAGGGTGGGGGCAGAGAAAAATCTGTTTTAAGGCACCAGAGACCCATCATGCCCTAGGACTTAAAGGCCCAAGATCCTAGAATGAAGGGAAAATCACTGAGGTGAGTCCTAATATTCTACCCTGCTTTTCCCCTCAAGACACTTGCCACTTCTTAAGTGATGCTGCAGGTCAAGCAGAAAGCAGCTGCCAAGCACCAGAGAGCCTGAACAGACCTTTCTGTGGTGTCATGGACATGAATAAAACTGGAGTTCAGGAATACCCAGACAGCCAGGACATCCGATTCCAGAAACCCAGATAGAAAAGAAATGCGGAGTGAAGCCAAAATCAGGCACAACTTTTCCACTCATGGCTTTGCTGCTTCCTGAAGAAGGGAACCTGGGCAGAAAGGGGCACTGAGGAGGCTAAGAAGATACGGAGAGCTTTGGGCAAGTTCTTCAAGCAGAGAGAGGAAGGGAGACCAAGTACAAGGATCTCTGCACAGAGAAAGCTCCATTCAGTTGAGATACATGAAGGGCTAAGTCAAGGTTTCAATCCAGTCAGGGATTAAGCTGTACGGGAGTTTGGTTTCAGTCTTCTACCTTGGCAAAAGAAGAATTAGTAATCTAAAAGATGAATCCATTGAAAATATTCAGACAGAAGCACAGAGAGAAATATAAATAGAAAATACAGAAAAAAGTGAAATAAATATTCATTATCAGCACATTAACAGAATAAAAGAAAGCAATATTGGGATGCCTGGGTACTTCAGTTGGTTGGGCGTCTGCCTTCCGCTCAGATCATGATCCCAGGGTCCTGGGATCAAGTCCTACATCAAGCGCCTTGCTCAGCAGGCAGCCTGCTTCTCCCTCTCCCTCTGCCTGCTGTTTCCCCTGCTTTGTGCACGCTCACTCTCTCCCTCTCTGACAAATAAATGAATAAAATCTTCATAAAAAAAATCACTATGATCATCTGAACAGATACAGAAAAGCATTTGAAAATTTTAACACTAATTCATGAATAAATAAAAAGAAATAGATCCTTGAAAATGTATCCTAAAGATCTATTGATAGAACTACCTCATTCTTCTTAACCTCTGTATAATTTTCACTGTATGGCTTCAATCTCAGTTTATGTATATACTCCCCTATTGTACATTTAGGTTGTTTGCAGTATTATAACAAGCAATACTACTATTACCATAATTGTATATGCCCTTTCTGTGGACATGAATGTCCATCTGGGGTATAAACCAAGAAATGAAAAAGCTAAATCAGAATGTGTCCATTTTTTTTCTTTACTAGATATTGTCAGATTGTCTCCCAAGATTCCCTAGAAGGGCAGGTCAAGTTCATCTAAGTACTCTTCAATGAAAATATTCCAAATCATTTCTCTTATCCACCATGTAGAGACTTGCAATATTTAACTTTCCGTGAACACTGTGTCTAGGCTTCAGCTCCTAAATCATAAATGCTACGTCTTCTATTTTTCTATGTCACATACAGCAACGAACACTTACGTAGGTATTTAATAAATACAGGTGTTTGTTGAATCAATGAGCAGATACGTTTTGTGTTAATAGTAAAAATAAGCTGGGGAAATAATCATTGTGATTATAGCAACACGCAGTAAACATCAAATAAGGATGACAGTGCACAGACCAATTACTATGGGAAGAGCTCTAGGCAGTGGACATGTTTCTCTAGCCCAAATGACACAGTAATGGTGGTCATTAACTGGGAGCACAAAACGATTGGCTAAGTGCCAGTCCTCTTCAGCAGCAATATGTTACCAACGAGAGATGGTGGAATTGCACTAGGGAGGAGAAGATGGTTCCATTCCACATTAATGGCACTTTCAATGTTCTGATGATACACAAATGTGCCACATAAAGCATTCCAAAGTGAGGACAGTGGTAAGAGAAAGACTTGAGCTTGCTTCTGCCTAAATCATCTTAAGAAGCAGTGTATTAGAGCTTGCTGATCAGTCTGGCTTGCTTTAGACCTAGACAAGTAGGGCTTGGATCCGTAACAATTCTCCAAAGTCGCCTCCAAAAAGCCCACCATCAGAACCCACCTTATTCTAATAACACTGATTCTCAGAAGCCTCAGTCTCAAAGGAGAAATAAACACTAATCATTAAAGCAAAAGAAATGTTACCCTCTCAATTCCACAAGTGTCCATTCCTTCCAAGTTTTTCTAATCATTTTCTCATTAGTCTCACTCTCAATCTCGCCATCATTAGTATTCTGTTTATGTAACGTCACTCACTGAGCACCTTCCAGACTCCTTCCCACCAGCACGCACAATACATTCCAATTATGTAATTATGCCATTGTAATCAAATCATTAAGATTCATATTAAACATGTATTAAAGTTCACAAGGAAAAAATGAGCATCAGACATAGGCACCAAGAGGAAAAGAAACACACAAACATGCTTGTAATTGCAACTTGCTTTTAATGAGCCTGTGACTACAGATTTAAGGTCTTGGAAGGATTTTATAACTGAGAAGAGGTGGTTGATTTTTTTTCTTTTTTAAGATTTATTTATTTATTTGAGAGAGGGGGAGAGAGAGAAAAGAGAACAAGCATGGGGCTCCCCAGGGTGGCCGATTTCTAAAAATGAAAAGCAGAAACTCTCCCCTCCCTACCCTTATGACTCTAGTAAATTAATCCCTTGATTATATAATGGATTGTAAGAAAAAGCTCAGGACAAGTTGACTACATTTGGGGCACACATGCACATGCACACACACATACACACACGCACACAGTGAATAAAACAAAAGGACTGTCCAAGAGACTTGCAATCACTCACTGGCCTGGAAGAAATCATACTGTACCTGTGAAAAGCCTCAACTGACTAACTGAATTGAATGGTGTATGACATCTACATCAATTTAGAAATACAAGATCAGACCTGGTGATGTTGGTTATTTATTACTGAAGACAGTTTGTACAGCGCTATACCAGCCGACAACATGCAGACGACCACAGGGTGCTGAGTCAGACACGTAAGCCCAGTGGTAGGGCCCATGATTGACACCTCATATCAGAGAGCCTTGCTGAAGAGGGGCTTTCAAATAATACTCAATACTACTGCCCGGGGCCCACCCAGACGTACTAAATCAGAAACCTGGTATAGAGCTACCAGTCTGTTCTAACAAGCCAAGCCCTGCTGGAGGTTCTTGAGGGCACTAAAGTTTGATGATTACGTGTCTGGACAATGGAGAGAAGGCACATTTAAGGAGTACTAACCATGCTGTGGCCACTAGGCTAGACTCTTTAAGTATATTATTGTATTTAAGGGGCACCTAGGTGGCTCAGTTAAGCATCTGATTCTTGATTTCAGCTCAGGTCATGATCTCAAGGTTGTGAGATCGAGCTCTGCATCAGACTCCAGGCTCAGCAAGGAGTCTGCTTGGATTCTCTCCCTCTCCCTCTGCTTCTCCCCCAATTCACGTGTGTACCTACTCGCACATGTTCCCTCTAATAAATAAATACATTCTTTAAAAATATATTATTGTATTTAATTTTCCAATAATTTATTTATTCACTCAGTAAACATATCCTGCCTCAGTCAAGACCCTGCTAGGTGGTGGGAATATAAAGCTGCAAAAAACACAATGCCTACCTTCAAGAAGACTTAAGTAGACAGATAATCGTAATATAAAGTGGTAACAATAATTGCTACCACATACTGAGTGCTAACCATGCGTCAAGGTCTCTGCCAGGTGCTTTACCTGTATTATCTGTAATCCTACAGCAATCTTAGGAGAACAGGTGAGGTTACTGCCAGTTCCCATTTGGGGAAACTGAAATCTTAACGAGATTAAATAACTCACCCAAAGTCAAATAGCTCACAAGTAGTAAAGCTGGGACTGAACCACATTCTTAAGCACTCACTACTCCAGCAGTCCCTGACCTACAGACCGAGTTCTCGTAAGTACCGTCCCAGGAGGAGTCCAAAAACCTTCACACATGCCCAAGCATTTTCTGCAGCCTGATTAAATTATCCGGCCAGCTCCTATGTATACAGTTACCTTTTAAGTGTTACCAGTGCTACTGGGCTTAATAAAATGCTGACTACATAGTAATTGTTGTCACATGTATTTTTATTGAGGTAATATAAGTACAATTACTATGTTGTGGGAGATCCACAAAATGTAGGGCTGTCAAAAAGAGATCTTATTTGGAAATATTGGGAACCATATATTTCCTTATGGCACTATACCATACAAAATTGAGAGGGTATGAAGCATTTCCTGAATGTGAGTAATATATGACTTAATCCTCCTTAAAATTTTTTTAAAAGAGTATGTATATTCCCAAAGTCAATGGATACTCTAAAAATCTAGTTCGAGAGCCACTACATTAAGAGTTTAACACTTTAACAAGGGGATCACTCGGTGACAATTTGATTTTAAACATAAGTACCAATGTCTTTCCAATAAAAATGCACTAAAAAATTACCCATTGTAAATAGAAAGAACTCTTCCAAAGGTCTCTAACAAAGAGACCATGCTAATGATTCAGAACACCCCTGTTAGAAGACCCTTATTTTGTCTACCTAGGATCTCTTTGAGGAAACATGCTTGTACCATTTTATTCCTTGTGTTTCAAGTGGTACTGACACCACCTTCCCGTAGCCCCCACCAGGTCAATCAGGGAATCCCAGACCCTGGCCACAGTCATAGGCACAGGGCCAACCTGCTATAAGCCAGGACTTTGGGTGGAATTTCTAGAAAGAGGCATTCTGGGGCACCTGAGTGACTCAGTCGGTTAAGTGTCTGCCTTCGGCTCAGTCATGATTCCAGGGTCCTAGAATCAAGCCCCACATCGGGCTCCTTGCTCAGCGGGGAGTCTACTTCCCCCTATCCCTCTGCCTCCCCTGCTCGTGCTCTCTCTTTCTCTCTCTCACTCTCTCTAATAAATAAATAAAATCTTAAAAAAAAAAAAAAAGAAGAGGCATTCTGTTGCTGTAATACCAGCTATGAAAACAATATAAGCCAAGAACAATAGGTGACTATCTTTCTACCACATGGAGAGTCTGCTTAAGAATGAGGCCAACTCTGAGGACAAAATGAGCCAAGAGGTAGAGAAAAACAGAGTCTTGATGATGCTATTTGAATCTCTGGATCCAGGCTCACCAAAGGCCACCTAGACTCTTCGTAGTTACTAAACATGGCCCAATATGTTCCCTGGGCTTTTTTTAAAAGCTCTTTTGAATTGTTTTTCTTTTTTTTCTTTTTTTCAAGATTTTATTTATTTATTTTGAGAGAGAGCAAGAAAGAGAGAGAGAGAAAGAGAGAGAACATGAGCAGTAGGGAGGGGCAGAGGCAGTGGGAGAAGCAGGCTTCCCCAAGAGCAAGGAGCCTGATGTGGGACTCGATCCCAGGACCCTGGGATCATGACCTGAGCTGAAGACGGACGCTTAACCAGCTGAGCTGCCCAGATGCCCTCGAACTGTTTTCTTTCTTTTACAACCAAAACGGTCCTAACCAATATGTCAGTCAGTACTAGGAATGGGATGTAATGAGTAACAGACCTACATGGAAGTGGCTGGATTTAGGTGGACTGAGATGCAATAAGGACTCCCCCTCCCTATATTCAACTTGGTAATCCTTTTTACAGGATTGCAAAAGAGCTGGTAAAACTGTTACATGTTGTATTTTCGGATTCAGCTTAGAAGAAAAAATATCATGATGTTAGAGTGAGTTGTTATTTCAGTAGAGCAGAAAGGGAAGGCGATAGAGCCCTGCTAAAAGACAGTGGCCAGCAATTGAAGAGGGCTAAGAGTCAGATATTATCTTCCCAAGGCAAAAGTTAGGTGGGAAGCACAGAGATAATTAAGATCGAGACCCAGAAGAAACCACGAAAGTGGAGTGAGCCTAAAGGCCCAGGCCCCTTCCAACACCTCCTATAGTTCACTTGCTGCTCAAAAAATATAAATTACCCCCATTGTAAAGAGCTCCAGAGTGAAGGCACATTAGTCTTGTCTCAACCCATTGTTGAAGACAAGATGGAAGCAGTTAACCCAGGGCTAGGAGCTTGCACAGAGCTCTTGAGCCTGTTGCTAAGAGACAGATACTATAAAAAAAAGGGTCAAAATTCATGGACCATGACTCCCTAAGATCTCTGGCTTTGGTTAATATCCCTTGAAGGTTCTGGAAAGCTAGCTGACTAGCTAATTGGTCCAACTTCCAAGTCCTGCAAAAAAAAGCCCTGTGATTTCTCAGTCCCTAAGGTCAACCCCAGTTCCACGGACTCCCTACAACAGAAAGTAAGCTATGACAAGAAACACAGCTCCTAGGGAAAAAAAAAAAAATCCCACTGCCCATCTCAAATGCAGTAGTAGAGAAGAACAGATACGGGGAATGCTTTCGAAACAGAACAAGGATAGAGCCATTTCTGCCCAACAGGGAACTCCCTCCACTACCACATCAGGGCATCCTGAATGCTCATCCAGGAAGGTACGGGACATGACATAGTGCCAACAGCATTATTTCCCCTATTCCCTATTTTCCTTTTCCAAAAAGAAGTATCTTATTGTGGCTATATTCGTTTGCCTCCCCCATTTCCTTCCTGGTATGCTGGGAATGATTAAATGTATGATTTGGCCTTGGTTTGCATCTGAAGAGGCAGCACATCACACAGACACAACAAAGGAAGGATCTAGGATAGGACCGATATATAAATGGGGCTACAAGAGATCTGTAATGCATTATTTCTTTTAAAAAAATCTGTAGGAAAAAAATTGAGGGGGGGGGAGGATTTCTCTTTTCATAGTAAAAAAGCAAATGTATTGGTTTACAGAGAGTCCATATGGAATACTTTAAGTATTTTACTGGTTTAAGAGTCAGACCTAGATTTAAATCAAGTCGTTTGCCTTCCCTCCCACATAAAAGGAAAACACTTTTCTTAGATTGACATGTTTTTTTCTGTTTTTATACTTTTACTACCTTTGCACATGTTCATAAATAATATAGAATATTTATTTATATTTTTAAAATTTACATAAGTGGTATGCTATACTTATCCTTGAGAAACTTGGCTTTCTCACTTAACATCATGTTTTTAAGATATATACATTTGGATATGTTCATTCATTTTAATGAATTGATAGTATTCTAATCATCCTTTACTTATTCATTCCCATTCTGATTCACTATTTGGGTTTTTTTTAGTCATCATTATAATATGCTTTTATAAGCAATAAGGCAGTGAAGATCTTTGGGCACATCTTACATACATGTGACAATTTTCTAGAGCATATACCTATACATGAGCTTTCTGGGTGTAGTGTTGGCTCATCTTCAGATGTAGTAGATCTTGTTAAATTGCTCCCTGGTGTAGTTTTACCATTTGACATTCTTGCCAGTAGTGAATAAGGGTTCCTGTTTGTGGTATCTCCTGACCCTGATGTGTGATGGTTTGATTCATGAGGTTTGTCTGTTTTTTATTGTGAGCCTCTCTTCATCAGGGGTATTAGGTCTATGGAATTCTGTGCGCCCTGCATTGTGAAAGGATTCCTGCTGAGAAGTTTTATATTTGCTTCTACCAGAGCCTATAAGGTTTCAATGGTCCTTGACCAGGTTTATGATAAATTCTTGGATGTCCCACACCAGACAGGTAGTGTAAATTTGGATCACATACTTCTACGTAGTTCAGGCCTAGGGATTAGGTTTCTTAAATGATTTTTTTTTTCTTTCGGCCTAAATCTCTGGGCAATTGACAAGCTTCCATTTGCTTCCCCCGGCCAATGAATGCAATTTTCTGGTCCTCGTTTTGTGAGCGGGCAGCTCTGTGACTTTCCAGGCTGTATACAGGATTCCTCCTGCCTTCATTTCCTATGATCTGGAGGCCATATAACTGTTTCTCATAGGGACACTATAGGCCCAGCTCAAGTCTCATGTGGATGCTGAACTCCCATGAGTCCCCTGCATCAGCTCTCCCTCACTCACCCACGACAAAAGCATTCATTTACTTCTCCTTCCCCTACACCTGAGATAATCTTTTCTCTCTTTCAAGTTTGGCAGAGCTATTTCACCAAGTCCATTACGTTTTCCTTTTGTCCAGCATTTCTTTATATTTGAAGTTAAAGGGGAATGATCACATCTATTACCTTAGTCTGTCAAATTCCTAAAAGTCCTTTGAGGTGATTAAGGTCACTTTCTATTTTAAAACTCTACAATTTTAATTAAGTACTCTATAAGAGACAAGAAAAAGAAGAGACACATTAATGTAGGAAGATCTAAAGAACCATATATACCTGGGCATAAATAGTGCCTAGTTTTCCTTAATATTCCACGCTTGTCATCTGTCACTTAATCTGACTCTGAGAGTCAGCCATTCATTATATATCACTAGTCCACAAAAAGATCAAAATTCAAAATCTGAAGTACAACTTCTACTGAATAAATGAATCATTTTCACACCACGGTAACGTCAAAAAAACCCTAGGTCAAATCATCATAAGCTGGGGACTGTGTACTCCATAAATTATTCTTGGATATATTATAGTCATTCAGACACCATCACTTGTGGGAATCCACTTTCTCAATCCCCTCCTAGCACCCTAGTTGGCCCACCACCCTTCTTCTCATCATTACCTAGCTGTCTTCAACAGCTGCCAAACTTCTGCAAGGGTGAAGGGCTGATGACCAGCTCTTTTTAAGGCGTCTGCTACATCATGGGGACAAGTCACAAGATAAATGAAGCTTCTTTGGCTTCAAATTGGAACCAAACGGTAAGAAATAGGTAATGGGAGGCTCTTCCCCATTATAAGGGATATGAGAAGCCCACCTTTGTGGGAAGAGCAAAAAACGAGTGGGAGAATCCAGTGAGGGTGTATGATGGGCCCTCTAAGATGACTGGTGAAGACTCAGTGGGCACATGTGCTTTTAGAACCCACCTTCAGGGGTGTCTGGGTGGCTCAGCCAGTTAGATGTCCAACTCTTGGTTTCAGCTCAGGTCATAATCTCATGGGTCGTGAGACTGAGCCCATGCTGGGCTCCAGGCTCAGCAGAGAGTCTGTCTGAAGATTCTGTCCTTCCCTCCACTTGCATACTCTTTCTCTCTCTCAAATAAATAAATAAATCTTAAAAAAAAAAAAAACAAAAACACAAAAGAATCCAACTTCAAATGATGACTCAGACCCCCTAAAATGTCCATGGGTTTGTCTGGTTATCTGACTTCTGGAAATAAAACCTAATAAAATAATGCAAAAGTAAGGGTGGCTGGGAACATAACCTTGAACAGTATCATTTTAATGATATAGTGAAAATTTTTCAATTGCAAACAATCTAAATATCAAAACAATCAAGGAATGGTTGTGTAATTTTTTTTCCCCACTGAAGGAAACCACACAGTCATTAAAAATTATGGTTATAAAGGTCCACACAGCAACTGAAAAATGCTCATCGCTGAATGTTAAGTGAAAAAAGAAGAGAAAAATCTTGCATATTCAGTAGGCTTACAACTAGATTTTAAAAGTGGGTGCTTAGCAGAGAGACTAGTAGGAAATATACCAACTTGTTAACAGCAATTATATTTCTAGTACTGTGAAGTTTTTTTTCTTTTCCTTCATTCCAACATTTTTGTAATGTGGTTCTATTACCTTTGTAATAATCTACATTACATATAAATGTTCGATTTTTTTTTAATTGGGAAAAGATTCAATCCTACCTAGTTAAGTGTTCCTTTGTCCTCGCTCCCTCCTTTATTTACATCCTTCCTTTCTCCCTCCCCTTTCCCTTTCTCTTTCTTTAAAGAGGAACAATTTGAGTTTAAGAAATTGGAAGAATATTCTATTTTACTGAACGTTCAAACTTTTGAAGAAATTCTTTTTCCTCTTTCTATGAGCAAAGGTAGAGAAGTTAGAGAAACAGGCACCGAGAGAACCAGAGGCGAAACTGTTCAGGGAGGCGGCCAGTGAGCACAGGTACAATCAGTGCGTTCAGGGAAAAGCAGCCATCAGCAGCCTGGGGGAACCAGTTTCACGGGCATGCAGGATGATGGCAAAAGTTAATTTGGGAGAGTGAAGGGCAAACACGGGCTAATCAGTGCTGAACAACTGGGCAAAATGCTATTTACAAAACACTACAGATGCCTTCCTGCTTTATTTAACAAGAGTACCAAAAAAGCCCCATGAATTTTGCTAGATTGTTGTTGGCAATGAATATGGATTAAAGGATGAAGCACGGATTGATTGTTGTCTCCTGTGAGCCTCAGGCTTGTACACATGAACTCTTCCCAGACATTTAGTTCAATCTTTGGTCATCAGTCGGGTCATGCACACACCTGGAAACTGATGTCTGATTAACCGCTCCCTCGTGGTGCTCCCACAAGCTCAGCCTGGATGCTCGGCAGGCCCACAACTAAACCCCGGTTTACTAAGAGATTAACTCTTTCCTACTCATCTGCCTATCAACCACCCGTATGCCCTATTCAGCTCCATATCAATGCAGCCTTCCTGAAACCTCTGCAAGAGAAAAGACCCTATAATGGCATTGAGGGCCATGTTTGGGACCGTCAGCCATCTGGCCATAAAAAGGCAGAACTCTAATGAACTGGCCAGAGGTTAGAGCATCACCATGAAGTCTGGGAGACGTGTTCAGGGTATGAACCTGTTCTGGTAGACCTGGGAAGTGTAGAGCTGAAGACTGTCACGGAAGGGGTTACTACAACACAGCTCTCAGAGCCAGGGATTACAGGTACCTAGAAAAGCCTGGAACAGAAGTTTCTCTGACAGCTGTCAGGGGCCTCTGCTACCTCTAAGTTAATGCTTTCCAGCCCTAACCTCTTATACTGTTTTTTTGTTTTTGTACTTAAAATAACATGTATAAACACATATAAAGTGACTTTATAGTGGAGCCATTTTTCTTGGATAAAGAAGATAATCTTAACAGAACACTTCACCCTCCAACACTTGGCACCTGCCATCCTGCACCATCCTTGCCTCCTCTTCACAATGCCGGCTGATCAGTGTTCCTGACCGCAGTCTGGACCCTAATGGGCTGAGCACAAACCTGTGCATGGTGTTGATTGGGAAATCCCCCAGGGAGGTCGGTTCTCTCTGAGGGAGTCCATGATGTGAGCCGACATAGAAAGGGCAAGAGGCAGAAGAAGCCTCGTCTCAGAGTCCCAGCGCCTGAAAATGTATTATGTGTCAGGAAGATACTAAGAACCCAGAAAGGTGATAGTCAAGGTGGCTCTGGCTCCGTCTTACTCAACCAAGTCTGACCAGGATAAGACAGTGCCTTAGACAGGACTTCACTTCCCTCTGTCACCCTTCTGAATCCTTCTTATACTGATAGCTTTTCCTCTCTACCTTGTTCCAGGCAGGAGATTGCGCACCAAAAGCAGCCACCAACAAATGATCTTTGCAGCGTGCACATTAGCAAGAATTATTCTAATGGTGTTTTTCAAACGGAGTGTTTCTTAAAGATCCATGGGTTATCACTCAAAATTATTTTAGATGGTGCACAGAAAACATTAATGGTTTACATGTTAATTTTAATATCAGTTAGATATAATAAAACAAAAGCTGCATAGTAAATTTGTGATTTCATCACTCTTACCGGTTAAGAAAAGGCTAAGATTAGCAGTTAAAACTAAAATAATTTAAAGGAAACTATTAAGTAATATTATTGGTGATACTCCAGTACAACAAATATCATTAAAAAGTGAGACTTGGAAACCAAAATTTGGGGAACACTCTGTGGATTACTTCTTTTAGGTAACTGTACATTTAGCCT
This sequence comes from Nasua narica, assembly GCA_028533885.1. Taxonomy (NCBI): domain Eukaryota; kingdom Metazoa; phylum Chordata; class Mammalia; order Carnivora; family Procyonidae; genus Nasua; species Nasua narica. The sequence continues at coordinate 81,770,654 of CM052799.1, forward strand.
AAATCTGGTTTAAGATGAAAGGACTCGTCCCCTGTTAATTCACATCAAGCAATCTAGGAAGGTGGACTCACGAGAAGGCAGTACCCACAGACCAGAGCCCACACTGCTGAGATGGAAGGCTATCCTTGTTTCTGCAGCACAATGATTGGGAGAACTGCCAAGAATGAAACAGACTATCCTGCAGCTGTTATCTCATTTGTATGAGTAATATGAAAAACGCGGCACAATTTAATATGCCATCTAATACTTTTATTCTTCTCTCACCAGTAGGGCAGGGGGAAGCATACATGTTTGAAAGCCAATGCAGATTATTACAGGGGGAGGGACCCAAGAAATGATGTTAGCTGCTATCTGAGCTGAGTAAAATGATCTGAGCACAGATATTATTTTATAAAGGCAATCTCACTTGTATCTTTGCCAGTGAGATCTTAATCATAGCTCGCAACGGGAGTGGATACCTCCTTTCCTGGTTATCTGGGTGCAGGATGACAGCAACCCCATCACTGGGAGAATGGTTATCTGTTATTTCACTTGTGAGAGACCAACGAGAACATTATCGGGGCATTTGTAACCAAACGTGTACAGCTCAGAGTGATAAAAGAGGAAGGAGGCGGCTCATCTCCAAGGATATGGAGATAATGCCACTTGCAGGGGGAGGAGATGGATGGCATTGTTGAAAGTGGTTTCAAATATTGTGAACCGACTAAGAATCTCTCACAGCAGCTCAAATTTTGGTTCAGAAAAAGAGAGAAATAAATAAGAGGACCTGGGTGAAGAAAGGAAGCCTGGATGAGAGCGTGATCATCTCAACTCCTTCGACCTTAAGAGAAATGTGGTTAAATAAATCTTTCATGACTCTCGGTATCTGAAGATGAACTACAGCAACCTTCAAACTACTGAGGGACACAAATAATATTTTCCCCCTATTCTCGGGCTTATTTATCTTTCCATATTTTCTTTTCTTTTTAAACAACCAGGATCTCAAAAAAGCCTTCAACAAATAAAGCTGCTAAGACGTTAACAATAACAAAAAATCAAGGCACAAATTCTTCATTGTAAAAGAGAGGCTGAAAGAGCTCACTACTATAATACTGAGCATTAACCCAAAAACAGTCCATATCTCTAATTTATAAGAATAATGATGTCAGGTTAAAGAGCCAAACTCTATAGCCGCATTTCTGTTCACTCTTACTGCCTTTGACTTATGACCGCTTTTGCTTATGGTCAGGGAAATCACTGTTTTCTCCCCCATGAGAATAAAGTCTAAAATGTTAATGCTCTAACCTGTTCTTTCTCTCTCTCCCTCCCCCCACCCCCGCCTTGCTCCCTTCCACCCTCCTTCTCCCTTTTTTTTTTACTTCATTTCTACCTCAATGGAAGCATTAACTGTGTAACAATTCAAACAAAAGAGAAACATACAAAAATGCCAATTCTTAGCCTCCTCTTGCCCTCAAATTCACCCCCTGAAGTAATCAATGTTTTAGTAAACTAAAACTAATACCTTTAGTTTGAGGTATTTGTTTCCATACTCCTTCTAAGCCTTCTGTGGATCCTCTTCAGGCAATAAATATAAACCCAAGTCATGCTTTTTAGTGGCTTTATAATATTCCATATTGTAAGTTATTCAATCATCCCTGAACTGATGAACATCCACATTCCCCAACTCCTGATCCCTATATTATACAATCACTGCTACAGTAGGTAACTTTATGTATTTGTTCCTGTGCACTAGTACTTTTTTATTGGATCAAAGGATATGTACTTTTCTATTTAATTATATTTAAATTACTTCCCAAAAATGTTGTAACTATTCACATTCCTACAAACAGTGGATAAAAGAGCCCATTTCCCCACACCAACCCAAGCTTTGGCAATTCTCAATCATTTTATGTTTTGTGGATCAACTGAGTGAAGATAGTATCTTATTCTTTTAATTTGCACTCTCCAGATTTCCAATGGGATTGTACATCTTTTCATATGTTTACTTACCATGTTTGTTTCCTCTGGTGTGACTTTCCTTTGCCCTTACTTCCAATGGCTATATGCCTTTTTCTTAACATTCAGTACAGTCCTTTAGTTACTAACCCTTTTTCTATCATATAGGTTGTGGGTTTTTAACCTCCAGTGTTTTGTTGTCTTTAGATTTTGTTTATGGTGCCACCTCACATATAAAAGTTTTAAATATTTATCTCATCAAATATATCAATGTTTTCTTCTTTGGATTACAGGTTTCTTGACTTATTTTAGAAGATCTTCTCCACCTCAAAAGTATATATTTTTCTAACACTTTATTTTTCCTTTTTTAATTCTTAATTTTACTTGGATAAATCTATAAAATAAATAGGATATACCTTACCAGGTATCAGTTACTTTACTTTTGAAGACACAGTCTTCCTGATATCACTCTACCATAATCTGGTCCTTTTAGGCCCAAACAAATGATCTTTCCATCTCTCAAAAAAAAAAAAAAAAGTTAGGAATTATAAGTAAAACAACTGAACTAAATAAAGTATACAATCTTTAATGAAGGTGCAAGAGGTAGCATCAAAAATAGAAAAAGCAAATAATCAAGAATCCAGGAAGCTGATACACAGCCTCCAAACGGTGTTAGAGCTGATTCATGGCTGCATCCCCACAGGACCTCTCCCAGGTAGTGAGACAAATTAAATACTTCAACAAGTGTGTTTTTACTGGTTGGATGGCTGGCTTGCTAGAAGGATGAATGGGTTTCAAACAAGCCTTCAGCAAATATATAGCCAACGTGAAAACTAACCAGGACTCAATATGAGGGAATTAATGATCAGAATTAAACTCCTACAGATAAAGTCTATATGTAAATGGTGGGTTACATTTCACTCAACTGTATAATGAAATATTTCTCTCAGTTTACTCACAGAGTGATTAAATTGATTTTAAAGACATTTTTCCAGCTTCCAGTGCCAATCAAGAACTCTTAAGTAGTAATTATCTGAGGCAGAAACCACTGAAACCAAAGGCTTATCCCTATCTGGTCATGGATGACAAAATGTAGCTGCTCCTGATGTGATTTTCATGACAATAACTAACAACCATGACGTTAAAGATGCCAAAGAGCTCTCTACATGTGACCACATCTGATTTTCACACCCATACTACAGATAAAGAAACTGAGTTCCAAAGAACTTAAGTGAACAGCCTCAAAAATTAAACCAAGATTCAAATGAAGGGTTCTCTCCCTCTAAATCCCATTTTGTTGTCAATAGAGGAAATATTTTCACCACCACCACTACCCTCATTTCCTAGCAAAGGCAGAAAGTAAGATTGTGTGATTATTGTCCCCCAAAGGGGCAGATTTTACCTTCCAAGTATCTACACTTGAGATCTCTTTTCTTTTTCACGTTTCATAAAACCCACAGACTATCTTTATTCTGCACCAGATTCTTCATCTTCCCAGAGACAGGCATAGTGGGATTTTAAGCAGCAGAGATTTGTGCTAAGGCAACGGATCATAAGCTATGGCTTCCCCCACACACACAGAAGGGGAGGAGGGGGGAGGCTGAACCCAATCAAGTGAGGGATTCTTCTGAACAGAATTGTAGCAAATAAGAATGTCCATCCGCAAACTCCATGTGTGGAAAATTATGATTCTGTTTCCATCAATAAGCTTTAAGCAGGATGGGGCCTGGGTGCCTATGCTGGCATCTGCAGAGACATCCAAGCTCCTTGAGGTTTGGATGCTCAGGCCATGCAGGTCATTACTAGGCCATTCTTCACTCCCAGCACCCCTGCCACATTCACTTCACAGTGATGCCCAGGACACTCTGTGTGGCCCTGTCCCACCCCCACCTCTGTGTTTCGCAGCTCTGAGGACCCTCATGGAAGGATGCTCTCTGCCGGCTGCCCTAGGCCCTTCTCAACCCACCCCACAGCTATTCCTGGTCTGGGGTTTTGCTTTTCTCTGGTTCCTGTCCAGGAAAAAAAATCCCTAGACCCATGGCTCTCAACCAGGAAGAGTCCCATTCCCCTTGGGGTATTTTGGAAATACGTGGGTGTATTAATTGGTTGTCACAATGATGGGAGTTATATTACCCATGAACTTCATTTTACTTCAAGATAGTAAAAAGGACTTCACAAGATATTTACTACATAAAGGAGTCGTTAAGTTTTAATAGGACTGAGGATTACTGCCTTCAACTGTCTTTCCTTCCTCTTCCCAGGGTAATTTGACAAAGGGTGGCCCCACAGAGCCCTATGTTCCTGGGACCCCTACCATTCTCCTCCCCTTTTGGCACCCGCTTCCCCTCGAAAAACACCGTTTAATCCAAGGGTTCAGAAAACCTGTCTGTAACTCCCTCTGACTTCACTATTCTCTGGGCCCTTCATAGTCTCAAGATTTTGTAGACAAAGCCCAGCCAAGGCTTCTGCTGTCACCTCCCTTCTCTGAGGCAAGGATGCTACGCAGACAGAGGAAGGGTCACCAGGTTAGGAATGTACTAGGGCAAACACATCTGCTGGTATTTCCGGACTTTCTCCCACCACATAATCGAGAAAGATTTGCTCACGTAGTAGTCATCTGAACCAGCCTCCAGAATGGTTTTGTGACCTCATCATAGCCACAGCACAAGACAGAGGAGGTGGGAGAGAGGCTGTTAGGAAGCTGTTAGATAGACCTCACTATTGCTAAGTTGCAGCACCATCAAAACACAACAGACCCCTCAGCAGGAGGGTTCTAGGCAAGCATCTGGCTTCCATCTTCCCACTTCTCCACCGAGAGAGTTCTTACCACCTTCAGGGCCTTGGGCAGAACCAACTGCTCCTGTTTCTGCATTCCCATAGCACATTTTACAGATTTCAGTCCTAATGTGCTACATGGCATAAGAGGTCACCTCTGCACGTGTCCCACTAGACTCTTCCTTTGGGAAGAGCCCTTGTCTTACTCACCAGAATTTCACCGGACTTTGGCACTGTGTCTCCAGTTCACCCAAGGGAAAAAACAAAAAATCAACATAGTGCCGTAAGACAGCTCTGCACCCATCCAAAAACCATATTTCTTAGTATTTCTAACCACATAAATCCGACTGAGCCCCACCCACAGGGGTTAGTAGGAACCTGTGAAGGACCTCTCTCCAGCTTCTTGGGGTTGCCCTGGAAGCCCTGTGAGAGGTTATGCAGCCCGCAGCAATTGGGTCCCCCGTTGTCCGTTCACAGGAGACAGAGCCAGCTACTTAATTACAGAGCCCAGTTAGAACAAAAGAAAAATGCTGATCTGTGGTTCAACAATGATGAAGAATTTCAAGACAGTGTCAGCAGAGCATTAAAGCAAGTGCCACGGCAGGCCACAGGCCCATGGAGTCAGTCTAGCCAGTGGATGTCTCTCCCATGCTCCCAGCCCCAGGGCACGAGCCATCTGTTTGGTAGCCTGTGACTTCCCTGCCTCCTTGACTAACTTTCCTACCCCTCCCAGGCCACATACAAATGGGCTACCACATAAAAAGGGGCCGGGTGTCTGCACACAAACAAGTCTTATCTTCCCCTGTGCAGAATGAACCCTTCCTTTTCCAGGCTTCCAGAAGTCTTTCACCCTCATAAATCAGGCTCCCCCAGTTCAAAGCCAACCTCACCTTCTCCCCTTCAGACGCTTGCTCAGATGAGCCTATTCTTGCAAACAAAGGCCCGGGATAGGAAGTTTTCCTCACAGGACCCTGGCACAGAAAGAAGCAATGCAAGAAGATCCTAGACTTGGGATCCCAAGAATCCCAAGGGGATGAGACAGGCAATCCGGCCTCACTGTCAGCTGACAATGGGGAGCTGTAGGTTCGAAGAATGCACACCGCTCTCATCTAAAGAGGTAGCCACAGCGCCATGCTGGTAAGCATTTAACTACGACTCTCTGAGAGAAAGAGGAAAAAACAAAACTAACTTGTAGCATTTGCTAGTGTTCGTGGTATAAATATCCCCACTACGGCTGATCTCAGTGATCTCAAGTTACCACTGCAGAGTCACTGAACGCAGAGTTGGGAAGCTGGGCACATGCTCTCTCTCTCACAGGCTGGCAGGAGCCGGTGCCAGCACACAGCAAAGAAAGGGCACCCTCCCAGTACTGGCGCATGGGTTGTGGCTGGCAGATCCTCTGAACTTTCAAAAAGACTGGAAACTAGATTTTCATGTTTAATGCCTCCATTGCTAAATATTGGGTACTAATTCAAACCTTCTAAATATACCCTGGAAGTCGAAGCTGTGCAGGCCAAGGGAGCGTCCTGAGTTTAGAATCCTGATCCGGCCACAGAGCTCACGTGGTAATGAGATGCAGAGGGAAATCTCACCTCTTAGTCCTTCATATCTCCTACATCATGCAAATAACACATTAACATTTCAGATTACCCTACCCTACTAGCCTCTCTCATGTATTCACCCATCAGCCTCACAGAACATTCTGAGGCTTGTGCCTACTCAGCCAGAACCATTTCCAGTTACTACACTGAAAGATGCAGAGTGCTCACTTCAGCAGCACATATACTGAAATTGGAATGAAAGAGCTCAGATAGAGACATCAGCTCTTTGGTATCTTCCCAGTGCTATCTACAATATTGGCAAAGTATAAAAGTAATTGATAACAATGATTGATGGTGATGATCAAGGATAATGACATACTTTTAAAAGCACGAGGCTCCAGGTTTGCTGGGCACCGTTTTTCCCTTCTCCTCCTCTCCTGTTCTTCTTGGTGATACTTTATGTATATTCCATGTCACTCAGCAGCTACAGGAGATAGATGACTATGGGAGCAAAAGATAACAGGCGGAAGCAGTGAGAATTTTCTCTTGCTTGCAGCAGACAACTGAATACATTTTTCAAGCCCGAAACATCATAAGAACAGAATGATTTTTTAAATGCCCTTTCTTTTATTTTCATTCATTTGCTTTTTGTGGTTTTTTTTAATTGCTCATTTTGCTTAAGGAGCCTCAAGGCAGGAGCACAGCAAAGTATCATTAATTAAAATATTTAAAATTATAGCAGTGGTAACAACGCTCCCGAATAAGCCCAGGCCGCACAGACAGCAAACACAATTATTATCCATAATAACAGCCAAATCATCAGCACTGCGCTCTACTCAGAGACAACGCATCCTTCCCAGAGTGCTAAGTGACTAGGACAATGAGTAAATCATGACTACCTAAAATGAGACTAGATGGGATCTCTGGGGCATTCTTGGTCTGTGCAGAAACCTTGCCATGCCTCCTCCCTTTCCCTCATCCCACGTGAGCGTTTTCTACGTGGAAAACTGCTGCATGGCAGCCACTTTCCCAGCTTTGCTCCAGGAATCTAGGGGGCCGCTCAGCAGTGAATCAGCCAGGGCCCGGGATGCCAGCTGGTACACCATAAACAAGTTAGTGCTTCTCCTGCACCTGGAAGACCCCTCCGTAGGAAATTATTCCCATTAAAAATAAGCCCACTAGAGTAGAAATGGTAATAATTTATGTTAAAGCTTTTAAATGCAGGAATACGTAGAACATAACCAACGCTATTCCAAATGAGAAGTCCTCATTCATCATTCACTCAAGACTTACTGAGCACCCACCACGTGGCAGATTCTGAGCCATGTCTTCTTCTAGGCACCACAGAGACCCTGAGAGGGGAGAGCTGGCTGCTATCTCTAGCGAGCTCAGAGTTTATCAGGACAGATGCGACAGTGATAGTGCAGTGAGGGATGGGTGGCACGGGAGCAAAGCAGAGAGGCACCCAACGCACGGGGGAGAGAAAAGGAGGGGCCGTGGAGCGCTGCTCAAAGGAGCTGATACCTAACTTGAATTCTAAAGGCACTCACAAAAAATGCTCCTGGTTCCCCTCCCATATCTCCTTGCCACTTACTGCCTCCCTGCAGGCCCAGCTGCCAACTGCCAACTGCCAACTGCCAACTGCCAGCACCTGCAACTCTGGAGCCAAAGGGTCCTCCCGCTGCCGGGTAAGCTCTGCCTGCTCGAGCGCCAGGCCAGAGCGCCGGAGAAGGAACTCCTCCTGAGAGCAGCCCTCAACCAATGACACAAGGGAGTTGGTGGAATCTCATCTCCCAGGTAAGATAACTCAGAGGCCGGTTCTTCACTGCTCTACCTGACTTCTCAGAGTTCTCCAGAGGGACTAAGCCAGCTGGTCGCCCGTACAGGCAACTTGCTTGACTGCCCTTACTTTCCCATGTCTTACCAACGCGCTTCCCTCGTCTCCAGTATCCCACAGGATCATTGTCTAAATCATCTATTTGCACCAAAAATCCTTATCTCAAGGTGTGCATCTGGGCCATCTCAAAGTAAGCCAGTGCTCCCCATGCAGGGACCAACATGGGAAAAGTCCAGACCGAGGCAGGATACTGGGGTTAGGTTGGGTAGGGCTGAAGCAAGAAGTGAGTGAGAGAGGAGCAAGCCCCTGCAGTGGTGATGGCCAAGATCACACAGACCCCCCTTAAGGTCTTTCTCAGTTTGGGCCTTTCCACAAGGAACTCTCATAACATACACGTTTAGGCTAAGTATACAAAGTTACTCACTTGGTCCCTTATGCCACACTGGCTCTCATCTTGGTTCCCTCTTCTCATTTTATCCTATCTCAATTAAGTGACCTAGCCTCAAATACTTTATCCTGGCATAACTGACCTAGAAGCCCTGTAGGAGCCCCAGCTGTCTCAGTCCCAAAGCACTGGCCCGACAATAGTGTCGGTGATCATCAATCTCCAAGATGGCTCCAAATGACCCCTATTCCACCCCAATATTCACAGCTTTACATAATCCCCTCCAACTCTGTTCCAGGGTTGGTCTGTATGACCAAGAAAATATGGGCAAAGTGACAGCATGTGACTTTCAAGGCTAGATCATCAAAGACATTGTGGTTTCTGCCTTGCTCCTGGATCACTTCCTCCAGCGGAAGCTAGCTACCACATTGAGAAGACTCTTATGCAGCTCTTTGGTGAAGTCCATGTGCTAAGGAATGGAGGCCTCCTTCCTACAGGAAGCAAAAACCTGAAGCCTCCAGCCGACAACCATGGGAGGGAGATATCTCGGAAGCAGGTCCTTCAGCCCCAAGCAAGTTTTTGGAATGCTACAGTCCCAGACAACATCTCAACCGCAACCGGAAGAGAGACTCTGAGCTAGAAACCCATATATAACCCACTCGCAGACTCCTGAGTCTCAGGACCTGGGCAAAATAACACTTATTGTTTTAAGCCACTAAGTTTTGGGGTAAATTGTTATGATGAAGGAGCAGAAGGCAAGCTGAGGGCAAAGCACAAGCTGACACCCAGCAATCTTCCACCGCACTCCCTGGTGGGATCTGTGTGACAGTCCTCAGGGACTCCTGGCTGCCCAAAAGCTAAGGAGGGAAGGGAAAAACAAATGAGTGGTTAACTGATAGAGATCACATTCCTGCAGGACAGGAGTCTCCATCAGTTTACAGATGTCTTAGTGATTTATAAGAAAAAAGCATTCTTATCAATAGCCTAACTTCCAGGACCCACAGATTCAATTTCCTGGAGCCCTAAGATCACCCTCCCCTCCATGAGTGATGTGGGAAACAGAGGCAGAAGGGAATGTAAACAAAATTAAATTTCTTTATGATCTGCAGCCCATTGAAAAGGACTTGTGATAGGAAGAAGGTAACATTCCTCCAGGAAGCTCTCAAGTATCTTATCATTAATGTTTGCTAGAGGGAAAAACAAAGTAACCTTGACAATAGCTAGGCCTCCAGCATCCTGAGAGTCTTCTTTAGCATTTGAATGTCCTCTTGGGCACCTCCCATGTCCTAACCTCCCCAACTCCTAAACAATCAGCCATTTCTCACAACCCCAGTGCAGCAGCTCTTTCTGCCGGTGGGTCTTGTCCCTATGCTTTAATAAAATCACCTTTTTGCACCAAAGAGTCTCAAGAATTCTTTGACTCTGGACCTCACCAACATTCCAAAACTGTATCAATTACATAGCAATAGATAACCAATACAGTGTCATATCCTTAGTCCACATCCAACCTAGCCCCGCCTCTCAGTCAAGACAAGTAAGAGAGGAAAAGATTACAGCAGGAGATGAGGGATATTGAAGAGACAATATGAAGTGGACAGCTAGAGGTAAGAGCCTGATATCTGTGCAGGTTAAGCACTAGGCTGGAGCTCCAATACATAGTAATGAGTTGTCAGGATAAGGGCAGTCAGTGAAGACCCCGTTGTGAAGGAAAAGGCCCAAAAAGTGTGTATGTGGTATATTGGTTCAAATTTTTCCTCCATAAATACTGATGGAGTCAGTCAGTGTTAACAGCTAGGTTACAAGGAAGCAAATGTGGCAGGTTTTCCTACTTCAAAGATGAAAAACCTAAAAGTCCTAATGGGGCCTATATTAGTTACTACCAGTTGCTACATAAAGGAATTATACCATTACTTATTGGCTTAAAATAATAAACATTAATTATTATCTCACACAATTTTCACGAGTCTGGAATATGGAACCCACTTAGATGGGTGGTTCTGGTAATATATACAAGAACATTTATCATAGTATTGTTTACAATAGCAAAATAGTTATTGTATTAAATTTTAAATATTACATTAATAAAAATGATCAAAATGTGCAATAACAGGAAACAGTAAAAAAAAAAAAAAAAACAACTATGCATCTGCTAAAACTGAAGTTAAAAAAAACGTTTTAGTAACATAGGAAACTACTCTTAATGTCACCAAAAAAGCATGATGTAAAATTATAGAGTATGATTCCAATTTTATTAAAATGTTCAAATTATATTAAAAGAATTCCATGTGCCAAAATGGTAACTGTATTTATATTAAGTTATATTAAGTAACAAACTACCCCAAAAATTAGTGACTTCAAACAATAACCGTTTATTCATTCATGACTCTGGCGAGTTTTTCTGCTGGTCTCTCCTGAGGTCTTTTCTGAGCACCTGCAATCACCTGGTGGCACGACTGAGACTGGACTTCTAAGGGGGATTCGGACACCTGTCTGGTGCCCCAGGTGGGATGGCTAGAACAGCCAGGGGTTGCCTGAACCTCCGCCTCTCTCTGTCTGTCTCTCTCTCCAACACAGCAGCCAGATTTCTTCACATGGTAGCTCAGCACTCCCAAGAGGAAGTGTTCCAAAAGAATAACCCCAAACACGCAAGCATTTGTTAAGTCTATGCTAGCGTTACGTTACATTTGCTAATACCCCGTTACCCAAAGACAGTGTATTGGTGTATTGGGGCTATCCAGAAAAACGGAACCAACAGGGTTTGTGTGTGTACGCGCCTGCTCATGTGCACGCACCCACACACACACACGCGCCTGAAATCTTAGGGTAGGCGGACAGACTGGAAACTAAGGTAAGAGTGGCCACTACAGTCTTAAGTCTGAATTCCGCAAAGCAGTCGGCTGGAAACTCAGGTGGTTTCCAGCCTTGCTGTGATCTTGAGGAGAATTTCTTCTTCGGAAAAACTTAAGTCTTTTTTTCTTAAGGCCTGCAACTGATTAGATGAAGCCCACCCACGATACAAAGAGTAAATCTGCTTTACTCAAAGTCACATCTGATATTAATCCTATCTTTAAAAAAAAAAATACCTCCACAGTATCACCAAGACTTATGTTTGACCAAACCACTAAGCGCCGCAGCCTGATCAAGTCGACAGACAAAATTAACAATCACATATGACCAAGCCCAGTGTCAATGCGGAAAGGGTCTACAAAAAGGCATGAAAACCCAGAAACAATGCTCATCAACACAACAGGTCACCACATCTAAATGTATCTGGATGGCAGGTTTTTTCCTTTTCTTATCTGTATGTTTCAAATTTTCTGCAAAGAACATGTATAACGTTTCGGAACAATAATAAATGTTATATAATGATTCATACTCATTATTTTTAAATGCAAGATATACAGAAAAGTATAAAAAAATAAATCAACAAAGCACTGGGAAGCTCATCAATCAGAAATAATCAGTGTTAATATTTTGTGGTTATCCTTGCATTTTTATTTATATATATACAGATGTTAGGAAAGAGAGAAAAGGAAAGATGGGAAGAGAGACAGCAAGAGATTTCTAAAAATGAGTTAATTGCATGTAAATTAAAATTTGACATTTAATTTATAAATTTAATAATTTTCTTGAACTTAACAAAAGAGGAGGAAACTGGAGAAAATTTGAAAGATCTACAGTACATCAAATGTTTTTTCACCCCTGAGAGATACTAAGTTCTTAAAAATTCCCAAGGTTAGGGACATCTGGGTGGCTCAGTCAGGTGAGTGTCTGACTCTTGCTTTCAGCTCAGGTCATGATCTCAGGGTCGTGGGATGGAGCTCCATGTCTGGCTCCATGCTCAACAGTCTGTTTGGATTCTCTCCCCTTCTCCCTCTGCCCCTCCCCCTGCTTACATGTGCTCTCATTCTCCCTCTCTCTCTCTCGCTCTCTCTCGCTCTAAAATAAATAAATAAATCTTTTTTAAAAACTAAGGTTAAAGAAAATTTTTTAATAGTATAAAAACCATTAAGAGATTACAGTCATATTTTTTAACTAGAATTTTAAATAATATTGACTAACTCACTGCTCCAAACAGTATGGGGATGATACTCTCACACTTCCTCCAGCTTTCCCTCCCCTGCCCCACCTTGCAACGTCTGCTGTCTAGGTTGGCTTTACTTTGCCAAAGTCTGTAATAGTAGCATTCTATTCCATTCTATTCTATTGCTCACCTGAGCAAACCTGATTCCATTACCAAAGAGTTCTGGTTTCATGCAAGCAGATATAGTGAGTGCTCAAATCCAGCTGCAACTTCGTATTTAAGACTGATTCATATATGGGCATCTCCTTGGCTACACAGACTTTCCGTAGGTCTCACTTTCTAAACCTCAGAACTTTATACACATTGCTCCACTACCTTTGAAAGTTACTACGGTGTATCAGAGAACAACCTAATCTTTCCCACTGGCAGGGACTACTCTGCCTAGATGCCTGAGGAATTTCTTCTTTATTTTATAAATTCAATAATTTAACCTAGAAAAATTCTTGATGGTGGTCATTCTCAATCTGTTTTTCTTGGCATGTGGTATACCAGGCCACACGCAGATCTGCAGATTTGTATCTTCTCTGAATTCTTCCTCTTTGTTGGGACACCCATTACCTTAGAATCGTCTTTGCCTCACTTCTTCTAATTATTTAATCTCTTTTTTCTCTTCCCTCTGTATTCAGTATGATCATCTCCGGCTTTCCCTTCACACCATTAATTCAGTTTTTAGCTATGTCTATTCTATTCCTTGCTATCTTATGTTTCTTTATTTCAATTCATTTCCTAGGTCTCCGATCTCCTTTCGTAACTCATTCTGTAGTTTTATCATCTCATCTTTTAGCTCTTGTTTTATCACATTTATATTCCTACTAATTTATTCTCTAAAGGAAAACATTCACGGAAACTACTTTTATCTCCTGATTTATGTTTCTTTCAGATTTCACCTGACTTTTCCATATCCACACTTGACTTTCTGACGGATTCTCCTGTGGTATGTTTGCCTTGTTGCTCCGTCATTTCTTTTCATTTTCTTGTGCTTAATGTAAGCAGCTCTGTCCATAAAACTCTTCCCTCCTTATAGGGGCCAGTTTGCCTTCACCCACTCTGAGTTTCGTTTTGAGGCTTGGGTCTTGTTGGTCAAGCCACTTTTCTGTAGCCTGAGAGAAGACAGATCTCAGCCAGGAATTAACTCAGCCTATGGTAAGGAATCTGTGTTCTGAGATTTCTTCTGAGAGCACTAAATGCCTATGACCAGGGCCCACTTCCCATAGCTGAGGATATGGCTCACTTCTGTGGACTGTGGTTCATCCTCCAACCTAGCCCAATGTCTTAGAAAATAACAAGCGTTCTACCTTAGAAAATAACAAGCCCTCTACCAACAATACCTCTGGAATTGCAAACTGATAACCACCTTTCCAGAAAACAATTGGCAATAAGAATCAAGACCTTATATATCAAGACCTTTACTTGGAACATTGATCCAGTATCTCTTCTGAGATTTTAGTTGGAAAAAAGAAAAAGGAAAACGAAGATTCATTTGCAAAGAAATTCTTTGAAGCATTATGTATAATAACAATAAACTGGAAACAATTTAAATGTTCACCATCAAGGCATGTTGCAGTAAAAGCTACAGCAAATAAAAACAAGGTTTATGAAGAGGCTTTATTTTTTTAAAGAGCTTTAAAGATAAGATTAGATGCTTCTGATACATTAAGTTAAAAAACCAAAATACAAAGTTAAAAATACAGTAAAATCCAACTTCTGTTTTCAAAATGCTTAAGAACCATACCTAAGAGGAACCACTAGACTCAAAACTCCAGGAAGGTAAGAACCATGTCTTGTTCACTCCTATATAACCAGAACCTAACGTAGTGTTTGGCATATAACAGAGGCACAATGAATATTTATGAATAAATGAATAAATTAATTCAGCAAAAGAAATCTATCTCAGGATTCAATAGCAAGAAGAGCTGTTTCTCCAATGCTTTGATTTTACAGATCCCTGATCATGCTCTGACTAGTAGAAACTATAACACATTTGGTTAACTGAGATACAGGCTTTCACAAAACACATTTTGTATATCACTATCTCATTTCCTCTTATTTTTTCTTTGACAGGAATTCTTTAAAGAAAACGGCTTTATAGGTATAATTTGCATACCATACAATTGACCCACTGTAAGCATACAATTCAATAATATTTAGTAACTTTATAGAGTCGTGCAGCCATCACCACCATCTGGCTTTAGAGCATTTTCATTACCCAAAGAAATTCCTTCAAATTCATTTGTAGTCAATCCCCATTCCACCTTCAACTCCAGATAACCACTGATCAGCCTTCTGCCTATATAAATTTGCCTAACTGGACATTTCATATGAATGAAATCATATAACATGAAGTCTTTGGCAACTGGCTTCTTTCTCTTAACACTCTGGAGGTTTATATCTATGTTGTAGCGTACAACATAACATCCGCATTGTATATCATTTCCTTTCATTGCTAAATAGTATACCATTGTATGAATATACCACTTCTGTTTAACCATTCCTTGATAACCAGTTGATAGACATTTGGATTGTTTCCAGTTTGAGGCTATTATGAATAATATTGCTATGAACATTCTCATATAAGTCTTTGTATAGACACATATTTTCATTTTTCTTCAGCAGAGTCCTAGAAATAGAAATGATGAGTCACAGGGTAAGTTTTTGGTTTTGTTTTTGTTATATAATCTGTTAAAAGCTGAAGCATTTTCTAAGGTAGCTATACCACTTGAAATTTCCACCAACAATGTATGAGGGTTCTAGTTTCTCCACATCCTGGCCAACACTTCATATCATATGCTTTCTTAATTTTAGCTCTTCTAGTAATGGTGTACAGGTATCACATCGTATTTCTAATTTGTACTTCCCTAATTAATAATGTTGATAACCTTTTCTTGTATTTCAGAGCCACACGTATGTACTATTTAGTGAAGTATATATATATTAAAGTGTTTTGTCCATTTTTTAATTGGCTTCTCTGCTCATTACGGAGTTTGAAAAGTTCTTTACATATTCTGGATAGAAGTCCTTTATCAACTATATATTATGCAAATACTTTCTCCAAGTCTGTAGCTTGTCCTTGAATTTTCTTACTGGTATCTTTTGAAATGGAAAAAGTTTTAATTTTAATGAAATCCAATTTTTCAATTTTGTTCTTTTTTGCCTTAAGCTTTTGATATCATATCTAAGGACTCTTTGCCTAACTTAACATCACAAAAACGTCTGTTTCTTCCAGAAGTTTTCCAGCTTATCTCTTACATTCAGGTCTTTGATCAATTCAGTTAATTTTTGTGTATGATGTAAGGTAAATGTCTAAGCTCATTTTTATTTTTCCAGATGGTTATTCAGTTGTCCCAGCACCATTTGGTAAAAAGATTCTTCTTCTTCCCATTAAATTATCTTGACACCTTTTTTGAAAAATTGATTGACTATAAATGTACAGAGACTCAGTTCAGCCCCATTTATCTATAAACCTATCCTTATATCAATACCACAGTATTCTGATTATTTTAACTATATATTAAGTTTACAAATCACCTCCTCCAATTTGGTTCTTTTTTTTTTCAAAATTGTATTTCCATATAAATTTTAGAATTAGCTCATCAATTTTCCCCATAATTCTGCTGGGTTATTGAGACTGCATTAAATCCATAGGTCAATTTGGGGAGAATTAAGATGTTAACAATTTTCAGTCCTCCAATTCCTAAATATGGAGTTTTTCTCCCTTTATTGAGATATGCTTTAATTTCTCTAAGAAATGTTTTGTAGTTTTCATTGAACAAATATTACATTCCTTTGCTAAAAGTATTCCTAAGTATTTTATCCTTTTTGGTTCTTTCATGAATGATATTGAGAAGATTTTCATTTTTTGGATTATTTGTTGCTAAGATATATAGAAACACCAATTAATTTTTTTTTAAAAAACACCAATTAATTTTTACATATTGACCTTATATCCTGCAACCTTGCCAAACCTGTTTATCAGTTTTAGTAGTTTCTGTGTGGATTCCTTAGGATTTTCTATATATGAGATCATACCATCTGTAACTAAAGAAAATTTAACTTCTAACTTACTAATAGATGCCTTCATTGACTCATTCATTTGTTCATTCATTTTTGCCTTATTGTACTAGTTAAAACTTCCAGTACAACACTGAACACACATAGCAAGAGTGGACATCCTTTCCTTATTTCCAGTGTTATGGGGAAGGAACTCAGCCTTTTGGCATTTCATGTGGAGCTAGCTATAAGCTTTTTATAGATTCCCATTATAAGGTGGAGGAAATTCCCTTCATGTAGTATTTTGATCACGAAAGGGTGAATTTTTGTCAAATAATATTTCCACCTCTATTGAGATAATCATCTAGTTTTTGTCTTATATTCTTTTACTACCATGTATTACATTAATGGATTTTTAGCTGTTAAACAAACTTCGCATACCTTAGATAAATGCTATCCAGTCATGGTGTATAATACTTTTTATAATACTGCTGAATTCAGTTTGCTAACATTTTGTTTAAAAGTTTTTATTTATGTTCATGAGGAATATAAGTCTTTTTACATTTTTCTCTGGCTTCGGTATTAATATTCACCTCATATAGTGAGTTAGGAATTGTTCCTACCTTCTCTATTTTTTTAAAGGGTTGGATTTTTTAAATATTGGACTGAATTCACCAATGAAGCCATCTGGACTTAGGATTTTCTTTGTGAAAGATTCTAAATTGCTAATTCTATTTCTTTACCTATTACCAGCCTACTGAGATTTTCTATTTAAGTTAGTTTTCATAATTTGTGTCTTTTGCAGGATTTCTTAATTTCATCAAAGTTGTTGAATTTTTTGGCATTAAATCATTCATACTATTACCCTTACAGTTTTTTTTAATTTCTGTACGGTCAGTAGTGATTTCACTTCTTTTATTCATGACTTTGTGTTTCCTCTCTTATTTTCTTGATCAGTCAACCTAAGGACTTGTAGTAGGAAGAATAACGGTCCTCCAAGTGTGTCCACATCTTAATCCCTGGAATTCATTAATATATTATGTTACATGGCAAAGAGGAATTAAAGTTGCAAATGGAATTACAGATGTCTTTAATCAGCTGACTTTAAGAAAGGAATATTATTCTGGGTTATCCTAGTAAACCAAACATAATCACAAAAGTCCTTAAAAAGTAGGAGGAGACATGAAAAGAAGAGCTGAGAGATGGTAGTGTGAGAAGAAGCTGGCTTGATGTTGTTGGCTTAAAGATGCAGGAAGGGGGCCATGAGCCAAGGGAAGTTTATGGTCTCTTGAGCTGAAAAAAGAAAAGAAATGGATTCTCCCTAGGGTCTCCAGAAAGGAATTCACCCTACCAACAACTTGAGATCCATTTAGACTTCTGATCTCCAGAACTATTAAGTTAAATGAAATGATGTTTTTTAAGCCACTAGACTTGTGGAAACTTGTTACAGCAGCAATAGAAAACCAATACAGATTTTCTCAACTTCTTTCATCTTTTCAAAGAACCAACTTTTTGTTTCATCTACTTTTTATCTTCTCTTTTAAGATCTTATTTATTAATTTATTTATTTGAGAGAGAGAGAGAGAGATTGAGAGACTGACCTCCGGTGAGAGGAGGGGCAGAAGGAGAAGCAGACTCCCTGCAAAGTAGGGAGCTGGACGCAGGACTTGATCCCAGGCCCTTGGAATCATGCCCTGAGCCCACAGCAGACGCTTAACCAACTGCACCATCCAAGCGTCCCATTTGCTTTTGTCTATTCCATTGGTTTCCACTTTGCTCTTTATTATTTACTCCCTTCTGTTTGCTTTGGGTTTAGTTTTAGTCTACCTTTTTTCTAATTTCTTAACAGAGAAGCTTCAGTTATTGACTTAAGATCTTAAGATCTTTCTTCCCTTTTCATATAGACATTTAGAACTAGATATTTCTCTTAAGTGCTGCTTTATTTTCATCCTATAAACCTCGATACGTTGTCCTTCTATTTTTATTCAGTTCAAGATTCTTTCTAATGTCCTTTTCAGATTGCTTTTTTGACCAATGGGTTATTTAGGAGTATGTCATTTAATTTTCAAACATTTGCCATTTGAATTCAAGTTGCTCTCTGCTGTCACTTCCTTTCAGCCCAAAGATTTCTTTTAGCATTTCTTGTAAGGCAGGTTTGCTAGCAACAAATTCTCTCAATCTTTGTTTATTTGGGAATGTTTTTATTTCACTTTCATTCTTGAAGAATACTTTTGTTAGATTAAGAAATTTTTTATTTCTTTCAATATTTTGAATATGTCATTCCACTATCTTCAGACTCCATTGTTTCTGATGAAATGTGAGTATTCGTATTGCTTCTCTGTACATGAGAAATTGTTTTTTGTTTTTGTTTTCAATATTTTCTCTTTTCCTTGCCTTTCAACAGTAACACAATAATGTGTCTATTTGTGTATTTCTTTGCTTTTGTTATGCTTGGGTTTACCAAGCTTCTTGAAACTGTAAATTAATGTTTTTCATCAAATTTGGGAAGTTTTTGACCATTATTTCCTGTCTTTCTGAGATAACCATTACATGTATGTTGGTACACTTGATGTTGGCTCACAGGTCACAGAGGTTATATATATTCATTCATCTTTGACCTTTTTTCTCCCTGTTAATTAGTTTGGGTAATTTCTGTCTATTTACCTCCAATGTGCAGATTCATTCTTCTGCTATTTAGCCATTCTAGTGAACTTTCATTTAAGTTATTATACTTTTCAAATATAAACTTTTTTAATTGCCATATTTTTCTTGAGATTCACTTTTCACTAAATCCTTGTTATTCTACTTTTGTTTAATTCTTTGAGTGTGATTTCTTTTAGTTATTTTAAAGTACTTAAAATACCTAATTTGAAGTCTTCATCCATCAAATCCAACATCTGGAGGAGCTCGGTTTCTACTGACCACTTTATTTTTCCATACTATAAGTCAGATTTTCTTGATTATTGGCAGGTATCATAATTTTTTATTGAATCTTGGACATTTTAAACCATATATCCTAGCAACTCTAGATTCTGATTCCTCCTCACCCACCCACCCACCCCAAAAGATTACAGTTGCTATCATTGATTTGTCTGCTTCTCTGTTGAGTGACTTGCCTAGAGTAGGTCTGGGGGTGGGGGGGTGTCTTCTCCATAGTGTCTGGCTTCTGATGTCTCTGCTCAGTTTTGTTCTGATTTTTTATTTTCACTTTTAAGCCGAGCTTTCTAAAGTTCATTCTAAGGTCTATTCAACCACAGATTAATTACAGGTTGTACTCATATATCTTGAGCCAGGAAGGCTTCCATTCTCTGCTGATGGATCGGTGTGTGAGTTAGGGAGCTCATTCAAAATTCAGGACATTCAAGTATCTCCTGGAGTTTACCTTCTGCCAGGCCCTCCCAGGTTGTCTCACATACTCCTCAGTATATGAGCTCAGGCTTTATTGGTCAGGGATGTGCAGATGGCTTAGGTTCACTCCTATTTCTTCTGTTCACATGCATAGCCTCAGTCAACCCAGGGTATGCAGAGAACCTATCAAGCCTGTTATGGTTGTCTCACTCCCAGAACTTCTTGTTAAATTTCTAACAAGGCTGTTAGTTCATTGCATGCCCGAAAGAGACCCACAAACTTAGACTATCAAAGCCACTAGCCTTCACTGTTTTCTTGCTACCAAGATCACCACTTTAATTGACAACGGTCCAAATCAAGTAAGCCTCTTCTAGAAGTGGCAACAAACAACTGGTTTTTATGGACTTCCCTGCGTACATTTAGTAAACTATTTGTAGAGAAAGAGGAGGGATAGGAGCAGCCCCACGCAAGAATACCACAGACTTCTACCATTCTTAACCAAAATTCAATCATTTTCATGAATAGATGCTCTGCTCTATTACCAGTAAGCTAAAGGGTTGTTTTTTGATAGTGTTATCCAGTTTTATAGTTGCTTGGTGGGGAGGTGGGAACTTTGTTGACCCTTTCACACAGGCATGCTAGAGGTGAATCAGGAAAACTTTTTCTTTTTCTTCACCAAGTCACCTCAAATCCCTTCTCTAACAAGGCAAAAAAGAAGGAAACAAATGAGAGGGAACAAGAAAGGAAAGAAAGAATTCCCAAAGTAAGAATATAAGCAAAAAGATTTTAAAGGAGATTTCACTGGCTTTCCCTGCCCTTTTTTATTTTTGTTTTCCATTTTGTAATTTTAACTGTGTATTTTTTATAATTTTATTTTCAACTGGCTAGCTAATAAATGTTACATGGTTCAAAAATTAAATTGAAAATTGATGTATATAGTCTCTCAGTCCTTTAATCCATTCATCTACTTCTCAACCCCATTTTTCCATGGGTCATTTATTTCATTTTTATTTTTATTTTGTAATTATTTATTGCGTGTACTGCCCGAGTTTCTTTATGTAAATGCAAGCACATATAAAAATATATTTTTGTTTTTCTCCTTTTTTTTGATGGGAGTCAAAACCTAATACATGCATGGCTCTGCTCTGACTTTTTTTCACTTCATAATCAACACTGTAAAGCTTTCCATATCCTGCCAGTTTCCTCATGGTTTCATGTAGTTGTGTTGTATTCCATTATAGAAGTAGCATGATTTATTTGACCAGTCCATCACTGATGAGTCATACATAGGAAGTCTCTGCCCACAGTCGAGGTGAAGCGAGGAAAAAGCCCTTCTGCTTTCAAAGCTTCTCTAGCCATTTTTCAACTAGCTGGAGATGAGGGGCTGTCACACCCTCCAGCTCTTTTCCCAGTCAGTTTACCCTATCTCCAAGTGTGACCACCAATTAGAATATGATAAGAATGCCTGGATTAGGAGAATGCTGAGAGCCCACCTCTAACAGTGGAGAGCTTCCACCTGGGGAGCTAAGCCAAATTTGATCTTGCTCAGCTCCTGCTTACATCTGTGGATATGTTTCCTCCCAGTTGTAAAATAAGGTTCTTACTATACAGGAAGGACATGTGCTAAGACTTTTACCTTTACAATAATAATTTTTAAAAATACATACTCATTCTCTGAAGTTTTAAGTTGAAGATTAAGCTAGAAGTCTTAAAGCAAAGATATTACAGGGAACCTGATACTAACTCCTCAAAGAACTTATGCCACAGTTGCTATTGAAGGGAGGGGATGGATCAGTGGACTACTGTATTAGCACCACATGCCCTTGGCCATACCCTCCTCTGTCTGATCCAAAAATGGAGGATCAACACCAAGGAGCACAAAAGTTTTGACTAGCCAGGGATAAACAGATTTTTCTCAATCAATAATTTATTCCAGAAGACGCAAAGTGCTTAAGAATATATGGGGCGCTTGAACTGAAAAGTGATGTACAACCTGCCTGGAGAAGGCACCTGCCCAGAAGCAACATTTATGAGCCTAAATTGAAGAAAAATCCCTCTCCTTGATTGCAAACTAAAGCCAACTCTCCCACCTGAATCAGCTCCAAAGCCCTTCTGCATTAGCTGAGGCCACAAATGACCCCACTGCTCAAAGCAAGGGCATTTGTATGGGCAGCAATGTCACATGCTATCATCAAACAGTATTTATTCCAAGTAGCAAGATCCCAGCATAGAAAGGTCCCCTTAGGTGCAGTCAGTATCCCCCGCCCAACCCCCAAAAAACACCCCTGGCCAAACCCATCCTCCTCTGCCCTTCAACGGTCTCTCCTTTTTGCACTCCTTTAATTGGACTTGTTTTTGAAGCCCATAGAATTTATTATTCAGAAAACAACCTTCTCTGCAATATCAACCTTAATTAACTGTGTTCTTTTTCTATCGCCTCCCACCCTCCACTTCATGCATTTGAATTAAGGCACTCCAGAGCCCCTGGCCAGCACCCCTCCCCCATCACAGACCCATCAGTGTCTACCAGCCAACCATGACCAGATAAGGGAAAATGGAATTCCTTATCTCTGCCTGCCAATGTGAAAGGGTCAAGGTTACCAAGGAGAGACCTTCCAAAATGAAGGAGAGGAAGAAAGAAGCCAAGCCTCTCTGGTTTCCATGGAAACAGAAGGTTGAATCATGGCGCATCCCCGAGAGCCTGGCCCGCTTAGCTCTGCTGACATCTTTCCACTTCATTAGCCTCTTTATCAAGTGATTCTGCATAGGACTAGGTGTATTTCGGTGTCAGGGTGCACTGTAGATGATTCAAAAACAGAATGACCTTTGCCGCAGATCCCCAGTGCCTTGGAGAGCCACAGATATTGCCCCCCCCCATCCTCTTTACGGCTCCGCTCACTCCTTACTCTAGTCAAAGCACCAGCACTATGAGGCCTCGGCTGGGAGGTGCCCCTACCCAGCAGCCCAGGAAGCTGGGACCCCGGTTGTCAGGGACGCCCAGCACCCGAGCCAGGAGGAAGATTAATGACTTTGCCCACATAAAATGGATAAAACAGCCCCAAAAAGACAATAAACGTGGGGCTGACTGGGAGGAAGGCTCTGACAGTAACAAATACTGACTGACATGGCATTGTGTTCTCTTCCTAGATGACTCTGAGCTGCCAGTGGAAACACGATTCATTTAATAAGCGCTTCAGTGAGACAAAGGGGCCTTTGGGGGCTAAGATTGATCTTCACCGCATGCATGTGTACACCAACATTTTGTGTGTGAAAAGGAATGTCCACATTTGGTATCTGTCCCTTTGGAAATCCAAGGAGCGTGCTGTAATTTCCCAATCGTGTCTCCACGCTTCAGCAAATTTGTCACTAGTAGGTTCTCTCAGCCATGAAAATTCTCCTGCAACCAAGAGCCCAGGGCTGAAAGGAAATCAGTTAGGGGACTTAAAACACCTTTGATAAGTTTGACCTCTCTTTCAGCAACTCTTACATGTTGGTGTCCAGGGGAGGGATGCTGTTCCTCTTGTACACTGCTGCAGTGACCTTTACGGGAAGCCTGTTTGGCCAAGGAGCAGGTGAGGGAAGTCAGGAGCCACAGGAATGAGCCTGACAAGGAGATGCCAGGAGGCCTGGGAACTGCCTTCCTTACATTTTGTTTTCTTTTTTCCAAAGCAACTCACAAAGGCTGTGTCATGGAGTCCAGTGTTCCAGTGTTAACACCAACTCCATGTGCTCTTGAAGAGGTCATTTGATCTCTCTGGGCATCACACTGCCATCAGAGGAATGGGATGACTAGACCCCATAACCGCTCAGATCCCTTCTAGCTCTGTCGTTGGGGTCAACCCTAATGTGACCCTGCCTCTCACACCCACACCCCAGCATGGCTTCCTAAGGCTTTTCCCAAATCCCATTCCTTCCACACTATCTCCACCCTCACCTCCCTAGCTCTGAACCTGGCCAGAGCCTTCACATTTCCTGCTGGACTGGCACCATGACCTCCCACTGGGCCCATATCTTGCTCTCCTCCCATTCATTCTCCAGAGCAGCAATTCTCAGGGTCTTGGTCCTGGACCAGCACCATCAGCAGCACCTGGAAACTTGATATAAATGCAATTCTCAGGCCCTATTCCATATCAAAAACTCTAGTCTGGGACACAAAGATCTGATTCCCCCAGATCAGAATAGTAAAACCTTCTTTGACCTGACCCCTCTGGGCCTTTCCAGGTCCTAGTCTGACTACTACCTTCCTTAAAAAATATTTACTGTCTAGCAACACAAACTTCTTATTGTCAAATACACTGTGCTATGGCACACCGCTGTTCCCACAGAAGTCACTCCTTCTAGCTGGGATGGTCCTTATGGCCAATCCCCCCTTCACAGGGCTAAGTCCTTATCAAACTTGAATTCAGTGCAGATGATAACCCTCCAAAAAGACTTTCCAACTTCCCCCACCCCCAAAACTAGGATCAACACCCCTCCCCGTATTCCCAGCATTCTTTGTGTATACCTCCATTTTGCATATCTCACCTTGTGTGGCAGGCAGGATTCTAAGATGGCTTATTAGATCTCCCATCCTACTGCTACCCCCAACCTGTGTGTACACACCCTCCATAACCTCTGGTACGCTGAATATGATGGATTTCACTCCCATAATGCTATATTGTATATGCTATATGGTTGATTTTAAAACAGAGGGATTAACCAGGTAGTCCTGACCTGAACATAAGAGTCCCTTAAAAATAGTTTCCTCGAAGGGGAGAGATCACGACTAATCCAAAAGAAATAGAAACAATCATCAAAAACTATTATCAACAGCTATATGCCAGTAAGTTAAACAACCTAGAAGAAATGGATGCATTGCTGGAAACCCATAATCTTCCAAGACTGAAACAGGAAGAAATTGACAACCTGAATAGACCAATATCTAGTAATGAGATTAAAGCAGTGATCAAAAACCTCCCAAAAAACAAGAGTCCAGGGCCTGACGGATTCCCTGGGGAATTCTACCAAACATTCAAAGAAGAAATAATACCTATTCTCCTGAAACTGTTTCAAAAAATAGAAACAGAAGGAAAACTCCAGACTCTCTCTATGAAGCCAGCATTATCCTGACCTCCAAACCAGACAAAGACCCCATCAAAACAGAGAATTTCAGACCAATATCTCTGATGAATATGGATGCCAAGATTCTCAACAAGATCGTAGCTAATAGGATCCAACAGCACATTAAAAAGATTATTCATCATGACCATCAACCAATGTGATAGAACAAATCAATAAGAGAAGAGAGAAGAACCACATGGTCCTCTGAATTGTGGCAGAAAAAGCATTTGACAAAATTCAGCATCCGTTCCTGATTAAAACTCTTCAAAGCATAGGGATAGAAGGAACATTCCTCAACTTCATAAAATCCATCTATGAAAAACCCACAGTGAATATCATTCTCAATGGGGAAAAGCTGACAGGCTTCCCTTTGAGATCAGGAACACGACAAGGATGCCTACTCTCACCACTCTTTTTCAACACAGTACTAGAAGTCCTAGCGAGAGCAATCAGACAACACAAAAAAATAAAAGGTATTCAAATTGTCAAGGAAGAAGTCAAACTCTCTCTCTTCACAGATGACATGATACTTTACATGGAAAACCCACAAGACTCTACCCCCAAACTACTAGAACTCATATAGCAATTCAGTAATGTGTCAGGATACAAAATCAATGCACAGAAATCAGCTGCTTTCCTATACACTAACAATGAAAACATGGAAAGGGAAATTAGAGAATCGATTCCATTTACTGTAGCACCAAGAACCATAAGATACCTGGAAATAAACCTAACCAAAGAAGTAAAGGATCTGTACTCGAGGAACTACAGAACACTCATGAAAGAAATTGAAGAAGACACAAAAAGGTGGAAAAGCATTCCATGCTCATGGATCAGAAGAATAAACATTGTTAAAATGTCTATATTGCCCAGAGCAATCTATACTTTCAATGCCATCCCAATCAAAATTCCACCAGCTTTTTTTCAAAGGGCTGAAACAAAGAATCCTAAAATTTGTATGGAACCAGAAAAGACCCCATATTGCTAAGGAAATGCTGAAAAAGAAAAACAAAGCTGGGGGCATCACATTGCCTGATTTCAAGCTTTACTACAAAGCTTGTGATCACCAAGACAGCATGGTAGTGGCACAAAAACAGACACATAGACCAGTGGAACAGAATAGAGAGCCCAGAGATGAACCCACAACTCTACGGTCAAATCATCTTTGACAAAACAGGCAAAAATATCCAGTGGAAAAAAGACAGTCTCTTCAACAAATGGTGCTGGGAAAATTGGACAGCTATATGTAGAAGA
>CM052799.1:81796999-81874946 GCA_028533885.1 Nasua narica
GACACTTCTCCAAAGAAGACATACAAATGGCTAACAGACACATGAAAAAATGTTCATCCTCTTTAGCCATCAGAGAGATTCAAATCAACACCACACTGAGATACCACCTTACACTAGTTAGAATGGCCAAAATCAACAAGACAGTAAACAACAAATGTTGGAGAGGATGTGGAGAAAGGGGAACCCTCTTACATTGTTGGTGGGAATGCAAGTTGGTGCAGCCACTTTGGAAAACAGTGTGGAGATTCCTCAAGAAATTAAAAATAGAGCTACCCTATGACCCCGCAATTGCACTACTGGGTATTTACCCCAAAGAAGCAGATGCAGTACAAAGAAGGGCCACACGTACCCCAACGTTCATAGCAGCAATGGCCACAATCGCCAAACTGTGGAAAGAACCAAGATGCCCTTCAACAGATGAATGGATAAAGAAGATACGGTACATCTATACAATGGAATATTATGCCTCCATCGGAAAGGATGAACACCCAATTTTTGTATCAACATGGACAGGACTGGAAGAGATTATGTGGAGTGAAATAAGTCAAGCAAAGAGAATCAATTATCTTATGGTCTCACGTGTGGAGCGTAAGGAAAAATATGAAAGGCATTGTGAGAAGTGAGAAGGAAAGAAAGGGTGAATGGGAGGAAATCAGAGGGGGAAATGAACCACGAGAGACTGTGGACTCTGAGCAACAAACTGAGTGTTTTGGAGGGGCAAGGGTGGGGGGTTAGGCGAGCCTGGTGGTGGGTATTGAGGAGGGCACATATTGCATGGAGCACTGGGTGTGGTGCATGAACCATTAATCTTATATAACACTGAAAAAATAAACTATTTGGGGAAAAAAAACACAATGAACAATGAATCTTGTAACACTGAAAAAATAAAAAGTATTTGGGAAAAAAATTTAAAAATAAAAATAAATAAAATAATTTAAAAATAAAATAAACCAGTTTCCTCGAAAAAGAGGAAGTCAGAGATTCAAAGGACAAGAGGAATTCAACCCAAAGATGAGGTTCTCCATCTCTGACATGAGGGGAAAAGGCCCTAGGGCAAAGACCTAGAAGCAGCCTCTAGGAACTGAGAATAGTCTCTAGCTGATAGCCAACATGAGAATGGGAACTCTAGTCCTACAACCTCAAGGAACGGTATTCTGCCAACAACAAAGAAAAGCTTGGAAGTGGATTTTTTCCAGTTTCTCCAGACAGGAACCTAGTCCAGCCAACACCTGGATTTCAACCTGAGTAGATATATTGTGGACTTCTGACCTACAAAACTGTGAGCTAACTTTAAACTACTAAATTTGGGGTACTTTGTTACATTATAACAATAACAAAAGTCTAACATACCTTATCATGTAATTGTGGGCTTCATAGCAGCTCCCCTACTGACTGAGCTACTTAAAGTAGAAACCAGAAACCTGAATAAAGACTTATTCATTCCTGTCTGCATCACCAGCACCTGTCTTGGGCATGCCCAGAGCTTAGTAAATGGATGGATAGATGGATGGATGGATGGATGGATGGATGGATCTTAGAGCACTGGATTCCACTGTCCCCGCATTTTCTCTGGGATGAAGACAAAGGAATAGAATGTTTAAAAAAAAAAAGATAGAGTATGTAATAAACAATAAAATTGGGATGGAAAAAATGAGATTTTGTCATTTTGTTGATTTTTGCAATACGAAGATGTCTCCATCTGTTAAGAGTCTGTCCTCCATTTATGTCTTGCAGTTCAATACCTCATAGCACCAGGAGGGAAGGATAGTGCCCTGCTATGACATCTACTATTTATTCTATCTAATGCCCCTTCTCTTTGAGGTAATGCTGCTTTGTGTACAATACTACTGGAGTAATAGTGACCAGCCTCCCACCTCAGAAGCCCAAAGAGGGGAGATTCTGCCTGTCTCAAATCCCTTGAAGTGCAGACAGTTGGACTCTCAACCCAGAAGCTCAGGTGAGTGGTATGAAGATGCTGGGACAATCAGGTTTATTCCTAGCAGCTTTAGGGGTATCTAATTCTTCATGTCTAATGGAAGGTCAAGTGGTATCCTGGTGCAGCAAAGGCTGTCCTCTGGCCCAGGTGCCCTGTTATAACAGGGTTCTGACTCAAGCTCTTGGCTTCTTCCCATATTTCAAGCTGGTTCTCTGGCTACCCACTGAATCTCTAAACCTCTGACAGATTCCTTTTCTGTTTAAAAACCTAGAGTTAGTTTTCTTGTTTGCAACCAAGAACACTGATTGATACAAATTCTGATCATGCTGAAGTGACAGCTGAGCACTTTTCTTATTCCTAAAAGTCTTGGAGATTCTACAAGCTCTCTCCATTACCTGTTGTACCAGTCGAGGTTCTTAATTGCAAATAAAAGAACTCTCTTTAGCTGATTTAAGTGAAAAAGAAATTCATCAAAGGATATTCAGCATCTCTGAGAGGCCCTGAAGCCAAGAACAATATACAATTTTGCCACCCTCCAGACTGCTCCCATAGGGTCCTTGCCAGCACCCCCACTAGCACAGAAACCACAGGTTGCAACAACACTGCACCCTGTGTTTCCACCCGAAAGCCTGACACAATGTCTGGATGCTCAATATCTCTGCCCAGTCCCTGGTCAGAAGGGACTCCTCCTGACACCTGCTTCGTAACATCAGTGGCCTTCTAACTGAAGCCTGGCAAAGGTACATCTGATTGGGAGGACCTTAATTCAAGGGAAACTGGGAAAGCCCATTTCTGGCTTCTCCCTTGAGAAGGCACAGACTCAGAAGGCAAGAAATTCTCCAAACATAGGAAAAGCGTCCAAGAGTTCTGGGTGCCCAAGTGCTTGACAGATATCCTCTTCACTACCAGTATCTTGACTACATCTGTTACAGTGTTAAAAACACCTTGCATCCAAGAAATCCTTCCTAGAGGCTAACCAGACCCACCTGCTACAAAGCACTCATGTAACCAGAGCCCACTGTGTGCTGCCTTCACTGGAATTCTACAGGAGCTGACTACTGCCTTCCAAATATTGGACACTGACCTTAAGTCCCCTTTTGCTTTCCTTTTATGCTGTTTAAGAAGTTAATTATTTTCTCCTTCTCCCTTCCTTAGGAGTCCTTGGAGCTTTCGTCATCTCTGAAGCCATTCTCTCAGCTCTTCAGACCCGTCTTCAATTGCTCTAAAAGCTCCATTCCTCGTACTGCTCTCTACCAGAAAACATAGCTGCTTTGCTTTTTCTCTCTTCATGCTTTCTCTCCAGTTTATATCCTTAGCTCCCTGCTCCACTGATAGGATCCCTCCCCTAGGCTCACACAATTCTGCTAGGTTATGCTGCCCTGTGGCCAAACTACATAGGAATTTTGAAGTGACCTGTTCTTACGGGGTGTTCAGAGCTAAAAGCACAACAGCCCTTCTACCCCTTGTCACTGCATAGCTATAGTGCATACTCAGCTCAGAGGTCACTGGGATTATAGGGGCCCGAAGAAGATGCAAGTGGGCATACTGCATACTCTCCCCCAAAGACTTCTACCAACCGTGTGACCTCAAGCAAAACACCTTACCTCTCTGAGCTTCAGAGTCCTCATTTGAAAAGTTTAGATACTAATAATATTTGCCTCACAGAACTGTTGTAGGGTTGAAAAGGGTGATACATCTAATGTACATACAGTAAGTGCTCAATATATGCCACCTTATAGGGATAACTTGGAGACCCAGAGTAATCATGGGCGTAAAAAACCTATGAATTGGAAAAATCCCATACAATTTCAGGTTGTTACTAACATCGTAGTTACCAGTATTATTTCACAAACTAAAAAAGTTATGATATAAGGTTGTGGGTATGACCTTGATAAAATGCACTTTTACTTTCATCAAGCACTTCCTAGGAGGACACTAGTGGGTTTCCATAAATTGCCCTGAGAAGAATGAATGTGATGGTTAATGGCTTAAGAGATGCCCAGATACCTAGTAAAACATTACTTCTGGGTGTGTCTGTGAGGTGTCCTGGAAAATATTAGCATTTGATTCAGTAGACTGTGTAAAGAACGTGGGCAGTCCTCACCAACGTGGGCGGGCATCATCCAATCTGCCGAATTGAACAAAAAGGCAAAAGAACCATGAGTTCTCTCTCTTCTTGAGCTAGGATGTCTATCTTTTCCTGCCCTCAGACATTAGAGTTTCTAGTTCTCAGGCTTTTGGACATAGACTGAATTATACCATGGGCTTCCCTGGTTCTCCATCCTGCAGACAGCAGAATGTGGACTTCTCAACCTCCAAAACCATATTAGCCAATTTCTGTGAGATATAGATATAGATATATAGATACAGATATAGATATAGATATAGATATCCCACTAGTTCTGTTTCCATGGAGAACACTAATACCATGATTATATATATCCATTACAGACATTCCCAGAATGGTGGAGCTACCCTTGAGATTTATAGAGGCAGGAAGTGAGGGGACAAGACCTTGTCCACAATGGGCAGTGATAGAGATGGTCCTTGAATCTAGTGTTCTTGGCTCAGTCAATATCACCTTGGCAGAACAAGGCTTCTACATTGACCTTTGTGGGCCAGATAGTGCTCCCCATCTCCACTCATACACCCAGGTAGGTTTCCAAGAGGCACTCAACATTCAGACCACCCAGACCAAAGCTAACCTCCCAGTAACCAGACTTGGTTCCCTGAAACATAATTTGAAGAGTCAAGGAAATGTCCACAGCAACAATGCCTCCCCTATCCACCTGCCTTGGGTCTAAATTCCCCTGCCCTTGTATTAACCTCTTTAGGAAATGCTAAAATGGAAAGAGCAATTCAAGAGTGAACTCTGAAACCGTTATCAAGCTGAGAACTAGTCCAGCAGACCTCTGAGTAAGAGCAAAGATGGCAGTCTGTATGGGGAGTGGGTACAGAGTACAGTTAAATATAGGTTGATAAGAAAGAAAATCATACAAAGAATACTTCTGATATAATAAATAGGATTTCCCCATATTAAAGGCTACTGTGGGGGCCACTGGGAGATGTATTAGTCTCCCTGGGGGAACGGGTTGAAGAGTGTCATCCCATAACCATTCCTCCTTTCAGGCTCAGCTCAGCCCAGATAGCCCCTCACCAGGAAGTCTTCCTGGGCCCTCCATTTGCCTTCAAGGATTTCGTAGCATTCTGAGCCTCCCCATCATGATTCTTCCATCTCACTAGCTGTGAGCTCTCTGAGGACAAAATTAGGTCCCGCCGCATCCCCAACAGAGGGCATGCCTGAATTTATGCATAGTGCCCCAAGTTGAGTCAACCTGCCTTAATGCATTTGCAAGCCACACTTGGAGGAAGGCCCCTTAAGTCAAGGCAACTTCTTCTGAGATCTAAGGTCCTACCAATGTTCATGATTCCTTTAAATTCAGAGAAAACTTGATGTGTGCATCAAGTGTGAGATAAGAAGAGAAGCCCTCCTCTCTGGCTAGCCCAGAAGCCAGCACGCAGGAGCAGTAGCTTCTGAAACTCTACAGAGGAAGGACAGATAAATACAGCAAGCTAGGTGAGAGGCTAGGCCACTTCTCATGGAGCTGGCTCTGCATAGCTGGCACTCAGTGTTGAATGGGATTACATGTTTCAAGTCAATTTTTAATTTTTTTTAATTTCAAGTTTTTATTTAAGTTTAGCTAATGCATAGTGCAATACTGATTTCAGGAATAGAATTTACTGAATCATCACTTATATATGACACCCAGTGCTCAACACAACAATGCCATCACCCATCTAGCCCATCCCTTGCCTACATCCCTCCAATCCCCACCCCAATTTGTTCTCTATCATTAAGAGTCTCTTATGGTTTGCATCCCTCTCTTTTTTCTTTTCTTCCTTCCCCTGTATTCAACTGTTTTGTTTCTTAAATTCCACATATGAATGAGATCATATAGTATTTATCTTTCTCTGACTTATTTCACTTAGTATAATATACACCAGCTCCATCCACGTCACTGCAAATGGCAAGATTTCATTCTTTTTTAATGGCTGAGTAATATTCCATTGCGCACATGCATCCCACATCTTCTTTATCTATCAGTCAATGGACATTTGGGCTCCTTCCATAATTTGGCTATTACTGATAATACTGCTATAAATATCCAGGTCAATTTTTATTTTTTTTTTCTTATTTTATTTTATTTTATTTTTCCAGGTCAATTTTTAAAACAAAGCTTAAAAATTGTTTTTTTTCATATTTAATATAAGAATGAGATGTTAATGGTCCCCCTCAAAGAACATACACACGCACACACACACACGTATGTATCTATGTATGTATGTAATGAATCTTAGGGATGAGGGAGATCTGGGAAGCCCCTGGGGATGAAGGGAAGGCTGTGTCCCTGTGTCCCCACTACAGAACTATCACTTTCAAGGACATCCAACCTGGTGCTCTTTGACTTGCTGCCTTTTACTCGAGTCAGAAAATGAATCTCCCAGCTCCACTGTGGAAACCCATGTCTTTCACCAAGACCCCACAGCAGGACCCAAACAAAGAAAAACCAAAGTAGAAAAAAAACATATCACATCCAAACATGGGCCCTTCTGTGGGCCCTACCATCCACAAGGCCAATTCAGGAAACTGCTATTGATTTTCTATGGGAAAGAGAACTAGGCAAAGAGAAGCTTGCGGGGGAATCAGGCCAGAGACTAATCTCATCTCTCTGTGTTATCTTTTTCTACAGTTCAAAAATCAATTAGTGATGAATTTCTCTGGAAACTTCTTAAACAATGTTATTTCATTAAAGATCTGTGCAAGCACCATCAGATTTGCTTTCCAGGTGTGAATTAGAAAATTAGCCTCATCCTTTTAATAATTTCCTCCTTGGTAACATTACATCAGTCTACACAACGTCTAGTACCAGCTGAGCTGGAGCCAGTGGGAAGCACATAATTCCTTTTCCCCTCAAGTAACAGAAATAAAAGCAGGCAGGATGGAAAACATGGGTATTTCCTAAAACGGAAGCAGGAGACAAAATAGAGAGAGCCCTGGAGAGGCTGAGAAGAGCCTAGGAAGACAGAGCTTCATGGCTACTGGGAGTAACCCGCCAGCAAATAGCAAAGGAAGGGGGTGGAGGGTGATTAGGAGGGTGGCAGTACCTGACAAAGGAGCCAGGGGGCAGGGGGGTGGGGAGGAGGCAGCCTATTGCCCCTGCAACATGCTGCCTAGGAGAAGCCAGCAAGGGTATTTTCTCAGTGTTGTGTAGCTCCCAGCCCAGACCTATCCCATCTCTATCGATGGGCAGTACTGCCACAGGTAACAGGCTGGACAGGCAAGGGCTGCTCTGCGGGCAAGAAGGATCATCACTGCGGCCAGGCACGACGATAGCCTGACACCACAGCATGCAACTGCCTTATTCCCTGCTTCCCTCAACAGAGGAAGTTGAACCCTCATTAATTCAGCCTAATTTGCTAGAAGGCCAACCTAATAGACAGTAGTAAGATGCTTTTAAAGGATTCCATTTTATCACTTTCATTTACACATAGTAAAAAGAACTAAGTCTGCCTTTGATGAATAGATAAAAATGATTAGTAGTTAGCTCATTAAAGCACAATTTAAAAATAACTAACATTTTACCAATTGAACAAAATGACATTAAAACTGTGCCATGCAGAGAAAACAACCAAGTCACCATCCCTGTCTTCAAGGAACGTGCAGTCTGGGTAGGTCAGTATCCAGGTCAG
Source organism: Nasua narica (assembly GCA_028533885.1). Classification (NCBI taxonomy): domain Eukaryota; kingdom Metazoa; phylum Chordata; class Mammalia; order Carnivora; family Procyonidae; genus Nasua; species Nasua narica. The sequence continues at coordinate 81,804,687 of CM052799.1, forward strand.
TAAATGATTGCAATAGAGTAAAATGTGTTAGTAGAGGTCAGCTAAGGGGGTGGGATGATGAGAGCACAGAGAAGCAGTGTCTTACCCAGACGGAGCAAGCAGGGCACCAGGAAAGCCTTTTTGGAAGTGCTCCTGGAACTGGTTCTTGAAGAACAGCTAGAAGGTAGCCAGGTTGTGTGGGGAGGGAAAGAAAGGGGGAGGGAAAAAGGGGGGAACCACAAGGTCATCCCAGGCATTGTATAGTAGTCTATGGTTTGCAAACCTCATAGTTTACTTAGGTTTTCTCATTTTTGACTTAGAACAGCCCTCTGAGAGAAGTGCCTTTATGTCACCCTTTTGTAGATGAAGATAGAGTCCAAATGACTCCCCCAACCCAGCTGGTAAAAGAGGAAGGAACCAAGGAATGGAATCAAGCCCCCTCCACTCCAGACTCCACACCCTGTCAGAAATCTGATGAAAACCACAGACCCTCTTTTCAGAAAAAAAATGCACATATGCTCGCACTCACACACACAAAAATTCATATACGATTGGATGGCACTCAGAAACCCTCTAAAGCTGGGATCAGCCCAAGGATCCCAGCTAAGAGCTCCTTCTTTGAGCAGAGCTGGTCTCTGCTTACGCTGTAGTCACCCCACACTGTTCAGAGAGAAATGCAGACTGCTGGGCCACTCCAATGATTCTACTTTCATGCAAGTAAACGGTCACTCTTCATCTGAATCTATTTAACCTACTGCTGGTGAGACTTGTGTCCTTGGATCAAGCAGAGTAAGCCTTCAGCTCCACCACCCTGGAACAATCTCAGATTCTAAAGACTTAGGCTGACTGTGTCCACCCAAAATGAACCGTCTACTGGGGCCTTGGGGATCCAGAGTCAGGCTCACATTCTGTGGGGAGGGTCTGGGGGTGAGGGCAAGTGAGCGGTCAGGTTGACGGGGCTGGAACTCGGTGAGAGAAGCAGACAGACATCTGAGGAAGGAAGCCCTCTGGTTCCTTCTCTCACCTCTACGTCTTACAATATCATAACAGTTCTAGGGCTGACCTCCCAAGCTCTAAAACCTTGCTGGTAACAATTCTCTCAGTAGCAGAAGAGAATTTTGAGTGTAACCACACCACCACCATCCCTGGCTGCGAGCAGCAACCTCCTCCTCACCTTGACTGCAGGATCAGGGCAGGGGGCACCTCTTCTTGCTCGCCCCATATGTGCCTTGTGGCTTGGTGCCTGGCCCACAGCAGGGGGCTACTAAATATATACTGAAGTGATACATGAATGATGTTCCATTTCTCCCCATCACTGATTCAAGATCATCTCTGGAAGTGACAAAAAGGAAAAGGATTGAAAAAAAATCTCCTCCCCCTGCAGGTTTCATGTCTGTACAGCACATTTGCAGAGGTCCCTCTCCCTTACCTGGACATCCACAGACACGACGCGCTAGTGGACTTGTTCATGCACCGGCTGCCTTGCCGCAGGACAGCCCTCTGCCCACAGCTAGCAAGGTCCCCGTTGGCCATGTCCAGGCTCCCAGGAGGCCAAATGCGCACCCTTGTGGCTTCTGGGGAGCCAGCAGCCAGCAGGCCCCACCTACAGCCCTCCTCTCCTAGGGTGAGGACACTTAACTGAGAAACTGCAGAATTTAAATAATCCCACAGGAAGGAAATCAACATCTCTTAGAGAACAAATTCTAGGACTGGAGTAGAAACTGAACATTCTGGAAGCGATAATTGGTCTCATTTATCTAAATTTAGAAGGTCTGGAAAGGGAAAGAGTAACTATTAAGACAAGTTATTTAGAAGATAAGCCTTTAATCAAAGAGATGAGTCAAACCCAAATTCAAACCAAAATCCTGCTCAAATCAGGGGTTTGAAATTTAAGTTCCTTTGGGGATAAAAGTCAGATCTTATTTAACTTGAAAATGAATAAGAACTTTCACAAAAAGAATAAACTCTAGCAACAAAATAGGCCATCCGATAACTGTGATAACCACCCCAAATCATTAGTTGCAAATCAGAAATATTTTGAACAGAAGTGATACACTGAGAGACTGGCTGAGAACTGAAAGTTCACACTGCTTTGAAATCACCTGCTAAATTGGTCCAGATCGGGTGGGTTAGGTATTCACTGCCTTGAGCTTGCTATTGGTGCCATCCAGCTTGCCCTGGATGACCTTGGTCATGCCACTCACCCTCCCAAGTAGGCTCTTCTTTTACCCTCCCCCAGTCTCTTCAACAGCAAAATGGAATTGATAACCACTCATTTCTCCCTCATCTTCAGTTCAGTTTAACAAACGTTTCCTGAATGTCAGTTTTCATCTATAAGACCTACAGGTCTTATAGGTGAAAAATTAATAAGACACTGTCCCTATCATGCTAGAAACCAGTAGGTGATTTTTTAAGAATGAGGGTAGGGAGATGTCCAGGGTGCTGAAGTAAGGAATCCAGAATAAGGGCTAAACACGAGTTGGCAGGTGAAGAGAAGAAGAGAACATTCTACTCAGAGGAAACATCAGGAGCAGGACAGAGAGGAGGGACATAATCTAGAACCCGTGAGGAGCATAGGTAACTTGGTCCTCTCAGACCCCAAAGGCAGAACTGCAGGGAGGCTCTGAGATCTGGGCTAAGCATGTGAACTCTATCCTGTGGGAGGAGGAGTACCATTTTAAAGTTTCTACTATGAAAGTGACAGTCATTTCGGCATTTTGGAACAATCATTTTTCCATGAAAAGATGTTAGGAAGAAAAAAATGAAAAAAATGGGATAAATGCATTAACTTTAAAAAACAATGAAGGTCATTATGAAATCTGCTGCATAAGAGACCTCACTTAGGGACAATGATCCCTATTAATAATGGCTCAGAGCACAGCCAGCAGAGGTAGTGAGTAAAACTCATGAAGAAGCTAAGACCCTCCCAACACTTTCATCCTCAGCCCAACTTGTAGCCAGTGCAGACCCACCGCAGACTTGCAGACTCCTGCCTAGATTTTCTTTGTTGGATGTGGATGCTCTCTGTGGCCCCCTGCATGTACCTTCATACTATGTTAACCATTTGGCAATCTGTCTCATGTAGTTCATATGGCAAACTCAGTGTTCTACACCAGGTCTTAGCTCATCCTCATTGAGTTCAGAAAGATAACACTCCTCAGGTCTTGTCAAAGACACCTGAACTGAGAGAGTCCTGGGAACTAGGAGAGTCAAGGTCCTGGTCCAGCAGGGACGCATCTGGCTGGACAGGTCTCCAACAGGACCTGACTACCTACCTGTTTCAATGAAATTGTAAGTTCTGTGATAGTCCTTATTTCTACCCATGGAGCTTCTGGAATTGTACATCTTTCCGAATATAAAATTTAGCCTCTGAATGTTGCAAAATCTCTCTCTGTACCTTTCTTTATCCCTCCTTATTTTTCTTCATAACACTTATCATAGTCTGATGATATATTACATATCTGTATTTTTGCTCACTATCAAACTGTATAAGAAGAAAAGATTCTTTCTGTTCATTGCAATATCCTCAGAGCATAGAACAGTGTCTAGTCAAGGTAAAGCCTCAATAAATATATGTGAAATAAATAAATGAAGAACCATAGTACTAATGACAATAGTGCTATCTTCCACTAGCAGCTTTGATCTTTTTTTAACTTTTCACTCTTTTACAGAATGAAGTACCAGTACAGATTAGGGAGAAGCATGAATGACTGACAGATTTAGTTATTATATTCATTTCATTAACTCCAAAAACATTTCCAGAGAATTGATATATATGCCAGGCATTTAAAATATCTTCAAAATTTGTGTACAGCTTTAAAAAAAAAAACATACTCAGATGGTTTCCAACAAAAGGGAAAGAATATTTGGGAAATCTGTAGCCTTCAAAATAGGAGGTCCAGATCTCATGCATCCCAGAATGTGAAGGGATTTCACCAAAATTACTTACTCAACCACAATAGCAGATGTGGGAAAGAAAGATGAAAACTATCGATTGCCATAAATAGCTCTCAAAATCCTTTCTTTCGTAACATCAATCATTTCAAAATAACCGAAAAATTAGGAGAAAGTCCCCAGTCAGTACAGAGGATACAGTGACTTTTAAAGAACTAAAATGCCAAGCAGAACTGGGAGATTTCAACCTGAATACCAAATAGAAAGGTGTTGGGAATACTATTGATAGAATGCATGCAGCTATAAGAAAAGCATTTGATATAGTGGTATAAAGTGTTACACTCAAAATTAATTCAAATTGGCTTAGTAAGGAGCGCTGCCACATAAATTTAAAACTGGCTCAAAGTCTGCAAACAAAGGGTGATGACAAATGGAAATGTATGGAGTTGGGGGGGAAGTAGGGTGCACAGGGGTCATCTTTATTAATGATCTGAAAGAGGGAGAGTAAACAGCATGTTAATGAAACTTGCAAATGATGCTAATTTGGGAGGTGTCGCTCTGATCATTGTGGACAGAAAGAGAATGTAAATGAACCTTAAGTGGTAATAAATATGAAGATGAAACAACACAATGAAATTCAAGTGGGAAAATACAAACCATGCCCCATGCAATGACTCGCCCACTCCCACCCCAGAGCCCTTTGCCCCTCACATTTGTGGGATGGGGCTGGGGAGGAAAAGAATATAACCCTGACTGAGAAACATTTAATCTAAGTATTCCTCGCTTGTGTAACTTTCCTTCACCTGTCCTTTAAATTTCCACAAAAGGCTTTTCCTGGATTCAGAGCAAGAGTGGTACTTGCCCTTGGATGATGGGGCTCCATAAATTAGAGTAAGAGAGACTATTAAAAGAAAACAAGCAAATAATGAAGGCATGGGAAAATTGATTTATGAGAAATGACCCAAAGGGGTAGACTTTTGTTAACTGATGGCTAAGGAGTAACATGATAGTCACCTGCTGAGCTCTCTCCATGACAAATCACCCCTTGGTAGGAAATATTTAGTATCAGACAAGGAACTTCATTCTCCCTGGCAGACAGTGCCTCCCTCTCCCTTGGGGTTGCCACTTTCCGACTGAGGTTCACTAGTGAAGTTCTGATGCACTTCCCCTTGAGCAGCCTGCCTTCTGGGTCCTCCACACCCCACCTCTGCCCCCACTGGTCCTACAGGTCATGCCCTCCTCACTTCTGCTCCTGACTTGATGGACAGCATGAACACAGGGGCCAGAGGGAGCTCAAGGAGGACCCAGACACATCGAGAGTGGACACACATCCCTACAAAAAGGCAGGTGGGGGAGGCAAAGTATCAGGATGCTCTCTTCTCAAACAAGCCTCCTTACACTCCAAGAAAATGAATATAATAGATCTATGCAAACAGATGATTGTATGCAAATGTGAGCGTTGACACTATGCTTACTTCCCCAGATTTGTGACTTCAGCCAGAGATCTGCCAAGCTGCCCTAAGTGGCCTAGTGGATGGAAATTGTAACACAATGTCTCAAGCTCCAGTTCAACTCCCAATCCTAGGAAGTTCAAGTGGAAGGAGGCTTAGAACCTGTTTGTCTCACTTCCTTATTTTACACAGGAGGACTGAGAACTTAATTAAAAGTTTGTTGGAACACGTTTGCACAGAGAGGCTGCCTGAGGTCACCATAGTGTTTTAGCAAAAACAGTAGTAGCTTAACATCTCTCAATCTTCTGTTAACCTTCAAAATAAAAGTTACTTTGCCAGCAAAAAAAAAAAAAAAAATGGGTTTATTTGGGAATATCAGAGGGTTGCAATTTAGGATGTGTAAACTGTGACAAAACCAGAGGCAAGACCAACAAACAAAGGAGAGGAAGATTATTTTACAGAGGAGGAGGAGGGAGGTGGGAGGAATTGTTTTAAATGAAAGTCCACTGGAAAAAAGCAAGAGTTCAGGGTGATGAAGGTTTCTTCTTGGCTGAAGGCAAGGGCAGCTAATTTCTTATAGAAGATTTAATATGTATCTTTTCCTATCTGGGTCTTGAGCACTGATCATCCTTTCCTGTTGATTCTTCTGTTGGGGTCTGTAATTGACAATTCTTCCTATAGACATTAAGGGGTACCTGCTCCCCATTCTAGCCTGAGGACTCCACTCTAGTGTTTCACTTTATTAAGTTTTCACACCACATTTTGAACAAGAGAAATTGAGGCCAGACCAGTGAAATCTTTGCTCAAGGCCACAAAGCCAAGGTCCTCTGAGACCCAGGCAATGGCCTTTCCTCTAACCCTCCTACCTCTCTAGAAACTTGGAAACATTGGGAACTTCTGCTACAGGAAGGAGGGAACTTCCCCAAGGAACTAGACCAGAGATCTCAAAACTTAGATTTTTAGACAACTGCTAGATGGATCTGGGATATCAGCAGCTTTGGTCATTTTTTCATACACTAACATTAGCATCCACAAGGCAAGCACCATGCCCCTCTCCACACCTCCTTCTGCGCCCTGGCTGTACCTTTGGTCATCTTGCCTCTCCTTGGTCTGGTGTCTCCTGAGTCATGGTGCATGTTCAGAGAACACAAGACCAAGAGATACAACTCCCTGTGCTTGGGCCAGCACCATAGAACATTCAATCATGTACCAATTTAGCAGGTTCTCCCGTCCCCCTGTGAATCAAGCAAGATAGTTGTTAATAACCATCTCCATTTATTTAGTCAACAAGTATTTACTGAGTACCTACCATGTACCCAGTACATGTACCACTACCAGGGACAGGCAATAAATGAAATAAGGTCCATAAAATCATTCCATGTGGAGGGAGATTAGGCAAACAGAAAATAAGTACACAAAAAGAGAAGAATGAAGAAGGTTTCAGATGATAACTTAAGTGCAATGAAGAAAATAAACTAGAAAAATGAGGGGAAAAATGACCAGGCAGAGGAAAGGGCAGCTTCTTCAGGAAGGAGGTCAGAGAAGCCTCTCTGAGGAAGTGGCATCTAGCAATGCCTGCATGAGGAGAAAACACAGGCCATGCACACATCAAGAGATGGTATGTTCTGAGAAAGAAAACAGCAAGAACAAAGGCCTCAGGACCAAAATAATGAAGGAGATGTGCCACTGACAGACATCACAGAGAGGTGGGCAGAGGCCAAATCATGAAAGAAAGTGCAGGACATGGCAAGGAGTCTGAACTTCATTCTAAGGACTGAAAGAAGGAATGAATGACAGCCTAGCACTCAGAGGGGCTCATTAGTGTCCCAAAGCATCACTCATCTAGGCAATGGCCGAGCCAGAACCCAAGCCCAGCTCTTCTCTTACATTATTTCCAAGAGACCTATGAAAGCAAGGAACCTGGGCCCTGTCTCAATATATCCTCCCACTCCCTCTCGTAGACCCTCTTGCTGGGCTAGGCAGCAAGAGGGGTGCTTCCTGACCTATCCGTAAAACCTCGAAAGAGGCTGTCTCCAAACCAGGCAGGACTATATCCTTCATAGCTCCCACGAAAATGAAATGAAAGGAGAGGTAACTGAATGTGTATCACCCTCTAAGCAACAGACCAGATAGATTCTTAGTAAGTTCTAAAAGAAGTCAATGCTTGCATTATAGGGACCACCCGCCACCACTCCTACATGACCCTTTTATGCGATCTCCACCCCAATGGGTCAAACTTGACAGTCAAATGTAGCTATCTCATACTGGTGGGGAGATGCAGGGAACATGGAAGAAGGGGGATCTATGGTTCAGAGATGCCGGTCTCGCTAAGACTCTGCCCCTAACTGGCTGGGCCCTGCAGACCCAACCACAGAGGCAGCATCTGCCATGATTCATCCTTGTCTGCCCCCACCCTCCACCCTTCCCCCTGTAATAAGGTCAGTCAGCACAGAAAAGCCAGTGGCGGCCATGACCCCTGTTCTCAGATTGTTACCCAGGACGGGTCTCCCACTCTCCGGCTCTCAGCTTCCTGTCCATTCCTGCCTGCCTCCTAGATCCCAAGACTCTCTACTACATGCAAACTTCTTCCTTTTTTGTGTCATTCAGTGTCCCTTCTCGAGCTTCCAGGCCTTAGCCCAGACACTCCACTCTCCTCTTAATTCTAGACAAAGGAGCCTCTTCCCAGGGCCCTGTGCTCAGCCCCACAGGCAACCTTAGCCATCCTGCCAGGGGACACACCTCCTCAGTATCATCTGCCTTGGGTATGGCCCCCACCTCATCAGAGGGTCATTGGCACTTGACTCACAGAATCATTATGAAGATTAAATGAGATATGTATGCAAGGCATTTCGAACACACATTGTAAATGATATTATTTCCTTTCCATCTTGATTTCATGACACACTTTCTCCAATTCCCTCCTCTGCTCTTTCTGGCACTCTTGGTCCTCTTTTCTTGTGTGCTGTACTACCACTGTGACAGCACCTATCTCTTTGCACCCTCAGACTTGACATTAAGCCCATGGTTTCTCTGTGGCCTGGGTCCAGCACAGGTCCTAGCATTGGAATGTGTTCAGCAAGAAAAGGACAGCTCTTTCTTACGCTTGTTCTGCTTCCCATTTGCTTCCCCATTCATCACGCCAAAGGAAGGTGCAGGTCACCAAGGAGAAAGGAGACCTGATATTTTGGTGATGTATCTTCAGTACAAATGAGACACTGTACTTACTAGATACTTTCACACATTTTCTCTTGCTCCATGTTGGGGCCTGGGACTGGTGACCAATAATTTCATTACAGTCCCAGATCCAGAGAAGGTCAAAACCTGCAATGTGACCAGATTAGATGCATGGACAAAAAATGCCCTTCTGGCAGGCATGGATCTCAATCTACAAATTCACAGGTATAGAAAATCGTACTCTATTTGCTGCAATTTAACTTAATTTCTAGCTTTTCCACTAGGTTAGTCAGATTAGTTTGAATTTTGCTGCAAGGGACAAATTAACCCTGAAATCTCAGTGACTTAACCCAACATTGGCTCACCTCTCAATTATGCTACGTCTAGCACACGTCAGCAGGGAGAGTATGCTCTCCACAGTCACTCGGGACCCAGGCTGTGGAAGGTATGTTATGGGACACTTGTCATCTCAACACGTGGCAGAAGAAGAAGCTGGAGGGTCACAGACGGGTTTTCCTCCACTTCAGTATAGAAGTGATTCATGTCACTTCTACTCAAAGCTCATTGGGCTAGTCATTTGTCCAACCTTAAACACAAGAGGCTTGAAGATGTGGTCTTCCTATGTGCTCAGGAGGAAAAAGATAAGATGTGGCTTCTCAAACACCAAGTAAACCTCAGTCCTCAGAACTATTTCCCACTCCCCTAGGTTGTGACACATTTATTTCTAAATTCTTATCCCATGGCCAAGATACTGAAGAGGGAGAGTCCTACCTGACCCTTAGTCATCTGTATATAATGTTACTAGTTACATGACTACTGTCCCTGTCCGTGTGGCTCCTTCATCACTTACAGCTCTCTATTTCTATTTCATGCATGGTAGATGAGCCTTTTTCTGAAATGTGGCCAGCGGCCCAATCTATACCACAGAGCTACTTTTGCTGAGCCTCATGGTCTTCCCAAAGCATGGCCAGGAAGCTGAATCCAGCTCTATGTTGTCTGGACTCCAAAACCTCTTTCCCTCCTATTCTCCAGCCTGAGGAACTAAGTTCTAGATTACGACTGGGGTAGGAATTTCTCCCTGAATGTTTTTCTGGGAACTTTTAAACTATCCTTTCCCTTTAAGAAATTGGGCTTCTAGAACAAAGTCCTAGAAGAATTGTTTTGCGTTTTACTCTGCCCCGTGCATTCCTTGAGGCAATGAACACAGAGCAAGTATGAATAGGGAGAAGGAATAGGGGAAAATGCAAGAAGAAAAACAAAGGCATGGATTAGAGTCTCAAAATCTTATCCAGACACACACAAATAGCACTCTCCCAGGCTGGGAAAAGAGAGGCACTGCCCCACAAGACAGGCTCGGTTTTAGGAAAGCCTGCCGCTAGGGGTTCTCAGTCTACCAGTGGCCAGAGGCACATTTCAGCATGCTGACTCCAGGGAATCTCAAACCCATAGATACTGGGAGGCCCAGGGCTCTCCGTCATCAAGAAATAGAACACAGAACACACAACATGACCCCATAAGCCTAAAGCTAGGAGCACAAAGTACGATTCTTCGAGGAGCATCAGCAGCAGCAGAAATCTCCACAAAGAAATCTCATGAGTACGAACTCAGTTCCTCTGCTCAGAAAGGGTGAGGTTTTAGCCAAAAACACTCAGCTTTGGAAACCCGAAGGGTATGACAAGAAGCAACTAGACACATGAGATAAGGCACAGAGTCAGAGAAGAAAGAACCCCAGTCAGAAAATGTGTGCCCTCTTTCCTTGCAAAGACTAGCACTCCTAGAGGAAAAGGATGCCTCCTGTTTCCTGTGTTCAGTGGCTGCCCATCAAGGGCCTTTTTTGATACTGATTTCTTCCAGCATGCCTGGAAAAGGGATGACTAAATGCATAGCCACTGAGGTATTTCGGCTAAATCTGGTCTGTTATCCTCGAAGGAATTCGATTTCTTTAAAATTCACCTTGGATGGCTTAAATTCCCATCTCTGTTTTATAGTTGACATTGGGCTCTGGGTGTGGCGATGGCTTTTAATGTCGGCTTTGTTTATTTTAAACTCACCACTGGCTTTCTGGCGGATTTAAATCGAATCACTCTGCCCAGCAGTGCTCCTCTTTATTGTTTAAAAGCTGATCACATCTCTTTCTGAAAAGCACGGCGTACTTGTTACCTTGCAACGAAGCAGCCACAATTTACTGGGCAAAAAATCAATATATGATTGAATCCAACTCATGCTCCTCTCTGGAATTCTTACAGCCTCTCAACTGATGGCCCCACATCACTGTCCCACCCAAGCATTTACCTTTAAAATCTGGAGGGAAAAGAATCCATTTTCCAATGAATAAAAAGAACACTAAAGGAATGATTTTAAACACCAAAGAGAGATTCAGCACTACTTGGGAGCTGAGCAGACAATCGTTGGGCGAGAAAATAAATGACAAGTTTCAAACTAAACCAGAGGTCTATTCTATAATGCTCAGCTAGCTGGAAGGAGTCGCTGACTGGAACCAACGATGAATTTGCCTTAATGATGTTGTATCTCTTCTATCTGTTTTTAAATACATGATCTGGAAGAATTAGCAACCATTCGAGCGAGACATTCTTCTAGAACCCACCTGGTAGAGAAAGTGAAGCTGTGAGAACTGCTGCTGTCTTCTCTGGCCATGGATTTCAGAAAGGAGGAACTAATACAGTCAACGGACAATGAGAACAAGCCCCAAGTGAAAAACATCACGCACCTGTGGCGCTTTCTGTTTGCTGTTACTGCCAAACAGCCTACCTCACGGAACAGAACCACAGTGCGGCCAGAATACGGAACCCCATATGAGTCGACTTAAAACAGAGGATCGCGGCTCCAAAAAGCACCAATGAGCTGTCTGAGTTGGCGGCCAATAACAACCAATCAGGATGAGGCCCTCCTGACCAATCAGGATGAGGCTTTTCCGACCAATCAGGATGAGGCCCTTCTAACCAATCAAACTGAAGCACTTTCCTCTCTCTTTTTCTTCCTATCCTTGGGGTCCGGGGTGGAAACCTGAGCGGGAACTTTACAAAAGCAGGGCTTAACGCTGTGTTCCTAGGGCTCAGTCTAACTATTCTTTGCTGGTTCTGTATTTCCCTTCAGCTGCAGCCCCAGTAAAGCTTTGCCTGTGCTGCTGTCTTTGAGTCCGGCCTCTTAGAAACTGACTCTGGTAATAGAAGGATTATGCTGTCGTTATCTGAGTAGCCCAGCATTGGGAAACAGCCCTAAAATCCGTCAGATTCACTTGTCTTCAGTCTCACTTTCACTGAATGGGTGGGGAAGGAGGGTTGTAGTAGAAGAGCAGGACCACGGAGCTGCCAGATATGACTTTTTTTTTTTTTAGGTGGATTGCCAAGCACAGGAAAAGTCTGAAGGAAAAGGGAAAAGGTTTTGCGCTATCTCCCCCTGGGTAGGACAGGAGTATCCCTGTGAGGTCAGCTAGGCAGAGTAGGGAGTGTTTTTAAAGAACATTGAAAAAAATAATAAATATTATAAAGAACATTGAACCAGCTGTGCTTCATTTCTCATTAATAAAAGAGTCAAAAGAAAAAAAAAAAAAGCATGAGGAAAGTTCTTGAAGAGTCCTGACTTTTGAATGGGTGTGTTATGGTTGGGGGCAGGCAGAAGGAGAAGAATTTAACTCAGGTTGGCAAACAAGGTTAAAGTCCAAATAGAGAGCCAGAGTGTTCAGTAAAGGACATGATGAAGGTGTGGAAACTGATGCTATCTAACCCCTACATGGTATTTCAAGACAATTATGCCTGTTACAACCGTTGTTTATAGTTTTTCATTTTTTTCCTTCTTTTTTTTTTTAACATACATACACAGGGTAGCTCTAGCCAGAATAAGCATATCTGAAATGCAGTAGCAAATGCTCAAAGAGGACCTTAAGACTTTCACTGCCTAGGGATAGATAACCATATGGAGATGATTGCTTCAAATTGCCAATTGGTCACCCAAGTGAGATAGAGCAGGGACGGAAAATGGTGGGCATTGTAAGCCACACAGAGGAGTCAAAGAAGCAGGGAGACATTGGGGACTTTCAGGGTACTTAAATTTATGTAAGAGAAAAAAATGATCTGGCAGTTAAAAGGTCAACTACAAATGTTCAAATTTCAAACACTACAGTTGACCCCATGAAAGGAATGGTCATCCTTTCTGACACAAACACTAAAGAGGACTTATATTTATGATGGCAGATTGAGCAGGCACTAAAAACTCTTCATTATCTGAATGTGCAGAAATGGTAGAAATTGAATATAGTTGATAAATTATGTATATAATATATATTTATGACTGGAATATCAACTATATATGTGTATATATATAGTTGATAAACATAAGCTATGATAGAAACCTAGGAATAATGCCAACTGTTAGAGGATCCCTAAACCAAAGAATAAAATACCAGCCATAGCATACATGGGGGCCAAAGCCACCTTATCATGACAATACAAGTTTGGAGATGGGCCGTTATAGGCATGACTTCTGTAAGGAATCAAAAACTAGAGTCACTGAGATTCACATAACAAAGGGGTGGAACCATGCCCCCCCAAAGTCATCCCTATGAACAAGGAATAGGACGGAATTATCCACACAGGCAAGTATCCACCACAGTGACCCTTGCATGCTCTGAAGAAGATAAATGTTCCCAAAATTGTCAGGATTAAGAAAACACAAGCTTCCCACCCAGAGACGGTAACAACCCCACCCAAATATATGAAAGAGAAATCACCCACAGAGATTAACTTAAACCTAAATTTACTACATATATAAGGAATGCCAAAAGTATTAAGTATAAGGGAGAAAATCAAAGAATTTAAGCTCTTCGGCCTGAGAAAATAAATATAATAAAGCATCTCCTATACTTAAAGTCCTTAAAGTGATTTTTAAAATAGCATTTAGAAGAAGAACCAGGATATTATGAAATAAGAGCAGATACAAATGAAACAAAAACTAGTGATTATAAAAGGAAAGCTGTGGAAATAAAAACATAATGAAGAAGTTATGCTTCCAGCCAAAATGGAACAGTATGAACCAGATTAACGCCCCCAAGCTTAAAACAACTAAAAACTAGACAAACTATATAAAATCTCAGTTTTCAACACATCGGACATCACGGCAGTGAAAGCCAGTGGTCCCTGTGAGACTATAAAGAAAATAAGAGAAGGTCCATGAGTACCCAAACTTATGCTTTGGGAGTTTCCAGGTACAGCACAGAGAGCCCAAGTGATGTCCACCAGGCTCCTTGAGTTGAGGACACAGAGTTGTAAATCCTGGAGGCTAAGGCAGTCAGAGTTTACAATACCAGAGAGAAGAGAGCAGCAAAAAGAGAATGCTGAGATATGCAGAAGGTTTGCCATGAGTGTTCATCAGAGTACTAGTCAGCAAATGCACGTGAGAAAATTACCTGAGGCTGAAGAAAGAGCCTTTCAAAAAGATTAGAGGGACAGTATTTAGTAGTCACACAGGGCGGGAAGAGTACCTGAACAGACCAGCCGGACTGGAGAACCTCATATTTATGAGAAGCTTGGTAGAGAACTCAGAAATCTTGCCTTAGCAGTGGGAAAAAAAATTAACCATAGGTTAAATGTTGCTCTGGTTTTGTCTGACAAATCTTAAAAGCAAGAGCAAGCAAACTGTTTCCAAGTAATTTAACTAAATCTCAGATAAAGCTAAGAATATTTACATAAGTATAAAAACATCAGCATCTAACAAGGTAAAATTTACAATGTATAAAATCCAATAAGAAATCACCAAGCAGGGCACCTGGGTGGCTCAGTCAGTTAAGCGATTGCCTTCATCTCAGGTCATGATCCCAGAGTCCTGGGATCGAGTCCCACATTGGGCTCCCAGCTCCACAAGGAGTCTGCTTCTCCCTCTGACCTTCTACCCTCTCATGCTCTCTTACTCGCTCTCTCAAATAAATAAATAAAATCTTTAAATAAATAAATAAAATAACCAAGCATGCAAAGCAGCAAGAAAATATAACATAATAATGAGAAAAACAATCAAGTGAAATGACCCAGAACTAAAGCAGAATTAACTTAGACGGATATTAAAAGAGTTGTTACAACTGTATTTCATATAACTATATTTCAGAGTTGTTATAATTGTATTTCATATTCAAAAAAGCTAAGGAAAAGGTTAAAGGGGAAGATATTTTAAAAGATCCAAATAAAACTTCTGGAGATGAAACATCAATGTCTGTGATTTTTTTAAATAATAATGCTGGATGAGATTAATAGCAGATTAGATGCGGCAGAAGTAAATATTAATGAACTTGAACATGTAGAAATAGCAACTATCCAAAATGAAATCCAGAGAGAAAACTATATCACTAATCATATTAAATATGGATGGGCTGAAAACCCTAAATAAAGACAGTCAGATCAGATAAAAATATCAAGACCCAACTACAACAGCCTACAAAAAACCTATTCTAAAAATAAAGACAATTAGGAGCGTCTGTCTGGGTGGTTCAGTCAGTTATCGTCTGACTCTTGGTTTCAGATCTGGTCATGATCTCAGAGTCCTGGGATCAAACCGTGTATCAGGTTCTGTGCTCAACAAGCAGTCTGCTGGAGATTCCCTCTCCCTTTCAGTCTCTTTCTACCCCTTCCCTTACTCACACTTGCTCTCTCTCTAAAATAAATAAATAAATAAATCTTTAAAAAATAAAAATAAAGACAATTAAGTTAAAATTTTTTAAAAGGAAAAGGGTATACCATACGAACCATAGTAAAAACCAAAAAAAAAAATCAAGCTTGGGTATGATATTCATAGAGTATATTTTAGAGCAAATAATATAACCAGAGATGAACACAATCATTTTGTAATAATAAAGAAGTCAATTCATCAAGAAGAAATAACAAGCTGAAACATTTATATGCTTGATAACATATCTTCGAAATAGACAAAGCAAAAAATATTGGAAATACAAAAAGAAATAGACAAATCCACAATGTGAGTCAGAGATTTTCATAGCATTCTCTCAACAAGAGACAGAAGTAGACAAAACATCAGTAAGGACACAGATTTGAACAGTATTATCAACAAACTGGACCCAACTAACATTTATAGAACTCTCCGACCAATAGCAGAGTACATACCTTCCGAGTTGCATACAAAAAACTTACCAAGACAGATCATATTATAGGCTATAGACAAGCCTCGAAACATTTGAAACTATTAAAATCATACAACATATATTGCCTGAACGTAATGGAATTAAAATAGAAATCTTTGTATCATTAGATTAGGCAAATATTTTCTAGAGGCCAGACGAGAAAAATTGTATAGTGTAAGGTGGAGGGCCGGAGTGAGAGTACTGAAAGGAAGTTCTCACCAGAGATCCTGATAGAGTGAGTGGTGACTGGAAAACTAGAAGCACAGCATCATCCTGAGGGGCATCCTGGGGGGCATTGTAAGAGGAGTCTGAGAAAAAGATAACTTCTGTTTGGGTCAGATTGAGTCTGAGGGAGCATGAAACCTCCTAAAGGCAGTACAACCATCAGCTAGAAGTAAGCAACAAGAAACACAGGAGTGAGGTCCAGCTCTAAATTTGAAAGTTGTCAGTGTGGTATGAGCTATAGGAATAAGGGGTGCTCCAGACGAAAAACAATAGGGACAGAAGAGAAGTGGGCCAGGGGTGAAGAGGTCTAATCACAATTCTGGTCAAAGAAGCAGCTGCAAGGAGGCAGGCCACATATGCAGATGCTGTTATTGTGAAAGCCAAGGAGAAAGACAAGCGTTTCAAGAAGGAAAATTTGATCAATGGATGGGTCAGTATTAAATAACACAGATCAAGAAAACGAGGGCAGAGAAAGCTGTTGGTTTGGGACCAGAGTTCATTAATGTGCTTTCAGGAGATCAGTGTCAATAGAGTGGGGAGAATTCTAGAATGCAGAGGGCAAGCGCAAGAGAAAAGGAGCCAAAGGCATATATAGGTCATCCATTCCAGAAGTTTGGCAATGCCTGGAAGAACCCTGCTGGCCGAACACACCAAGCATCTCAACATTCTTTAAACCCAACAGGCGCTCCCACTTTGCACTCTCTTCCCACTGCCTGGGATGTTGTATGGAAACCATGCCTTTCCCTGCTTAGCGGACCTTTCCCATTCTGAGAACAGAACCTCTTTTGTTACTGTCATGCATCACCTTCCTGTACAGAGCAGGTGTTCGGGAACCGGCATGTGGCTACATGGAGAGTCCATGGTGGACAGATTTAAAAGCTGGCGCCGTGTCTCTTCTTATGAGATGAAGTAGAACTGAGACAAACTGGAGATGAAGAGACAGAGAGAGATGAGAGAGATGGAGATAGAGCCAGAGGTCCTTTACAGAGAAAGGCAGAGATTCTCCTAACATTATTTAACCCCTTGTCTCAGCCAGGCCTGAAATTACCCCTTCTGCCTTATAACATGAGCTAATGCAATCCTTTTTTTTCCCCCTTGAGTTATTTTGAATTAAGTTTCTATCACTTGCAACTGAAAAAGCCCCAGCAAACAAACGCCCTCCACCCTTTGCCTCACCCCAACCTCCTTCACTTAGAAATGTGTTGCCCATCTTTGAAATCCCTAGGAAAATGTTACTTTCTCTGTGATGGCCCACAGGTGTACTGATAAACCAGCTCTCAAAAAAAAAAAAAAAAAAAAAAGCCCCATTTTGTAACAATTACAATTTCCATGATGTGACTGCTCCCACTATAGCCAATTTCAAGCCACTGAAGGTAGAGTTGAGAAAACATAAACAGAATCAGAGTTAACTCCATCACAGCTCCTGATTCGGATGGCAGACTTAGATATAGGGTGGCAGCTATAGGAAATTGCCTGACCATGGGGCACCTGGGTGGCTCAGTCGGTTAAGTATCTGACTCTTGATCTTAGCTCAGCTCGTGATCCCAGGACGGTGAGATCGAGGTCTACGTTGGGCTCCGTGCTCAGTGGAGAGTTTGCTCGAGGTTTTCTCTCTCCCGCTGCCCCTCCCACCCCACAAATAAATCTTAAAAAAAAAAAAAAAGTTGCCTGACCTTGACCGTACACCCTAAGTGCCAAAGTCTCTGAGGATGTCATTTCCTGAATCAGCCCAACCAAGCCCGCTTGTCCTCGTTCTGTTTTCTCAGTTGATCTGTCTTTCCGCCAACCTCACTGGTGCTTCTGCAGGGCGTATACTGCTATCCCGGTACAGACACTGTGCCTTGGTTACATTTTTGTCCCCAGTGCTCTGTTGTGAGCTTCTCTGTGATAAGAGCTGTGTCCCCTCAGGGCTGGACTTAGACAAGGCGTCAGTAAACACGGGCTGAGGAAGGTAGCTCTAGCAACCGTGGAACCCAGTGAAGGTGGGGGAGGCCTGTGCATCTGCGAAGGCAGCGCTGTTGCTGATGGACAGGGAGACATTGGGAACTATTTTAAAATTCTGGAAAGGAAGGTTAGGAGAGGTGAGTAGGAGAAGGCAGGATGGGCAATTTGGAAGGAATGACGACACTCTGGGGTGGCCAAGAAATGTGCCAAAGTGAGGAGGGGATCAATGCAGAATATTGCTTCCCCTTCTTCCAGGGAGGTCAGGGACAGGGAGGGGGAGACAGAGGCAGAGCTGGGATCGAAACATTGGGTCTGCAAGAGCCGTAGGGATTGCAGACAGGCCAGAGCAAAGCTCCAGCCCAGATAAGGCTGAGCAACTTCAAATTCAGCCATTCCCACGAGGGCCGTTCTGCACCATGTTCAACTTCCTGATTTCCAGCAATGACCCATGAACCATACTTAAAGCTGTAATTACTCTTTGAGAGTAAAAGCCTGGGCCGTTATCCTTCTCTTCCTCCAAACACGTCTCGTTCTCCTGATTCACTTTTCCAGGGCCGTGCCTGACAAGGCTTCTGGAGCAGGTATGCAGAGCGGCCGTGGCCAGCCAACGGGGGCAGCGGGGAGAATGAAGCCCAGCCAACTGCAGCAGCCCTGGAGTGACACCACGTTGCCCTGACAACTAATGGGCAGAGCTCGGGAGAGATAGATGGAGATGGTGAGGTCAATGGGTAATAAAATCCTAGTTAAAGGCTGGTTTTTCTCTCCTTCATTTCTGCTGATATAAATATGAGAGAAAAAAAAAAAGAAAAAGATAATTGGGAGGCAGATTCCCTTAGAGATGTGCCAGGCAGGAACGGCAGATTCTAAACATAAGGCCCTGGGCTGAACGAAGGGTCAAACGAGGACATATCTAGAGCTTCAAAGATCCTGCTCAGAAACGAGGGCCTCAATACATAAACCAAAAGCCTTGGGAAGGAGAGCCCCAAGCTTTTACTGAGCACCTACTGTGTACAGAATATGGCCCTAGGAAGAGGATATAAACAAGAAACTTCAAAAGGACAGCAGCCTCAGATCTCATCTCTGACATTTACTGCCCGAGGAGCCCGGCCAGGCCAGATACCAGATACCAGGTCTATCTGAGTCTGAGTCTGCGGGACACAGATAACGGTCCTTGTCTCACAGGGTTGTTAGGTGATTGAGGAGATAATGAGCACAAAGGAGGTAGGACATTCCTGGCTTGTGGTCAGCGTGGAATGGAAGGCAGCCCGTAATAGCAGCTGCCGTAACTGAGCCCCTATTCTGTGGGAGCAGCATTCTCAACACTTAACTCTCATCTTCTCATGACACTCCTCTGGGACAGCTCCGCTCCCTTGCCTATTTTACAGATCAAGATACAAGGCACAGAGACGTTAGGTAGCCTACCCAGGATCACACAGGCAGGCTGTGGTAGAGCCAGGGCTTGCTTGCAGCGGACCATCTGGATCCAGAACCTGGCCTATACAGCCCCATCAGTAACCCAGAACTGTCATCGGAAATGGAGAAGCAAAAAGAATAATGGCAGGCTATTTACATATCTTTGCGCGCGCGCACACACACACACACACACACACACACAGTAGTTCTGGAAGGATACACAATTTAAAAATTATAATATTGTTTGCCACTGGGGAAGAGAAAGGCAAAGAAGGGAGGATTTTTACTGTATATTTACTGTGGATTTTGAACCATGGGAAGGAATTGCCTGTTTTAAAAATGAATAAATTAAATTAAAATTTAAAAATAGAGGAGTAGGGCAGGAGAGGCCGTTTTCAATATATTTATTCCTGCAAGCATTTATCCCTGATGTGACAGTGGAGGAAGCAGGTCCGTGGACAGGTTACTGCAGAACATGTTGATAAACATCCACAAATGTGAGTATAATGTGCTCTGCAAGCCTTGAGGGGAACCTGGAAAATGCTCCACATCCAGGAGTCTGGGAGGCCTCAGAGAGCAGGGAGTTCTAAGATGAGATCTTTCCAGAACCCATGGCCTTGAGTCAAGTATTCCATGAACTAACAACCCATGTTGACAAGTCTTACCGCCAGGCAGGGTACTAGGCCTTCACACAGATGATCCAACTGCATTCATGCAACATCCTTTGGAGGCGGGTACCATTAGTATCATCTCTATATTCCAGGTGCACACTGAGTACTTACCCAAGGAAGGGCACACAGCTGGGTGATGGAGCTGGGATTTGAAGGCCGCCTTCACCAGAAACCATAGCCCCCAGTCACCCTAATCCTTTGGTGGTAGCCCCTAAAGAGACTGAAGAATGATGGGGTGTGCTGGGGGGCCCCTGAAGGCAGATGTCCCTGCTGAGAGTCCAGGCAGTGGACGGTTGTGGCCAGACCTGCTGTCAGGGAGGGGACACCAGGTGGAGGGGAAGTCCAGTCCGGGAGTCCCTACTGTGTGATGCCAAGGCCCACTTCTCTGGGCTCTAATTTCTGCCCCTGCAGAGCAAGGAAATAGATGCTTTCTAAATATTGTCACTGCTGATCCTATGAAAAAAAATTTCTGGTTGCCTTTTAGGTTTTATAACTACAGGCCTGATGGGTTCTGGCCTTCAAAAGTCCATCTGGGGCGCCTGGGTGGCTGAGTTGGTTGAGCGACTGCCTTCGGCTCAGGTCATGATCCCGGAGTCCCGGGATCGAGTCCCATATCGGACTCCCGGCTCTGCGGGAAGTCTGCTTCTCCCTCTGACCTTCTCCCCTCTCATTCTCAGTCTCTCTCTAATAAATAAAAAATAAATAAATAAAAATCTTTAAAAAAAAAAGTCCATCTGATCCTAGGCCTGAGTCCTCAACTCTGCAGCTGCCCCTCAGACCTCCCTTGAGCAGCACCTACTGGGTGCAAAGAGCTAGCTAGTGGCAAAAGAAATAGAAGCCTGGGCCCTGCTCTGGTGGGGAGGAGGGGTAGCCAGGGACTTATTGTCCAACTGAGAAAAGAACATCCACAGGAAAGAGCGCAAAAATCACATGGCTGCATGTGAACTCATTCCAGGTGGCATGAAGAGACTGAGGCCAGAGCCCCAGCTATCCTTCCTGGAACACCTGAGGGGTGCTCTACGGAGGAGCTGCGTGTTGGGTTTTGCAAGCCTGGATTTGATGAGAATGGGCGAAAGGACATCACAGGTGGAAACAGGAGTGAGAGAGATAGGAAGAAGACCCAGGCCCTATTCTAGGCTGTACCTAAGGCCCTGTGCTGGTGGAAGATGTGAAAGTGTTCAGATAACACAGGCCTGGGAGGAGGCAGGTGGGACAACCCAGTGCAGGGCTGAGGAGCTTTAGGCTCCACAGGAAAGGGAATGGAGAGCCATGGCAGGTTCTTGAGAGAGGGAATATCTTAATCACCTGCAAGGGGGGTGTCTAGGTCGCTCAGTCAGTCAAGCATCTGCCTTCAGCTCAGGTCATGATCCCAGAGTCCTGGGATCAAGCCCTGCATCAGGCTCCTTGCTCAGCGGGAAGCCTGCTTCTCCCTCTGCCTCTGCCTGCTGCTCCCCCTGATGGTGCTTTCTTTCTCTCTATCTTTATAAATAAATAAAAATCTTTTAAAAAGAAAGAAAGAGAGGGGCGCCTGGGTGGCTCAGTTGGTTGAGCAACTACTTTTGGCTCAGGTCATGATCCTTGAGTTCTGGGATCGAGTCCTGCATCGGGCTCCCAGCTCCATGGGGAGTCTGCTTCTTCCTCTAATCTTCTCTCCTCTCATGCTCTCTCTCACTTTCTCTGTCTCTCAAATAAATAAATAAAATCTTTTTAAAAAAGAGAGAGAGAAAGAGAAAGAAAGAAAGAAAGAATCACCTGCAAGATTATTGAAGAGGTATTCCTGTCCTAAATGGATGACAATCAGTGTCCAAGCTGAAACCCAAATTGCATAATCTAATCACAAAAAGGAATATTTAAAACCAGGGAAGTATACAGTGAACACATCCTATACTTCCTGCTCTGTTCAGCATTTCAAGAGTACCATAATACTCACAACACTCATCCAGAGAATGAAAATAGGTATTACATATATATGTGTATGTGTACATATATATTTAGGTATGTATGTATATTACATATATAATATATGAGATATATATATATATATCCAATTTAAAAAATTAATAGTAGCTAACTATAAGCCAGAAATTATTTTAAGGTGATCCACAAACATCCTTTTATTTAATCCTCTCAACAACATTCCCATTTCACAGATGAGAAAACTGAAGCACAGGTAACATTATTAACTGGCGTGAGATTACTGTGGAGGAGTATCAGTTTATTCCAGACAGTCTGGCTCCCAACCTTGTGCTCCTAACCATCAGCTTATACCACTTGTCGCAGTTCAGAAACACCAGATTAAACAAACCTGAACTCTTTTCCATCCCAGAAGACTTCTCAGAGCCTTCCCCCATCCTTGTCACTTCAGCTGTGACCCAAAACCTGTCGGCAGAGCCTGGGGGAAGCTTAGGATGAGAGGAGCCCCACAAGGCACTCATAAAAGCAGCAGGAGACATTACTTTTATTCCTGCTTCGTGGTCAACACTGGGAGTTAGGGAAGGGGAAGGCAGGTCATCAGCAGGAGAAGTGGGCTACTGCAGCCCTTCTGGGCCCATAAGAAGGAACAGGAGACGGGAGCAGCTGAAGTTGCAATTATTTCTCTAGGTGACCTCCTCCTTCATGACAGAAGTCAGACATTACTCCTTTGGTTGCTGGATCATGAGGAGGTCCCAAGAGTTCCAAGCCCAAGGACCCTGGGAGGATCCAGAGTGGTGGTAAGGTGGGTAGGGGCAGAAGCTAATCACTACCCAACATAGGAATACATCATTATTTTCACAGCCAGACTTGGTTACCAGCACACTTACATGCATTCAGCTCTTAACCATTTCCAAAGCCCTCAATCTCATTTGATTGATGAGCGACTCAGAGATCTCAGCAGGCTGACTTCATCATTCTCATTTTGCAGATTAGGAACCTGGGACTTGACCAGTGTTCTAGAAATGAAGTCTGAATCTGATGCTCACCACACTGCCACAAGACTGAGACTCCTTCTCACTCCAAGGTTTGTCCTCAACTGGGGCGTAATTGCTTTGTGGGAAGCAGTGGCCCAGGGGCTGTGCAATTCTGCCCCAGCCTTGTCACTTTCCAGACGCATGACCCAACCATGTCCCTCTAATCCTCTGAATACCATATCCTCACCTGTAAGCTATACGTGCATTGGTGCCCAATTCGGGAGATTGTGACGATTAAAGACAGTGTCAGACAGCCCCTGGCCCAGGCACTGGCACACAGAGAAAGTAATCACACACAGCTCAGTCCCCTCTCTGAGGCAAGGCCCACCTCACACAAAATAGAAGTGCTCACTGGCCCCTCAGGCCCCAGCATCCCAATGGTCCTTTGGGAACTGGTCCATTCTCATCCGTGCTCACCTCACCCAGGCTCAGAGATGAACATGTGACCTGGGCAGCCAATTCAAGTTTTCTATCCCAAGGATTCAGTGATTGGTCCAGACATGGACACATGACCCAAGTTCAACCAATGAGATTCATTTGGGGTTTTACGTTGAAACTAGAGGTAAATAGTTCTCTCCCTACTGGGCTTGAAGTTGATAGAACATAAGCCTGGATGTACTGTCCCGGGACCCACCACATACCCCCACATGGACAGAACCGACGAGAGATCCAACAGCAAGGGCGGTGGAGCTGAGAGACCAAAAAGGCACACTCCAGCCGCACTGAGTGCTTAAATGCAGCCATGCCTTGGGGCTGTGTGTGCTAAAATGTCCATTTTTACTTAACTCAGTTAAATAAACTCCATAATCCTACATAGCTAAGACTAAAAGGAATACAGGGTTAATACTGAGCAGCGTTCGTGTGTTGTAGGGGGAAGGGGGATAGACAGTGCTTATCCACAGGTAAGAAAAGACAGAATATTGGAAACCTACAACCGGCAATTTTCAGATGTACCTAGCACCCCACGTGAACACACTGCATACTCCCCTACACACGAACACCACACATAGCCACATCCCACATATACATACGCAGGCACACACCACGTCCTCACACGGAGCAATGCCGCACATAGGCGCATGCACATACACACAGCTCTGGCCTGGGAGATCAATCAATCAGGACGCCGCCTTCGCAGCTCTCTTCTGCTCCCTGTCTCCTCGCTGCCACCCACAGCCCACTACTGTGGGAGGGCCACGTGTTGTGCCGTCCCTCTCCAGGCCCCCATTCCTCCCACTAGAATTCTCTCCCCCTTGCTCCTTGCCTGCCTCGCCTCCCTCTCTCTCAGCCCCACAGAACAGCTCTCCTACCTCAAAAAGCTGTCCCTGACTCATCCCACTCTGTCCTTGCCAAGTTCCCGTCACCACTTGGCTAGTTTGCACTTCCACAGAAGGAATAATTTGCACTTCACCCTGTATGGTTTATACATATTTTAACATTATTTTAGAGGCAGCATATTGAGGGGGGTGAAGAGGCTGGAGCTGGACCAGGCTGGGTTCAAATCCAACTGCACCTTCACATCCTGTAGGACTTTGGACAAGTCCTACGCACGCTTTGAGTCTCAGCTCCCTCTTCGGTGGACTGGGGATCGGACCACTACCCATGCTACTTTCCTTTGAGTTTCTTAGCCAGACAGAGAAAGAGAAGGCTTGAAGCTTTCATTAAGCAGAAAAGACGTGTCCGTGTCCACGGGGAAGATGGACATGTTTTTGGCAGTGCGGCGGCACTCTAACCTCCTGATGGCTCGCTCCTGACCCCTCGGCCCTGCCCTTCTCCGGGTGGCCTCCTCCGCTGGATGTCTTGAAGGGTCTGTCAGTAGGCGCCCTAGTTATTAGTAGCTGGTCAAGCCACCACATGCCATGAGCCTTGGGGGGGCCCAGGGAGTTACTGACTCTCAGCCACCTGGTGGCGTTAAAAGGCTGAGCTTTCCTCTTAAAATCTGCTTGGGTGGGACCCTTGGGGCTGGGAACACACTCCGGAGCAAAAAGAGACACTTCTACCCTCTGCCCTTCGCCATGCTGGCTCTCTTGCTGAAAGAGGACTCGCCAAACTAAAGAGGGCGCGCGTTTGTGGGACTTTGGTCTGGAGAGAGGTGGACCCAGGGCTGGCCAAGGAGACGAAGACTAGTGACCTACTGCCGGTACTGGGGTGGCGGCCAGCTGGTGCTCACCCCTGGGATGGTGACTGGGGGGGCAGTTTTTGTCTCCTCCCGAAGAAGGAGCAAACAACCTAAGGCAGGGCACAGCTGATAGATACTGTGGGCGGGAGGAAGGAGGGTTTGGTTCTCAAATGTGTCTGCATTTATATCCATTCACTCACTGGTTCCTGAATTTTTTCATTCAACCAGCAAGAATCGGGTGCCTGCTCTGTGCCAGACATTGTACTCAGTGCTGGAGGTGCAAAAATCACATGAAACCTAGTTGTCTGTTCAAAGGAAGCCCACATAGAGTGAGGCAGATAATTAAATCGACTACTGTGAAGTGAGGTGATGAGTATTATGACAGAAAGTAGAACACGGGAGGGGCTCACCCTCGCCTCCTGGATTCAGGGCAGGCTTGAGGGAGGGAGCTGACGCTTGAACTGAGTCAGAAGTTGGAGGTGGCAAAGGGTGGAGTGGAAAGAGATATCGACTAAATAGACACTCCTTCCCAGAGGGGATTCTAATCTAGTCTTGTGGTGTAGGAGCTGGGAGATGAGGAAGAGGAGGAAGGTTCAAGACACAGGCAGATTCGGGGAAGTATGGAAGAGCAAAAATTAACTGAGGATTGGCAAGTCGGGTGTGATGCCTGGAGCCAGGGGCCCTGGGAGAGGAGGGAAGGAGCTCAGTGGGCCTCGTGTGCTGAGCTAAGGAGTGTGGGCTTTCCCCTAAAAGCAGGAGACAGCCCCTGAAAGGAAGACATGACATGAACGCATATAAAATTTCCTAGTTGTGCTTGTTGGGAATCAGGAGTGCTCTTAGATTCCACCAAACAGGAAAGCAGAAACAAGATAAGGGAAATCCTCAAGGCATAAAGAGTCTGGTGGAAAAGATACAAGGGAGAACCCATTTTCCTGGCTTGCTTCCTGCATCTGAAACCTCTCCTTCTCTTTTCTTTCTTGAAGAAAACTGACCTCTAAAATGTTGGTGTTCCTTGGGATTCTATCCTAGGCCGTCTTCTGGCTTTGCTTCACCCTTTAAGTGGGTCTCTAAGTGTGGGCCAGGGACCAAGAGCATCAGCACCAGCTGGAGATTTGTTAGAAATGCAGAATCTTAGGCCCCACCCAGACCTACAGAATCAGACAACCTGTGTTTTAATAGTCTCTGCAGGTAATTCTACTGTACTCTCAAGTTTTAGGACAACAGATTTACCTCAACCGTGGCTGTAATTATAATCACCTGCAAAGCTGTTAAAAAAAAATATTTAAAAGCCTGGGTCACACCACAGCAAACTGAGTCAGAGCCCAGGGACTGGGGATTCTAATGAGCTTTGGAGTTGAGGGAAAGAACCACTGGCCCACATTAAAGTCCAAGTGCTTCTTGGACTTTAATGTGCAAATGGATCCTCCAGGGGCCTTGTTAAAATGCAGACTGATTCAACAGGCTTGGGGTGGGAACCAAGATTCTGCTTTTTTAATAAGATGTCAATGCTGTTGGTCTACAGACCTCACTTTGAGGTCCATTCGGCCCTTCCCAGCCTCCTTGGACCATCAGCTTCAATTACCACCTGTATATTAATTAGTAACACTCACTACATCTAGTCCCCCTAGGTCTTGAACTCTTAACCTGTTCGAAAGGTTTCCAGTTGAAAAACCCATCCAAGCCTCAATTCAACACTTCCCTAACTGACTCCATCCTGCCAACCCTCCCCCGAAGTTCTACCTACACCACAAGTTCACCATCCCATTGAGTCAATCCCATACCTAAGCCTGGCAAAGTGGTGTCCTGAAGCCAAAATAAGACAAAGTTTTGAGGATGCATTACCCAAAAAGGGCAACCCCAAGGCCCCAGACACTTGCCCTACCCTCTTTCCTGGGAATGCCAACCCCCTGCAAAGGACCCTCTCTCTTGTATTTGTGGGGTTCCCAAGAGAGCCCTTGAGTGTGCTCTGCAAGTCCTTGGGGGCTCTGTCACAAAACCATGACAAAATAAAAGGTCCTTGGTTGGGACAGTGGAAGCATCCCAGGTTACTTTGGAGGAAGGTGACAATGACAACTTTCTTCACCGTAATTATACTTCCTGGTGTAGTACAGCCAGGTAGCCCTGAGCTCAGACGGCCAGGCTCTGTAGGACTTCTGAGGGTGGCCCGCAGGTGACCCCACCTGTCCACGCCAGGCAACTCTGAGAGCACAGCCGTGTCAGTTACATGGCCACTTGGCCCTAATTCCACTCGGGGCCTCCAACCACTTTTCATGCACCACAGTGTTGAGGCCCTGTCCTCAGGGCACCCTTTTCTGGGGGTTCTTGACTTAGCATCTATATTAGTTTCCTAGGGCTGCTTTAACAAATTACCACAGATCAGGTGGCTTGAAACAACAGAAATTTCTTCTCTCAGTGACGTGGAAGCCAGAAGTTCAAAATTAAGGGGTCTACCAGGCCACACTCCCTCCAAAGGCTCTAGGAAGAATCTTTCCTTGCTTCTTCCAGCTTCTGGTGGCTCCTGATATTTCTTGGATGTGGCAGCATAATTCCAATTTCTGCCTCTGTCTTCACATGACCTTCTTTCCTTGTCTCTCCACCTCTCAAATCTTCCTTACCTTCCCTCTTTTTTTTTTTTTTTAAGATTTTATTTATTTAGAGAGGAGGAGAGAGAGAGAGAGCACAAACAGGGATATTGGGACAGACGGAGACATAAAAGCAGACTCCCCGTTGAGTAGGGAACTGATGTGGGGCTCGATCCCAGGGTCCTGGGATCATGACCTGAGCAGAAGGCAGATGCCCAACCCACAGAGTCACCTAGGCGCCCCCCTTCCTTACCTATTTCTTAAAAGGACATTGATTATTGGATTTAGAGCTCACCCTAAATCCAGGATGATCTCATTCCAAGATTCTTAGCTTATTTACATCCACAAAGACTCTATATCCAAGTGGGTTAATAGGTACCAGAGGTTAGGACTTGGGCCTATCTTTTTGAGGGGACACGATTCAAGCCACTACAATGTCCATCCTTGTTAAAACATGGTGACCAGAAGAAAGCTCAATACTCTACTTCCCAGATATGAGTGAAGGGGTACACACCCTCATTTCCTGTGATCTGAATGCCATGTTATTAATGCAGCCTCAAATTGTGTCCCTTCATTCTCACCTCCTGTCACCTCTGATTGATCTCATCACTGATAAACTACGCGCAGACGAAGTCTTCCCCACCTGGCATTTGTGCAATTGATGCGTTTGAACCTAAATATAAAAGCTTACATGTCTCTCTATTAACTTTCATCTTACTGGTTTCAACCCGCTTCTAGACTGTCAAAATCACTTTGAACTGCTATTGTGTTTTCAATTGCAGAATTTTCCTTTCCAACTTTCTATTATCTACAAATTCAATAAGCATGCCTGAAGTATGCAGCAGGGAAAAAACCCTGGACTCAGGAGTCAGAGACATTAGTCTTAACCTTCTACATAACTGTAGGAAAGTTCTATGACTTCTCTGGATCTCGATAAGACCTCTACAGTCTCTGCTAGCTCAAAATTATATAACTAGTGAAGTGTTTAAAACTTCTAGCCCTGGAAGCAAGCAAACATCTTTGTTTAAAGCCTAGCTCTGTGACTTATAGGATGACCTTGAACCAGCCACATAACCTCCCTGTGCATCAGTTTCCTCACCTGTAAAATGGATGATGTTACAATATCAGTATTTATGATTATATAATTATACTATATATATGTGTGTGTTACATATTACATTATAGGACTATGGTTATAATAAATATATCAATATAAAGTACATAGTAATAACAGTATCTGCCTCATGAGGTTGTTAGGAGAATTAAATTAATGAATTCACGTAAGGCACTCAGCTCATGCCTGGCATATAAATAAAAACTCAGTGAATGTTAGTCATTTTATTCCAGACAAGCAATTAGAAAAAAATTAACAGGACAGGACTATGACAGAATAAGATAGAATCAAAGGGTGAATCCTCTAAATGTTCTCTGGAAATACAGTGGCCCGATGTCCTGATTTTCCAGGCATGATCCTGGTTTACTCCTATTGTCCCAACGTAATTGTTAACAGTGACCTGTACCGGGCACATCTCAGATGTCCATTCAAGGAAGGACTTGCTGGCCCCCTGCGAGGAGCAGTTATCGGCAGTCTAGAGTGGTTACGTCTTCAGGACCATTCAGCTTCTGAGCCAAAGGCACTCTGGCCACTGGTTGAGTGCGGAGGTGGAACAAGGGCCCAGCTCTTTCCACTCAACGCAGGGCACGTCCAGTGGCCAGTATCTTCCCCAGAGCCTCCCATTGGAATGACGGAGGCTTGGACAGGTCTGCATTACAATCTCACAGCTCCACCATCCAATCCTGCTTCCTCCTCCTCTTCTTTTCATAGGTCTTACTCCCCAGTGAACCTTTGTCCTCCTAACTCCTTCTCAGTGCATGCTCGTGGGACGACCCAGCTGATACAAGTCCCCTTTGCCTCTCAAAAAGTGGACCCATTTAGATGATGAATTACATGCTCACGCTGAACTTTGCCCCTGCCCCACTTCCACCATCAAGGCTCCCCCAGTGATGGAATTACAGGCAGCAGGGGCAGTTGGGCGGCTCAGTGGGCTGAGCGTCTGACTCTTGAAATGGGCTCAGGTCATGCGATCAAGCGCTGCATCAGGCTCTATGCTTAGTGGAGAGTCTGCTTGAGACTCTGTCTCTCCCTCTGTCCCTCCCTGGACTTGTGCTCTCACTCTCTCTCTCCAAAACAAACAAATCTTAAAAAAAAAAAAAAAAAAAAAAAACGACTGCCATGCAGAGCACATTTTACCATATTAATCACAGACATAACGTGAGACCTCAAGGTCTCTGACTTGCTCAAGACAGGGTCCCACAGGGATGCCACTTCCACTGACCTGTCTATCCAGAGATTGCATTACTAGTCTGACCAAAATAGGAGGTTAATTTGACAAAACTCAGCGAATCCATGGTTAAGTTCAAATGACCACATCTTCCCTGTGTTTTACCAAACCAAATGAAGACTCCAGTAGGAGTAGGGATTTTTCTGGCTTCCCAGCCTGTGACTTTGGTTTGCCTCTCCCAGTTCTCAGGAGGGCACATGCTTTGCTCTGGCCAGAGGCTCTTGCCGCCTCCTTACCCTTCTCAGCCCTCAGTGCTGTGTCCATGCCTTCATCTTCGGGTTGTGCATTTCCAGCCTGCAGGGAGAACACCATAGTTCCAGGCTCCTGTATGGTCCACCTCCACAGCCCTTCCTGGGATACACACAGTCCTCCTCTTGATGGATCTTCTCTGTGCCTCCACTTCCCTGAGCCCCTGTGTCCCCCTCCTCCATCCTGTCCTCAGTCTGCACTCCTCCTTCCCCTGCCCCTCTGATCATTCAGGCTAATCTCAGGGCCAAGGTCAAGCCGCCTCCCTGCTTGGGGGGCCTCTCCTGCCCCCATAAGAGCCATGGTGATTGAATACCATAGATCTAGTCCAGCAAACTCAACCAAGCCTTTCCCTGCAGGCCTTTCATCTCACTGGGTAGTTTCTCTGCCATCCTGGATGTGTTCCCTGGACTCCCAGCAGTCTCCTGTCAGTCTGAGGCCCTGCTCACCGAGGCCAGGCAGCCCATAGGTCCAGCTGGCCCCCGTGGAACAATGGTCCAAGGGATGAGGCATTTTTGGCTCCCTAACTCCCTATAAACTCTTATCTTGAGGGAGGGTAGCTCAGCTGGTGGCTACTGCAAGACTCGGGGCTTCCTTTATACCTTGGCACCGACTGTTATGTCCTCCAGTCCCACGACACCTAGAGCCCAGAGAGATGGTCCGGCACCCTAACTGCCTCCCTGCTGAAAGGCACTAAACCATTAGCAGGGGCTCTCAGTCCAGAGCACAGGTGGGAGAAGGAGGGTTGAGAAGGTTAATGATCTACTTCCTGCTGAGGTGAAATTACCTCATGAACATGAGATAGCGTTCACACATTCCTGCTCCCTTTTCGGCGGGCATTGGCGTTCTCTCTCCCGTAGACTCACTTACTTTGCTGTCCACAAGGACATTCCTTCTAGCCTTCCCAATCATTCTCGTTCATTCACTCACTGTGTAATATGTTCAATGCCTTCTGTGTGCAAGGCACAGAGGTGGGCATCTGAGCCTCCGACTTCAGGGCGCAGGATCTAATTAACTCTCTTGGCCCCTGAAAGCATCTTGGTGTTCCTCCTCCACCCTTCTGATCTTAAAACACCCACTAGCAAGCACATCATGAGACACCCTATCCGTAGACCCTGAGAGAATCATTCTCAAGGACAGAGTGACCATAGGTCAGTAATGACATTTATTTTTTTATTCATTCAGTGAATACCTATTGGGTCCTTGTTATGTGTCAGACACTGTGCTGACACCTGGGATACTGTTGAGCAAGAGACATCGCCCTGCAGAGACCAGTGTCTGAGAGAGACATTAAACAAATAGACCCGTGAATAAATTTATCATCACAAATGGAAAAGCGTTTGGAAGGAAAATAACAGGTTGTGAAACAGAGAGAATACAGCATTGGCTGGTCAGGGAAGATCTCTTAAAGTTGAGCTCTGAGGGATGGTCAGCTCTGACTGGAACAGGATGGGGTGATCTCTCACTCCCTACCCACCTTCTTCCCCGACCTTCCACCCCTACCCTCCACCACGTTCAGGACCCAGGGCGGAGAGTCTCCCTGACCATTGCATGGAGCACTCTCCCTCCTCGCTTCAAAGTCCTATCTCAAACGAGGGGAAAGTGTACCCCCAAGCTGGGTTTTATGGCTTTGCTTGTCTTCCGAAGAGCCAGCTCATGGCATCTGCACCCAGGAGAGGGGGCTAGCCGGTGGCAGCCCAGCCCCCAGCAGCCGGGGAATGCCGTACCATGGCGGGAGCGGAGCCTCCTTCCAGACAGAGGCTTTGGAATGGCTACATTAAGAATGATTGTGGCAATAAAGTTCTATTAGCCATCTGGAACGATGGTGCACTCTCCAGGGCCAGGCGCTCGGTCGCTGATGGCTGCAGACAGATGTGCGCAGAGAAGGGCTCCAAGGGACAGGATCTGGTGACTGTCTGGGATGGAGGTCACTTAGAGGGGGACACTAGCCATGCCAGTCTGAGGGGCAAGGCACTGGAACACTATGGCCAAAACACCTGGACGAACTGTTTCCATCTCAGAGAATATCCTTAAGAAAACCGTTAGGGTATTACCATTTAGAAAACATCTTGCCTTTCTTTGGATAAATGTGAAAGATACGAATGAGGTATCAGAGATAATTAACAGGAAAGCTTCCTTTTCCTCCCAAGGCTGTTCTCTGACACTCCCACAAGGGCCACCTCACTTGGGAGTCAGACAAAGTCAGGTTCAAACTTGGGCATGGTCACTTAACTGGCTGTGTGACCCTGAGGCTCCCACAGAATCTCCGAGTTTCAGTTTCTCACCCGTACAATGGATACGATAACCTGTCTCTTGACTGGCTTCTGAATGGAGCACTCTGGATGGAGTGCTTAGCCTCCTCCTTTAATGGGTGTTATCAATACTCCTTAGGAGCAGCTCTTTCAGGGCTACAGCCTTGGCCAAAAGTGGCTAGGGATGCAGTTGAGGCTGACAGTGAGGGAGAAGCACCGAGAGCCCTGATGTTCCTACCCCATTTCGGGCACCTCTGTGTCCCACAGTTATGGGAACAGTTATTCTTTGGCTGTGTGCTTCCAACCCTCACCTCATGAGAATGAATTAACAGGAGCATAAACACAGGTGTCACGATGATTTATGGAGTAATTAATAAACAATTACGCTGTCTTGAAGCACAATTACACATTTTATTTCAGCCGCCTTGTATGGCAATGAGTTGGCTTACCCACAGTCAGGGTTGAAGACAGCACCTGGCCTGCGGGGTGGTGGGTGATCTGGAAGGCTCTGTGGGTTTTATGTAAAATCAGGGTGTGGGGCAAATACTTCCTGAGAGGCATAACGTCAAATGAGCTGCCCTCAAAGGCAGCCAGGCCTAAACCTACCTTTCCCATGACTCTGCACGGACTCTACAGCCTCCAGGGAGTGGAGAAGCTTCTCAGGGTGATCTTCTCCCAGGCTCCTGGAGCTGACCAGGAGAGCCCACGGCATACAGACCCATGCCGGCACTGCCTGGTACTACTGTGAGCATTCTTTCCAGGCTTGTGTGGAGCTCTCTTTCTAGCCTGGGCTCCCGCCTGGGCCCTGAAGAAGTGGGGGGCAGCATCAGTCACCTCCCCTCACTGCGGGGCAATGGCTTCCCCAACCCTGAAAGCCAACAAGGCTCCCTCCCTCCATCACCATCCTGGTCCACTTACTGGTTCCCTCCAGTCAGGGGCACTGCCAGGTGGCCCTACTGGGCATGCTCCCTTCACACTCTGCCTGCACCTATTGCCACCACTAATGTTGCCTCCCAAACATTGCTGGAACCTACCCACCCAACTCCACTGCCACCAAGCCTCATCTTAAAACCCTTTACTGGCTTCCCCTTGATCTTAACCTTATAGCAGCCTACACATCACCCAGCCCACCTCAATGCCACCTCGGCAATTCACCCTGCTCCTCACCCATGACGCGCCCCCGCCTCCCCTTCGTCCTTATGGAGAACCTCTCCCGTGGTCACTCTGGGTGCCAAAGCAGACACATTCTTCCTCGTGGACCAACTCAACTCCTGCTGTCTCCTCTGACTTGTTGGGATGCCACCTCACAATCCACCCCACCTTCCACCCCACCAAGGAAGGGCACCTTCCTTCCACTGGCCCAGCTTGATGTTCTCACCACTCAGTTCACCATCTCAAATCCAAACCCATCTGTAGGAAGCTTGTTTCTGAGTTTCTTTTTCCAGACAGCCTTCCTTGGCTAATCTGGCCCACGCTGACCTCCCCCACCGTGACTCCGTCCAATGCCTCAAAGCCTCAGACAGCTTCAACACTATGCCTCTTTGGCTTTGGTTTGGTTTGGTTTTTGCTTGTGGCACCTGGCTGTGAGGTAGTATGGCACAGAGGGCACGAGCTCAGCTCCCAGGCAGAGGCAAACCTGGGTTTGAGGCCGGGCTCCACCCTCTATCTGTATGACCCTAAGCAAGCTACTTAAACTGAGCTTTTTTTTTCTACATCTATAAAATGAGGATCATTGTTTTAAAGAATAAATGAGCTAAAGTGTTTAGCATAGTACCTGGTGTGGTAAATGCTCAGTGAAAATTAGTCTTTATTATCATATGATCTCACACGTGCACACACCCACAAGCTTTATGAGATTCTTAAATGTCACAAAGGCAAGGACCCATTCAAGTATATTTCACAAACCTAGAAAGAGATAAGCTGCCATTCAGAAACTGCTCCTCTAGAGGCCACATTGACACTAATCCCATCTTTTGCTTAAAGGTCTCTTGTTTCTTCCCACTGAAACTCCAGTTTTAAGCATCTATCTATAGCTGACATCCCAAAGTCCCTGCGAAATGTACCTCTCTGTGGTTCCAAGTCGAGAGTTCAGGTAGGAGTCAAGTCGCCAGGTAAAATATAAGATGCTCTTGCAATATTTGGGACATACTCATGCTGAAAAAAATCACTCTGTTAACATGAAATTCAGATTTAACAAGGCATCCTGTGTTTTTATTTGCCAACTCTGGCGACCATAGGTGGGAACATCTGAGGGACCTCCAGCCATGCAGCACTGTCTCATTCCTCCCATTGGGAATTTCCATTGCAACCAAATTGGTTTCCCTGGAGCCCTCTCATATAGACCCCGGATTATGTTTATTATGGCCAACTCAATTCTTCAGTAAACACATCTAAATGCAAATAAGCATTAAAACCCACATAATGATTTTAACAGCCTTCCTGACATTCTCTCCACTTCCTGCCCTTATGAATCCCTGCCTTTATCACATCAGGAACACACACACACTCACAAAGGAAAAATAAATATGATGGATGGGGGCTAGCTACAATAATATTTAAGGTCTCTTGCAATTTTGACCTTGCACGTAGAATGTGGTGGAATGCTCACTGGTACCTTATACGTCCAGAATGCCCTAAAAGATGACTAGTATATATACCCTGACTGGTAATAGAATTCTTAGATCATAATCCTTTTCTTTTGATGTTGGTAAATATTGTTCCACAGACTTCTGGCTTCCTGTATTGCAAATTAGTCTAAAGTTCTTTCCTTTGGAAATATCCCACTTTTTCCACCAACAGTCCTCAAAATTTTCTCGTTGCCTTTGGAGCTTAATGATGTCATCTGATTGATGTCAGTTTGCAACTATCCTGGAATCTGCAGTGAGCCCATCCATACTCAAAACCATGTCTTTTTTTAGTCAGGGAATGTTTCTTATGTGATTTCTTTAATTATTATTTCTCCATCCACCCTTCTAGAACTGTTGGTTTGTTTGGGTTTGTCCAGATTATATTCCTTGGTTATATTTCTTAGCCTTTTATAAAGCCCATGATCCCCATATCTTTGTTTTTACTTTGTGATCTGTTTATCCAATTTGATCATTCAGAGTCTAACCTAGAATGCTAACTTGGTTCCCAGCAGTGACCATCTCCCTGTACAGTTTGCCCACCACTTTTTTAAATTAAGAAATTGCTTTTTGTTGTTTTAGAAAATAAGTGGCTTCTCTAGTTTTCTTTGAGAGGTCTTCCTTCTGTTCCACTAACACTCTCTCTGCCTCATCATTTTGAGCTACCTAAGTAAAAGCCACCTGTTCTCGTTGTTTACTAAATTCCCTTAAGTGGGTGATGAGTTTTCTTTTTCTACTCATGATTGTGTGTTCCCTGAGCACTCAGACAGTTTGGGCGTGGAGGATCTCTCAAACAAGAAGGCACCAAAAAGAGGGTGGATTTCTGCCTTCTAGTAGGCTGGCAGTAAACGAGCTGTTAAATGATTACCACCACCCCCCTTCAGTGGGGAAGGAAGCAGCTCTGCCCCAACAGTCCCCTCTTACAGGACAGAGGGGCAGTCTTCTCCTACCTTGCACCGATGGTCAGCAAGGTCAGGCGGCACTTCCAGGGACCACATGTATCTGGATTGAGTCAGCAGCTCTCTGAGGAGCTTTTGACCTCTCTTAATTGCTGAGCCTCTCAGGGGCTTT
The DNA here is from genome assembly GCA_028533885.1 of Nasua narica. Lineage (NCBI taxonomy): Eukaryota > Metazoa > Chordata > Mammalia > Carnivora > Procyonidae > Nasua > Nasua narica. The sequence goes on from CM052799.1 coordinate 81,840,763, forward strand.
TGGAATTCCATGTCCCTCCAACACCCTCTCGCCCAGTCCCTGAGAAAGCGGAGCCTTCTCTGCCCAGATCACTCTGCCCTCACCTGAACCAAACGCCCAGCATCACATGTGCTTTGGGCTCAGCAGCAGACCCATCCGCCCATCTGTTGGTTCATGGAGGGAATCACTCCAGAAGGGTCTGGAGGCCACAGGGCTGGGGGTTATCTATCCTCGGGAAACTAGCTGCCTTCAATCTCCACTGTAAATGTCACCACTGTCCTTCCTCTTCATCACTGTCCTGGAAAGAAAACAGTTCCTCTGGGATAGTTGAGTGAATAGTTCCTTTCAAGGCAGTTATGGGAGAGCAGGAAATAACCTGAGTTTAGAATCAAAAGACTTGGGTTTGAGATCCAACTGTAAGCATTTTATAAATGTTAAAGTACATGCATATGTCACCATGAATTATCTCTGTAATCATATTACTGAGCAAGACTCATTCCAGACCTGGGTCCTGAGTGAGGCCCTCCCATTGTTCTCCCCGGCAACACTTATTTTTCTGCAGAGCACTCCATTCAACTCTTTAGGGAAAGGGAACCATGATAAATCAAGACTAAATAACAATAGCAGAGGCTACACCATATTTTCATAGCATGTTTATGAGGACATCATATGGAACAGAGCTAAAGGGCTTACTGAAGTCAGGATATTTTACGTGTATTGCTTTTGCCTTATCTTCCAGACCTGTCAGTCTGACATTGGAGGAAATTAAATTGGTCTGATGTGATTGGTTCCCGGCACAGTCACATTCATTTTCATCCAGTACCCTCCAGTTTTCTGGTATTTGTAAATTAATTATTGAATGATTTGTTGCAATATCTCTCTCAGGATAATAGTGCCTGTCACAGCACATGACATTTATAATACGTTTTTGAGTTTCTTGGCAATGTGTGCTAAGTCAATGTAAATTCTTATTGTTGGCCTCTATCAAAGGTGGCAGATAATCAGGCATGACGATGAGTGGACAGGTTGGGCTTTCTCTCTAAGCAGGATATCCCTCCAATCAAGAACTCCCTCTGGGAAAGGGAGCTGTAAAAAAAATTCTATCCTCCTCTAATTTGTAAGATACAGCCATTTCTCCCTTCCTTCTTTCCCTCTTATCACTCATTTTGTTCACCAGATAATAATGCACCTGTCCAGAAAATATTCATTCAGAGTGAAGACACCTTTGAGCACACATGCTTGTTTGACCCAAGCAAGATGTGAGAAGTCTCTACCTTGCCCCAACATCTGCCAATTCAGAGATATGAGAAGCCAAATCCAAGGCCCCAAGTCTCAATCACTAACTACAGACAGCAGTCTGTGGCACCTTTTTGGGTCTGTTATGAAAGAGAAACAGAAGTGAAGGCAAAGGGATCTTGGGCTCATTGCCCCCATAGCTGCCTGGAGCAGGTCACATAGTCCCTCAGGACATCACCTGTCCAATGAAGGGACTTCACTAAACATCCTCAGAGGATCCTTCCAGAGAGTCACTTGGCTTGTTATTAGGTTCATAGGACACAGACATAGTAGATGTACTCTTCAACCAAAGGAGAACGAGATTCTCTGACCACTAACCTGAAAGCCCAATGGCCATGTTGCCTGGTGGGAAACCCCATGGCAGCAGGGATGAATCCCAACAAATTCTGAACTAGGCAATGGAAGACTTGGATGCAGCTACTCCCTGCCATTCCCATTCTGTAGCATTCTCTCTCTCTCCTTCCCTTCACTTTAGGCTCTTCATGCCTTTATATTATCCCTGATGGCTCATGAAACTCCCAGATAAGTGTATCTTCTCCAGGCAGTGTTCATTGCTCACATCTTTCACAGTCTATCTGCAGCCATCAAACTTACCTGTCCTCGGTCCCTATCAGAAGATCTGTGTGGTCATTCACATTCTTCAAGAAAACAAAACTGGAAATATGGGTGACCAATAATAGCTTATTGCTTTATATTCTAACTAAGAATACCTGGCCCTTACAAAAGTAATTTTAGCTATGTGGCAAGAAAAGTGGTTTATGTACTTCTCCATGCACTCAAAGCTCACCAGGCCAATTGTAAGACCTCCTATTTGAACTTACATCTCAGTCTCCCACCAAAGGAGATAATGGCACTAAAAAGAGGCTCAAAACTGAAAACTTATTGCATTAGAAGTGAGAAAATACCAGAATCTTCTTTGAGTTCTAGGTTCCATGCACTGGAGAAGACATGATTGAATTAAGAGTAACCCTCTCTCCCAGTCTCAGGCATTTGGAGCTCTAGATTACTGCAAGATTCATGATGGGCAGGAGAGCCCTAGGATCCAATTCTATCATTGCCACTTATGCACTGGGTGACCTTAGACAGGGCTCTTCTCTCAGAGCTTGACTTTCATGCTCTAAACCATAGAAGCTGACCTGGGGTCTCCAATGTCTCTTAACTCTTACACAATGCAATTCTCACCTTCACTTGTCTCCTCCCAAGTGAAGAAGTTATAGTTGCAGGATTGGGGAGTACTTATGTAGCATCCACCATTCCTGTTGGCAAAGGATGAAGCGTTTTATTCCAGATAGCCCCTTGTACTTTCTACCAAAACAATGTACCCTGGCCTTTAAGAGCTGGCTCCTGCCCAGATTCACTTCCAAGCAGCAGGCCAGGCTCCTTCCCCTAGCTGCACTTTGAAATGTAAAGTAAAGGTTTGTTTTGTTGTTTTTTTCGCCACTAACCTACATTCAGGGGAGTGGAGCCTAGCTGTTGCTTTTAGAGATGTGCCCTGCATCTTTAATGACCTCAGCATTCCCACTAGAGAAGGTGTCACCTTCACAACCCAAATTCAGCCTAAACTTACAAGCTAATCAGATAGAAAATGTCCCTGTGTACATACCAAGTGGCTCAGTTGAAGCTCCAGAGCCTTCCTACTCCAGACCTTATGTCGCATAAAGTTACCAATCAAACATCTGTCCGTCACCCCACCGGTAACCCCAGGAATGCAACAGTTAAGGAAGAGGCCATGAGGTCTTCATAGAAAAGAACTTGCTGAATTATTTCTTGAAGAGTCAAAAATTCTTGGGTCAAATGTAGCTCTGAGATTATCACTTAACCTCTCTGTGCCTTAGTTGCCTTTTCTGTGAAATAGGGGTACTAATACCTGTCTTGACTTCGGCAAGAATCAACAGAGATGACAGATGCAAAAGAAAACACCTTGTAAACCAAAGCTCTTTGCGGAGCGTGGCATCTTAATTGTCAAAGAATTGTTTCAAAATAAACATGTCAAACTCTCTTCCCCACACTCTAGAAATTGAATTCCCCAAATCCAGGGTGGCACCGGGCCATATGTATTCTGAAAAGACCCCTAGAAGATTCTGGTCCACACTGATCCGTTGTATGCTGTGTGGATATGAGAGGTGATTGATAGGATGTGAACTTCATTCCTAACCAATGTCTGGGTGACTCTGGAGGAAAATATTCAGGGAATTATGGACTCAAAGAATATGAAACAGTCATCTATCTTGGGGAAAGGATCCTTGCCCCATGAGCCCAAGGAGGAAGCTGGGCCCTCTGTCTGATTGGGAACAATGCTGGATTAGGGCACGTAAAGACAAAGACAACAGAGTCAAGGGTGGTACGTATTGTGAGATGATGGCAGGGATGCCCCAAGTTACTTAGTTACCAACAAAAACATGTAACTCCCAGGGTTCTCTGAGATTTCTCCTTTTCTTACTACCCTGACAAAAGTTGATCAAATCAGGCCTTGACATTCAGACTCCTAAAACAAAAGTCCATTCACTAAAATTCAGAAGTCAGAACAGGAAGCCAGTTGCACTACCTTTTATTCTTTCATCCTAGTCCTGGGGATGAGATTCTACCATGCAGGCATGTGAATGCAATGGATTAACCACTTCTCAGCTGGTCACAGATGCCAGACTCACTGCTGGGTTCCCAGGTTGCTCTCCAATAGAAGCATCAAAAACTGAGTCTTCCTACCTTACTGGGCTCTCTGAACACCCTTCTTGATGTCAGAGATGCCTGGGATTCAGCAGTCAGCCAATTTCAGCTCAATTGTAGGGTTTAATCTCTGACTCTGGACCCCTGACTGTTGATCACATTGACTAAAGTGTAGCCTACTCATCTTTGTCCATATTTACATATACATTAACCCAACACAAGGCCTTAACAGCTATCATTCATACCCAGCATGGCCTTTAGGTACCTTCTTGGACACAGGTTCTTTGAAAACTTGAGTACCATTAATAGTAAATAGGTCAGTGATACCACACAAGATATGCAAGATATCTTGTATAGTAGTATTTAAAAACTGACCTCAGGACTTTGACATTTCTCCCATTAAAAGGTGTAGTCTATATCCCCTCCACTTGAATCTGCACAAACTTATGACTGCTTCAACTAGCAGAGGATGGTAGAAGTGATGCTATATGACTTCCAAGTTAGGCCATGCAGCTTCCACTTGGATCTCTTGGAACACTCACTCTGGGAGAAGCCAGATGCCATGTAAGTAGTCTAACTACCCTGCGATCATCATGCTAGAGAAAACACATGTGGGCACTCCAGCTGGCAGCCCCAGGCGAGCTCCCAGGCAGCAATAAGCACCAAATGGAACCATGTGAGTGAGCATCTTGGACCTCCAGACTTAACAAGCCTTCAGATGATTCCAGCTTCAGCCAGCTTCTCATGGTAATCATGTCAGAGACCCCATGGGAGAACCACCCAGCCAAACCCCTCCTAGATTTCTGCCCCACAAAACTGTGAATGAATTAAGTGCTTGCTTTAAGTTTAGGGTAAGTTGTTACACAAATTAAGTAAGTGAAACACCTTATAATCCCAATGTTTAAAAAATACAGCGATAAATATGAGAGGTAGGCATTTGCTCAGTTCAGTTGATCTGTCAGTCAGGCACTCTCATACTCTACAGCTGGGAATGAAAGTTGGTAAACCTTCCCGGAAGTAATCTTGGCAATACCCAGAGCCTTGAAACACCCGTCCTTTGACCTCTCAATTGCAATTCTAGGAGTCTGCTCTAGTGATTTGATTATAGATATAGACAAAGAATTATCGGAATCAGCTGTAAGGACGCTCATTAGTGTTATCTATAATAGCAAAACATTGGGAATAACCTAATGTTCCCCTGAGAGAATGGCTAAATAAACTATATTTGCACAAGAAAATGCTTTATTCCTGTTTAAAACCAAGTTTTTGACACGTATTTCATCACAATATATTCACCATCTAACAATAAATAAAAATTGAGATTACAAATGGTATTTTCCTTATATAAAAACTACACATATCTGGAAGGGAAAATCTCAAATTATATACACATATATATTTTTTAAAAAATATTTTATTTATTTATTTGTTAGAGAAAGAGAGAGAGCACAAGCACGAGGGGAACGGCAGGCAGAGGGAGAGGCAGGCTCCCTGCTGAGCAAAGAGCCTGATGAAGGACTTGATTCCAGAACCCTGGGATCATGACCTGAGCCGAAGGCAGACACTTAACTGACTGAGCCACTCAGGTGTCCCAAAAAACCTCAAATTGTAAAATTGATAATGTCTAAACACTAGTCTGGCTTTCTAGGTGTTTTTTTTTCCTGTATTTTCTACATTTTCTTTTTCTTTTTTTTAAGATTTTAATGATTTATTTGAGAGAGAGAGAACAAGCAGGGGAAGAGGGAGAAGCAGAACCCCCGAAGTCAGACATCTAACTGACTGAGCCACCCAGGTACCTGTATTTTCTACATTTTCTATAATCAACATGCACTACTCTTACAATGAGGGGAAAAAAGATACTTTAAACAGAAAGTAAACATGTGGTGCCCAAACTGCCAAGAATGGGATAAGAGCCTCTGCCCCCAAGCACTAACTACTTGTAGAGGGCTAACAGATGGCCAGTCCCAGCTATAGACAGAACCAAACAGGAAACTGGAGAGCCTGAAACTGAAGCTCAGAAACCAAAGCCAAAGGGAAGCTGGGAAAAGAAACTACAAGATGGAGAACCATCCAGTCCTTTGTCCAACCAAAGCCCCCAGGGCCCTGACCATATCACAACAAGCAGAAGGTGACGTCTTCCATCCTACAACCTGTCCGCTCCAGGACTATGTGGAAAGGTAGCCCCTGTGTGTGTCTGTATGTCGGGGAGGGGAGGAGGAGCTTGAGCGGGGCCATCGTTTTGAGCTCCTGGAGTATCTATCCTTGAGCACCTGCACCAGCCAAATGCAAACTCTAGCACTGCACTGTCCAATATGGCAACTGCTATGAGCTATTTACATTTAGACAGATTTAAATAAAATTCAAAACTCAGTTCTGTCACACTAACCACATTTCAAGTGGTTAATGATTATCGTATTGGACAGAGCAGGATAGGACTTATCCGTCGTCATGGAAAGCATTCTAACTGATGGTGCTGCTCTAGGGAATTGCTTAGCTTGGCTTCTGAGATTTCTACAGGGACAGTGACGTGTGGTGGAAAGATGAAATTGGAAGTGAACAGGCTACCTGACACTCTGCTCTCACACTTACCAAATGTGAAATCTCAGACTCATTATTAATCTCTCTGAGTCTCAGAGACTCATTATTCCCATCCAGCCTATGGGAATAATATCTCCCACATAGGGCCGTGACAAAGAGTAGAGGATGCCAAGACCGAAAACCGCTAGATCTGAGCTTATACTCAGTAGGAGCTCAAACAGCAGTAGCTGTTATACCAGTGAGGATCCCTGGGTCTTCCCAAGCGCATCTCAGAATATCCAAACCAACCAGACCTACTCAGAAACCAGGAATCTCTGCACTCAGAATCAGGCTAGAAATAAGAGGCCCTTTAGCTTTTTAAAAAGTTTTTTAAGGTCACCTAGTCTCACACCAAATTTAAGCCCAAGACAACGAGCACCTAAGGAAGCAGGACAGAAGATGCCTGGGAAGCTCTGTGGCCATCACTTCTTCCCACAACAAAGCCTTTTGTCCCCATCCTGCAGGTGGGGTTCAGCAAGGTTATCGGTGGTACAGCCAGGACTCAAACCCAGGTCTCAAGTGGCCCACACATCCCGTTAACCGCTCTTTCCACAGTGGCATTCAGGAGGCCTGCTGAATCACAGTCTAAAGCCCTCCTTGAGCAAGACAAGGCTGTCAGTGGAGATAAGGGGACGCTGGATGCCTGGTCTTGGGGCGGCGGGCAGCAGGACTCCTGCTAATCCCATGGAAAGGTGAAGAACTGGGTGCACGCCATCGGGGGGTTAGCCAGAGGACACAAAAAGCACTCCAAAGCATTACTTAGTGGGGAAGGAAAAAGAGAAAGAGAACACACAGCTTGTGCAAATGGAATCGAGTGTCTACTCCAATCGGAATTGAGCACCGACCTCAGGAAGGAGGAATGAGGAATAATTGGCCTTCCAGGGGCAGGCAGCAAGGATAAACACAAGAAACGCTATTCCCGTTCAGCTCGTACATAAAGCACAGTTACGGAGTGAGGGAGCCAATTTCAGCATGACAGGAGGAGGCATAAAAAGGATATGTGGAACCGTAAGCCTCTTCCCCGGCACGGCAGAACCACGTTATAACTAGACAAAATGCTCGAATGGGCGCTGCAGCTAATTAACAGTGGCCCCTTTAAAAAGAGAGCTCTGCTTATTTTTATGGACGTGCTGAACATAACTAGCAAGATTTAAAATCGCGCTCTCCTTACTCGTTTATTTTTCCCTATAACTTGAACCGAGTTTTCCCTGGGTTCCAGACTAATGAAATGCTTATTTAGAAGCTGTGGCCCTCTGCGGCTGCTGCTGCCGTGTTGGTTTCTGCTCCCTGCCCACGGGTTGGTGAGGTTCGGGGCATGGGGAATTTCCCACGATGCCCAGGCCGAGGACGCCCATTTACGTGGGAAGGGATCCACCGGGAAGAAAGATCAGGCCCCGGTGCTCCTCTGCTCCACGGGGGCTGGCTCCCAACTGCGTGCAGGGGAAATCCCACAGCTGGCCCACTGGCGGCTTTGTGTGCTGCTGGGGTGTGTTGAGCTGCGCAGGGAACGGGAACCCTCACTCTGGCGCCCGCCATAGGCAAGGACTTAGCACATTGGTGACCCCAGGGGACCAGGGGACCAGGGGACCACTGCTTCTGCCCTCCACCCCACTTTCTCCTTCCCTACATGGGACAATGCAAACCTGTGATGCTCATCCTTGCTCCTTCCCTCCATTTACCTATGGGATTTTTAAAAATCAGGTGCATTACACTTCTCAATTAATATTGTCAGCACCGGGGCCCACCCACCGCTGCTGCTTCCTTGCACACTTGTCTGAGAACACACCTTCCCCAGCATCTCCTGACCTGTGTCCATCCGCAGTGATGGCAGATAGAAACAGCTGGCAGAACACTTGCCACACTTCGGGATGAGCCCCGCGGATGGCAGTCTGCTCGTTAACACTGCCCCTGCAGCAGCTAACCTGCTGCCCCTTCTGCCCTAGCCACCCCCCCACCACAGCCCACGGGATTTCTTTGTTTCTGTTCACTTTTCTCCCCTCCCAGTTCTAGACCCTCTGAGTGATAACAGTAAGAAATCAACTTCCTTAATGGGTCTCCATCTCCTGTTTCTGGCCCCCTGCCCTGCCCAGCCTCTCTGGATATCACACCTCCAATTCCATTCCATGAACATTTGACGTGAACACTCCATGCCTGGCATTGTCTGGGCCAACGAACCTCCCATTTGGCTCCACGAGGGCCAGAGCCCTGCCTCCATTGTCTGTCAGGTCCCCACACTTGAAAAAGATGCTCGCAAGTAATCTTGGGGTAGATGCATGCCTGCCTCGGCGGAGACAGCCATACAAACAACCGATAAAGCACAATGTGATCAGTGCTATAAAACAACAACAGCAAAAACAAAAACACCTGAGTACAAAGTCCTTCAGGAATTCAGAAAAGAGGTCAATTAATTCTGGAAGGATGCCTTCCAGGTAGAGGGCACTGGACATTCAAAGGCATGAGAGTGCATGAGTATGGGGTGGCCAGGGAAGTGGTCAGCCTGGTTGCCCATGTTCTTGCTCAACAGCAAAGCTATGAAGCCACACAAGGACTGGCCGTGATGTCTCTCCACGTGTGGGTCAGTGTAAACTCTCGTTGAGGCAGGCCTGCCTTCATGATGAGCACAAATGCCAGTCCCTGAGCTCCACTCTGTCCATCTTCTGGGACAGGCTCTGGGGACACAAGGATGAAGCAGACCAGTCACTGCACTCCAGTTCCCCTCTGCTGAGGGAGAAAGATCAGTTGGGAAATTACAGTGAAGTGCGATGAGGATGCCTGAGGGCTCTGCCAATTCTGGGCACCTGAGCCATGCTGGCGCCAATTGCCATGAGCTCTGAGGTGGAGGGAATGGCCAAGGTAGGAGATGGAGACACGTTTAGGGAGTTGACATCTTGAGGGGAATATACTTAAGCCACTGGTTTGTTTTCAGAAGGGCCAAGAAGGCCACAGAACAAATGGGAGACATCTAGTTCAGGTCCCACTGATGCCAGGGAATAGCCTCTGATGTTGAGAAGGATCTGGGCTCCCCCAACCCCAATCCAATACCAGGCACAGAGGGAGACTGTGTCTTCTGTGGGAAGGCAGACACTTCTGCTGGGCACTAGGTGACCTTGTCGAAGTCCCCTTTCCTTTTCCACCTATAGTGGTTCTCTCCTTCATTCCTTCTTCCTGGTCTTCTCCCAGGGAACATAGAAAGAAAAGGAATAGAAAGCATGTCTGGAGAAAAAGAGGAACAAAGAAACAAGAGGAGGAGAGAGGTGGTGGCATCACAAAGGTCACCTGGCACTCTATCAGTGCCACAGCAGCACTTCTCCCAGGGTACGGGGGGCCTGGAGACCTCTCCTCCGGGGCCCAGCCAGGAGAGGGCCTTCCCAAGTGCCTGTGGAAAGATCCCGGGCAGGGCTGAGTTCACTGGCCTGGGTTCCCGCCCGAAGCCCCACAGGCCTCCCTTCCCACGCCAGGCGGTACTGTGAGCTCTCCGGAGATACTCTGCACCTCCTCTCGGCACAGAGAGCCAGCCAGCCCTGAGGGCCTGGTTCACAAAGGCTGCTCTGGATTTCTCCCTTCATGGGGGGCCCATTCTGCCCCAGAATTCTAGAGGGGCTGCTGCTCTCGCCTGACTCTGAGGAAGGGCAGGGGAGGATTCCGAGACCCAACAGTTTACAGGCTGTCTACCGCTTCCTAGGATTCTGCACTTCAAATTGCTTCAGTTCAAACTCCTTGTGGTTTTTCTGGGCTGCTGGGAGGGGAGCGCATTGATTCTGTTTTGATAAGGTCAGCAGTGATCAGCTCTGACAGTCAAGTAGATAACCTGTCCCCTTCCCCCTGCATGTGGTTCCACATGCAGAACAGGAGGGAGAGAAACAAAGACAGGGAGGAGGAGGCAGCCTCCTTTGTCTCTGCGCTTCTGAAAACCTCTCTAGACCCCATCAGCAAAAGCGGCCCCCTCTAAGATTGCAGTCTCAGAGAAGAGAGAAGGGCACACTTGATCTTTTCCGTGTGCGGTTTCATTTTCCTTTCCAGCTGTGCCTTCCTGCCCCACAGCCAACTCTCCTAGACGGTGACTCGCTTTCCTCCCAAGAACCGATTAAGTGCCGCAGAACAGCAGCAGACTTCGATGACACTGATGAGCGTTCAGAACCAGTAGGACTGCTCAGACTGAGACGCCTAGGAGGACCTGGAGAGGGTCCCTCTGAGGTTTCACACAGCTGATTGGAGCTTGATGAGAAAAGCGTTTGGATCATTCCCACTTTGCTGAAGTCATTGGAGGGGAGGCTGCCCAGAGCTCCCTCTCCAGGAAGAGTTCCCAGCTCCCCCAAAATGGCGGACATGCTCCCAGCCCAAGCTTGCCAGTCAAGCGCTGACTCTCCTTGGAGGCCTCCCAAATAACATGGAAAACTGTATCTCTGTGCATGTAGATATATGTCCAGAGAGAAGATCCAGGACTTTTCACCAAATTCTCCAGAAGATCCAAGAAAGGTGAAGAATTTTGTTCTATAAAATCCTTTCGAGGATCCTTTAGAATATCCCAGTGGCACCTGGGTGGCTCAGGCGGTTAAGCATCTGCCTTCAGCTTCATGATCCCAGCTTCATGATCCCAGGGCCTGGGGATCGAGCCCCATATTGGGTTCTCTGCTCAGGGGGGAGCCTGCTGCTCCCTCTCCCTCTGCCTATAGCCCCCTCCCCCCGGTTGTGCTCTCTCTTCCAAATAAAAAAAAAAAAAAAGAATATGCCAGGCAGGCTCCCCGAAATGCCTGGCAGTGCCATGGCAGGTGCCCTGAGACATCAAAGCCCAAAACAAAGATTGATGCCTTTTTTTAAATAATAATAAAATAGAGTCCTATGTTCTCCTACAAATGGACCTTGAGAGTTTGCTCGGGGGTTCTAGCAAGGGAGCACAGCTACCCATATACCCTTGAACAAAAAACAGTCCTCCTCCACCAGGGAAGGCCTTCCTCTTCGAGCAAGCACACAGCTTCAGGAGGGAGGCACATGAGGTGGTGAGGGAGGAAGGGGCCACTTGCCTAGCCTGCCACATCAACCCAATCAACCCTGGTGATCAATGGGGTGACAGATGTCACAGCCAGATCACCCTCACGTTGGAGAATGATGTCTTAAGTGGATCTCGGTGTGTTAATACAATGCCACTGTCCTGATGGTCTGAAGGTGAGCTGAGAACAGGCTCCATGACCAATGAATGACTTGATAGACCTGCTAACTAGTGGGAAGGAAAGTGAATATGGTACCCACATCACAGGAAGCAATGGTCCCCTGCATTGCTGTCAGTCCAATACCAACTGCAAAACTGTATTCAGATTCAAGTTCCATGGAATCAGAACCAACCTCAACATGGTCAGAGCCACTAACCAGGACAATGAAAGGTCTGAAATCACAATATCAAATGCAACAGAATCACAGTCGGGCACAATGTTGGGTGTGCCCGACACCATGATCTCATTCAGTGCTCAGAACATCCCTAGAAGTGCCAAATCCCCATTTTACTGATGATGAGGTTGGGATTCAGGGAGAGTGTGTACATGATCTCAAGGCCAGTATGTGGAGATGGTCGGAGTTGAGCTGATGTCCATGTAACTCCAAAGCCCATGCTTTAGGAACCATGCTGTTAAAGGAGCCAAGTCAGAAGAGAACCCATGGAAACATGACAACTGAGGATGGAGTAAGCTCTTGTTGAGAATAAGAAGGGAAGTTACTAGAGGGTAGATTTTGGTTACCTAGTATTCTGTCGGTTCTTTTCCTAGGAGCATTAGGCAGCACGGTAGCTGCCGTGCTCACGGTCCTACTCCAAGAAAAATCAACCCACGGAAGCCCCTGCTGAGAGAAGCCTTAGGCCATTTCTTACAGAGATAACCATGGGTTGTTCTAATTGATCCTTTTACCACACCTGATGGGACTAGAAGTAGACTCCCGGTTCTGAATAGTCAAACCTAACTGTGGGGAAGACCCGGTACTAACTGCTTGCCGCTGCAACAAACAAGCCCAAACATGGGTAATGGCTCAGACCTGAGAGACGTAATTCTTACTTGGTGAAGTCCTAACTGGATGATCCCAACTGACAGAAGTCCTCCTTTGAGTGGTGATTTGGGGACCCTGGCTCTTTCCAGGTTGTGCCTCCTCTGCCTTCAACACATGGCTTTTAAGGTCACCACGCTCATCTCTAACTAGCCAGCAGAAAGGGAAAGATCATGGAGACTGTGCTCGGGATGTTTTTTTTGCCAGGCCTGGAAATGGCACACATCACTTTGGCTCACATTCCTTTTGTAGGAACTCAGTCCCATAGTTACACTTAACTGCCAGGGAGGCTGGGAAATGTAATCGAGGTGTGTGCCCAGGAAGAAAGGAAATAGCGCAGCTGAGTCTTTGTCAGCCTCTGCTAGAAGCAGAGAGAAGCCAGGCAGCCCAGTGGAGGTAGAGTTCACATGTTATTTCTGGTCTTCTCATATTTTTGCAATTCTCTCCCTGAGGCCCTCAATAAGGAAACAAGTGTCCTTTTCTTTTTTTCTTTTCCTTTCTTTCTTTCTTTGACAGAGAGAGATCACAAGTAGGCAGAGAGGCAGGCAGAGAGAGAAGGGGAAGCAGGCTCCCCGCTGAGCAGAGAGCCCGACACGGGGCTCGATCCCAGACCCTGAGATCACAACCTGAGCTGAAGGCAGAGGCTTCAACCCACCGAGCTACCCAGATGCCCCACAAAGTGTCCTTTTCTATAACAATAATCCTCCCAAGAACGATATACCACGTGGCAAGCCCCTATGACCCAGGGCCCCCCTCCTACTGAATCATACAGATGGCCATTTTACAAGTTGGTCCCAAGACCGCAGACCAATCGCCCCCACCTGCAAAAGGGTAGCACGTCAGACCTCTCTTCCTAGGCGTGTCTGGAAGCCTCCCATATACGAGTGGTCATATCTCCATGAGTCTTGCTCATTCTCCCTGTTGGCTCCCGTCCACCATCACTCTGCTTGTCACTTCAATGTCTGGCAATGCCATTCTGCCATGTCAACAGCACACCACTCACCACTCGCCAACTCACTTGGCACCCCCTAAGCCCCTTAGAGCAAACCACCTCCTCCTGCCTGCCTAGAGTCTAGTCCCACTTACCTCCCAACACCACCTGCACCAGGGCTGGCTCGTTGCACAGTCCCGGAAGCACCATAATCCAGAAGTGATGTAATCGAGGTAAGGGATACCCCCTGGAGCTGTGTGCCCTGAATCAGACACCAGGAGAGGTGTCCCTGACCCCATAGGACAATAGCTCCAAGCTTTAGCTCTTCCTACATTAGGACCTCTGACACGCAGGATAATCTAACTGTTCTGACTGACGTTTGATACAAAGTAACTAAGGCGCAGAGAAATTAAGGGCAGTTGTAATAGAACAGAATGGAAGAGATTAGATTACATTTCAATTGGCCTGTCTCTTTTCACCTGGCAAAGTGAAACACTGGCCTTAGTTTTGAGGCCAACTAGGGTGTGTGTGTGTGTGTGTGCACATGCACACGTGTGTGTCTGTCTGTCTGACTCTGTCTTAACTTCTTTTGACATAGAAATCAAAGTCTCTGATAAAAACAGAAGAGTTAGAACTGTTACAGTAGAGTCACTTACTAAAAACACTGGTCTTTAGCTAAAAAAAAAAAAAAAAAAAGTCTGTATCCATCACCGTGTATTCATTCTGCCATCCATAACTGGTCCATAACTATTTCCAAGAAGGCTCTATCCTCGGGCCCCAGCATAGTGCTGGACACATTACAGGCATTCCCCAAATGCTTGTCTAACAAATGAATGAAGCCAAGCTTTTACACAACATGTTCAAAACTGCCCTTGCTGGAGGGAGAGGAAGTATTATCAGTGCTCTTTTTCCCCAAAAGAGGAAAACAGACAAGAAAGAATCATGTAACTCTGAGGCTGAGCTAGAATCCAAGCAGCTCTCACTGATGGCCTCCTATAAGCCATGGGCATGCTTCGACCTCCCAATGAGCCAAAGACTCCCGGCGCTCTCCTAGCCCCACCGCCCCCAGCACCACCTGCTGGAGAATGTGGCACTCACCCACATCCTGCTTCTCCTCCCCTGCATCAGTCCGGGCAATCAGAGCTCTGTGGTCTCTCACTGCCCACAGTAGCTCCCAGGAACTGGTATAGAGCCCTCCAAAGTCTGAGGGCAGGGCGGTTTGGGAGCAGGGATGGGCACAGCTATTTTGGAAACGGCTCCCACTCGCCACCCAAGATAAACAAACATCCTCAGTGACCTTAGCTTCCAGGAGCCTATCAGATCCTCATGTAGAAAACGTGTCCTGGGCCCAAAACTCAGGCAAAGGACCAGAAGTGGCCAACAGGCCCAGGGATCCACACTTCCAGACTTCAGCTTCATCAGTTTAAAATATCAACTCCGAGATGTTGCCCCATTCCTTTCCAGATGGAATGTGTTATCCACTCTACAAGAGACAGCAGATTAAGAAACCCAGAGAGGATTGCCATGTCCATTGCAAGCAGACTCTCTGGGGTAGCCAATCTAGAAACTGAAAATATTTCTCTTTCATTTAGTGTTCAGTCTTTATTTAAAGGGAAAGTCCCCCAATGGAATTGAGAATGTTTGGGTTGTTTTAAGGGCATCTTTCCTTTCTGTGACACGGTGAGCTTGCTCTCCATTTTTTCCAAGCTCCAGAGAGAAACTCTGCTTGCCAACACTTGAGTGATTTCACCTCTAGCGTTTCCATGGTGATGCACATCCCCACACAGCCTGGAGAAAAGGTGCAGCTCCAAGTGATGATGAATATGAACGAAGCTCGGCAGCCTCCTCCCCAGGCCCGGGGGGCTCTCCGAGAGGAGCTGGGCTGCACAGAGTGCTGGATCCCCATGGCCTCCGCCTCAGGTAGCCCAAGATGGCCTTCTCCTACCTAAGACAGTGTGGACACACTCCTGGAAACTCAGCTGGAGGGGACTCCAGGGGCTCAGGAGGGGAGAAACCAGCGGTCCAGGAAATCTGCAGAGAGCATCTCCAACAGAGGAAGCTCTAAGTGGCATGCTGCTGGGAATTATTTGGGGTCTCCATAGCCTCTAGAGCGTATGGGGCCTTGATCTTTCTCCTGGCCCCATCCAGGCTTGGCCACCTACAGGCTGCCATTACATTGACTAAACATAGTTATAGAACAAAAACAAAATATATCCTCAAGAAGCTAAGGCTGACCTCTGCCACTTGGTGAGCTCTGCCAGGCTAAGGGAGGGGTCAGGGTGGGGGTGCTCCTCTTGCCCTCCCTTAGACAATAATGGTAATAAAGCTACCATTTACTGAGCACTTGTTATGTGCCACATACCACACTAAATGCAACTGATACATTCTTTCACTTGATCCTCACAATAAAAGCAACTCTATGCAGTAGGTAGTACTATTTCCACTTCACAGATGAGGAAACCAGGGCTCAGAGAGGTTAACTGACTTACCCAAGGCCACACAGCTAGTAAGTGGTAAAGCTAGGATTTGAATTCAGGTAGGCTCAACTAAGAGCCTGATATCAGGCATTTCCCCCTCCTCTATGCCTAGCACCAGGCTGGTCCTAACCCCAAAATGTACAATGACACAACGATTTTTAGAGCTCACATTTGTTCAGTCTTCCAGTTTACAATGACTACAGCCTCCCCTTCTTCAGCCTCTTCTATGTGCTAACCATTTTATATACCTGACTTAATCTGATCTGCACAAGAATCTTATGAGACAGATGTCGACAGTCCCACATTTCACTTGGAAAAACTGAGGCCTGGAAAGATTGCTGAAAGTCCAATGAGTGTCAGAGGCTAGTTTCGAACCCAGTTCTGACTCCATGGCCAGCATCTGATTATGCCTCACCTTCCCATATTTCATGTCACCCATACCTGCCAGGTCCAAGTTTAAGGACCCAGCTCTCCAACTTTGGGAGAAGTCCAGGAGCCTAAGCAGGATGGGAACACTAAAGGCAAGTCCACTCCCCCTTTACGCTGCCTGCCTAGTCACAGTCAGCCAATGCCTACAGGTGTCATGTATCTTGATCTTAGCCTAGCGGTTCCTTGTCCTCTTTAACCAACGTTAACGGAATGTCTACTATGCGCGGACCCCTTGCCACGCACCAGAAACACAGAGAACAAAAGGCTCAGTCCCTGCATTCTCCCTCAGTGCCCGTCTCTGCATATGGCCCTGACATGCAGGCTCTTACTGAATTCTCACAGCAATGCTGTGGGCCTCCTCTCTGACTGATACATGACAAGCTGCATGCCTAATGCTCTGTGCTTTAAAATTAGACCCACCAGTGAAGTCACTCATTCAGAAAGCCTTGTGCCTGGCCACTCAGTGACCAGGTGACTGATGTGGATGATGCCCACTGCAAGCATGGAGAAATTAAGTCCTTGCAGGGTTAAACAGTCTGCAGCAGCCATGGCTTCCACTGACCCCCAAGGCAGGCCCTCACCAACAGCATGGCAGAGTTATGCCCAGCTTCCAGGAGTGCAGGGTCAGACTGCTTAGCTGGGAAAATCAAAGCATTTCCAGGATGAGTCTGTTTCAGCTCTGCTCTGCTCACTGCCTATGCACACATTTACGAGGCCGGTCAGACCCAGTGCCATCATCCAATTAGACACACCAGCATCCAGCTCCCCAGGGTCAAAATGAAACAAGTAGGACGAGATCAAAATCCAGTCCCACTATTTATTTTAGGGCAGATGTCCACAGGCACATAAGGACACAGAATACACCTGCTGCAGGCAGCTGACAGTGTCACTCCAGCCCAGCAACCCCAGCAAAGACTGGAGCTTGATATTCCTCCATCAGGACATCATTACGGTGCCCCTTCTCTAGGCCTGGCAGTGAGCCAGGCCCCGGAGAGTCAGAGATGAAAGACAATCTCTCTTCTGAACAAGCTCACAGTCTAGTGGGAGAAGCAGCCTGGTAAAAGGCAATTTTAACACAATAAGATAAGGGCTATGATAGAGTAAAGCATACGGGATTGTGAGAGTTCTGAGGAGGGGTACCTAACTCAGCTAGAGAAGTTAGGAAGGCTCCCTGGAGGAAGTGACACATGCACTGATTTTTGAAGATGGATCAGGAGTTAGCAGAGGGAGCCCCGTACTAAGCAGACAAGTTGCTCAGTGTGATCAAAGCAGAGGAGGAAGGTATATGTGGACAAACGAGGAAACTAGAAATGGGGATGACATCCTAAGCCACTGATACTCACACTGTAGTATACTTCACCCGAAGAGTTTATTAAATAGATAGCTGGGCCCTACTGCCAGAATGTCGGGTTCAGTAGGTCTGAGCTGGGGTCTGAGAATTTGCATTTCTACTAAGTCTCCAGGTATTGCTGACGCTGATGTTCCAAGGTCTGCTCTTTGAGATCCTCTTCCCAAAACCATTTTGAGATGTTTGGATTTATCTGGAGGGGCAGGAGGAAAGCTAGTACAAGGGGCTGATCGAGGGAAGGACACCAAATTTGTAATTTAAGATCACTCTGACAACAGGTTCAAGGATGGACTGAATGCGGTAGGATTCGGGACAGAAAGACTCATCAGCAGGCAGTCGCAATGATCCCAGCCAGCACAAAGGCAGCTCCAGCAGGAATGGAGACAGCAGTCATACAGCAGGTCCTGGGGGGGTTTAGAGATGGGCTGTGGGTGGCACAGCAACAGAGCAATTGAGAACAGCAGCAAGGCTTCTGCCACAGAGATTGACAATCCACACTCAGGAGCCACTTCCTAAGACAAAAAATATGG
The DNA here is from genome assembly GCA_028533885.1 of Nasua narica. Classification (NCBI taxonomy): domain Eukaryota; kingdom Metazoa; phylum Chordata; class Mammalia; order Carnivora; family Procyonidae; genus Nasua; species Nasua narica. The sequence goes on from CM052799.1 coordinate 81,859,021, forward strand.
GAGGCCTTTTTTTTTTTTATTTTGACTAGGGGCTTGGGGTTGATGAGTTCTTCTTAGCACACGTAAGCTTGAGACGCCAGGGGCACCTGGGTAGCTCAGTCATTAAGTGTCTGCCTTTGGCTCAGGTCATAATCCCAGGGTCCTGGGATAGAGTCCTACATCGGGGTCCTGTGATGGAGTCCTACGTCGGGGAGTCTGCTTCCCCTCTACCTCTCCCTTCTGCTTGTCTTCTCTCTCACACACACACACAAATAAATAAAATATTTTTCTAAAAATAATGGTGACAAAGGAGTATAAGAATATGTCACTTGGGTCGTCCAGGAAACAAACACGGAGACAGGGAAGAGCAGAAGTTTTGCTGGGAGCAAGAGCTGTGAAAGGAAAAGGAAAGAAGCAGGATTGGTTAGGTAGGGGGTCAGATTGATACAGATCCTTCTATGCCTCCACCACCCCATGGGGAGCTCCAGAGCAAAGATTCGCGCCGCAGATTCTCACACTGGAGGGGGGTCTGGCCTTATACCTCAGCTGTGGTCAGTCACTGGCTGGGGGCCACCCAAGAAGAGTGAGACTTTGGCCCAAAGATGTAGGGAATCCAGAGATGTAGGCAGTGAGTCCTTCCTCAAAGGCAACCTGAGCACTGTATCTTCGTGACCGCCAAAAGGAATAAATGGGAAAACACCATCAAGAGTTGTCGCAAAAGCCAAAGGAGGAACTATTAGGAGAGGGTCGTACACAGTTTCGAAAGCCTCCCAGTAGGAAGATACATCACTTACCCCCACAGCAGCGAGATGAGCTCCATCACCAAGAAGCAGCTACAAGGAGTCAGAAAAGCCCTGAAAGGGAGGTACTGAGAGTGGGAGGAGGCCGAGGGAGGTCCAGACAGTGGGGGGCAGTTAACTCCTTCAGGGAGCTCTGCTGAGGAGGGAAGGAGAGAAAGAAGGTAGAACCTGAAGGAACACATGGGAGGCTGTGAACAGAAAAAGGGGGAAAGGTTTGGGACACTGTGGCAGCTGGTGATCCCATCTCAATGGCTCTCCCTCCCACCTGCATCCACCTGCACAGCTTCAGCGAAGGGGCAGTTGGCTGGCTCCTGGCTGGTGATCGGGGACAGGGGACAGCACAGTGCCCTTGGGAGGGAAGCAGCAAAATCCCACCAGCGGAATAGCTCAGACCACTTTTTCTGCCATTGATCCAAGCTCGGCCCCCACCTTCACGCCCTGGAGGTCTCACTGAACTGCACAATCGTAAGTCATTGTCCTAATAGCTTTATTAGAAGGAGAAAAAAAAAAGGTATTAAAACCCAGCTTAATGAAGCCAGGACGCAGAAGGCAGCAGGCAGCACACTCGTCATGTCACTTCCTTTGGCCTCCTAGGAGTCCACTAGAAAATGCTTCAGTCTTCAGGGCTGGGGCGATTAACCTCAGACAGAAGTAACGTGAGCCATAAACATGTTGTGGGGCTTGTTTTCTTCCTTAAAGGCTTTATAATAGGAACAAGCATCTCACGGTAACATGTCATCATGGGGCAAATAAAGTCTGGTTGGAGCGAGAGCCTTGAAGCTTGCCTCCTCTTACATCTCTGCCTTGATCAATAAAAGATCACAACGAGGCAGCTTAGAGCTTAATTATTTACTATTTCTGTGCTTTCGTATAAGAGAAATTTTTTCTAAGGAAATCAAACTCCCTGTTCAGTGCCATATGAAGTCAATATCCTGGGCTCCACGAGGTGTTAATGAATTAATTAATCAACTAATGGCAATGAAGGTCTTCAGAGACCATGGAGGCTTAGCTCCCAAAGGAAACACTTTTCACTCATATTGGCAATAATTTTAAAACATTCTTTATTTCCTAGAAATCCAGGGTAATTTCTTAGCCAAGAACTCATTGGATTGTGTATATTTTCAGTGTCGGTTATTTTGATAATGTTTCTCTTTTTTTGTTGTTCATGTCATTTCCACTTCACAAAGCCAACTCCCTTTTATTTGTGAAGATGGGGGAATGAGTGTCCGTGAAGAATGGAGACACTTGCTCTTAGCCAGTCAGTGGCAACGACATCCCCTTGGTCGAGGTATTGTGGAAGTCCTTTCCCTGACTTCCCTTCCCCCCTGGGTTGGAGCACTGAAGAAAAGTGAAATTAGGGGAAATCCAAGAAATGAAAGGCAAAGAAGGAAAGGTCCAAAATATTCCACAACTTAAATTATGAATCCTCAATGTAATATTAATAGTAACCACAGGCAAGAAGGGTAGTTTAAGGTCTTCCTGGTAGCAGCAAAGGATGCATGAGAAGATAATTACAGGATAGCAGAATAAATTAGGACTTGCTCTTAAAGAAAAGGGGTGGGCTGGAACTTGCTATCAAAGAAAACTATGAAGGTTGACTAGAATTTTTTTTTTTACTAGAATATTTTTTTAAATAAGAAATAAATAAGGTGATAGTGTATTGGGTGAGACATAAGCCAACAGGAGTCACTGAGACAGCTTGGCTGACTTTACAAGATTCTCAACACTTTGAGAAGCATTCAAGAAAGAAGAGATTAACCTGGTGGGAGGAGGAATGGCAGGTTTAGAGATGGGAGATAAGGTATGAGGAAGGTTATGATGGTCCTCCCCAAATGAGATACCAGCTGCAGGAGAGGGGTGAGCAGAAATCTCACTGTTTTGGGGTTTTTTTTAAAACGATTTTTTATTTATTTATTTGAGAGAGAGAGAGAGAGACCACAAGTAGGCAGAGAGGCAGGCAGAGAGAGAGGGGGAAGCAGGATCTCCGCTGAGCAGAGAGCCCGACGCGGGGCTCGATCCCAGGACCCTGAGACCATGACCCGATCCGAAGGCAGAGGCTTTAACCCACTGAGCCACCCAGGTGCCCCGAAATCTCACTGTTTTAAAGGCATCTTTTACTGGATGTTCACAAAGTCCTGGTCCAAGCTGGGACCAGGTCACCAAACCTGGTGATATATATAGTCACCAAACCCTTTACCAAACCCGTGTCAGTAGTTGGGCTATGAACAGGTGGTAGAAGTGGCAGAAAGGTAATGAGGAGTGTTTTTGCCTTATCTCTGGCTCAGCTATCTGGCGGAGGTGGGGGGAGACAGTGGAAGGGCACGGCCAGAGATGGAGACAGGCTGTCCGGCAAATGACAGTGAGAGGTCTTCATCCTGGGCCAACCTCTCACACTGATTCATTCTCTCTATTTGTCTCTCTGTCTCTCTCGCCCTCCCTCTGCTATTGAGGAGAAAAACAGGGAAACTGGAAGGGCAAAGGGGGATTTTAGCTGCCAGAGCTGAATGATGTTCTCTTGGCATTGCAAATGGAATTTGGAACACATTTTTCCATAGAAACATTGATGCAGATGGTGATTGAGACCCATCAGGAGGGCAGAGAGAGTGTGAAAACAACCAGCACCCGGGGCCAGAGAGACCACAGGGTCCTGGTTTTACCGTGTCTGTGCTATGCGCCCTTGGGCAAGTTACTTAAGCTGTCTGAGCTTTGGTTTCCTTTGACACAGAGTTGTGAGAATTAAATCACCAAGATAACATATACAGAAGGAGTAAAGAGTCAGACACATAAGAGAAGCTCAGTAAGCGTTAACCATGTCGGTATGGTTAATAAATGACAAGGCGGCAGCACATTGTGGAATATGTGGGCTTTTGTGTCCAGATTTGGAACTTAACTATCATTGTTTCTACAAGAAAAAGCATTCTGAATTCAAGCAACCCACTTAAAAAAAAAAGTTATACTCCCAAATTAATTTACAAATTGAGCACTGTCTGTTCTTGTTTTTTAGCATCCTGTGCAGATCTAAAATCACTTGATACATTTAAGAACATAAAATGTATTATGTATAACTTGGTTGCTCATAAAATTATCATCTTTGATATATTTAGAGATGTGAAGACTAGGGAAGAAAAGAAATTCATAAATATGTGGGGGATTTATTTCCCTGTCTTTCCAGTTTGGGAAAGAAAAGGCAAAGAGCTCTAGGGGATAAAAATTCTTGAGGTCTTCCCCTCCTGACACAGATCTAACTCCCCTCTTCCAAGCAAGCAGGATCCTGCAGCGTGAGCCGGGATGACACCCGTCAGAGGACCAGATGGGTAGACAAGAGAAAATGGGCCACCTTGCTCTGCTCCACCAAAGAGCACTCTGGAGTTCCATGAATGTCTTGTTCCTCTCTAAAGGAAGAGTGGCTCTGGCATTTATCAGGGTATCCCTTTAAAGGTATTCCTTTGTGAGCCATCGAGGGGGTTTGGAGAACACATACATGTCCTCAGAGGGACAACAGTTGTGGGATCTATGTGGACTCCTGAGCTTGCAAGTGTCAACTATTTATTAAGAAATAAGTCTTAATAAAAGAAGGCGAGGTGAGGAAATAGGGAAAGGGATGACAAAGATGGTGACTATATGCCAGCTTGGAATCCTTTCAGCTCCATGAATTGGAAGACACTTTTGAATAAATGAGAGCAAATCACATAGGAGCACTTATCTCACATAACGTGAAGTTTGGAACAGCGACATATTCAGCTTCATTCAGTGGCCCAATCATGTTATCGGCAGCCCAGTTTCTTTCTATCTTTTGGCTCTGCCATCCTCAGCATGATGCCCTTTGTCTTCAGGCTTGAATTCTCATGGTGACAGGGTGGCTGCAGTGGCTACAAGCATCATGTCCTCACACAACGGGGTCCAAAGGCTTAGGGAGAACATCCTTTTCTTGTGCCTCTTTTAAAGAGTAAGGGAACATTCCCAGAAGCAGCACCCCCCCAACACACACACATTTCACACCTATCTCATTGGCCAGAATTCTATCACATGCTTATTCCTAAAACAATAACTGGAAAGCAAAATATAATTCATAGGTACTAATGGAGATTGGCCTTCTTGGGCTAAGGAGAGGCCCAGGGCCTGACAGCTGGAAACCCAAACAAAACCAGCTCTGTTAGTAGGCAAGGGATGCATGCAGCAAGCAATCCAACATGTCAAGAAAGCTAGGGAAAGATGGCACCCCACCTTGAAGGTTGGCTCCTTCTGTGTAGTCACTGTAAAGAAACAACACTTTCTGAAATGTTTACCCAGGGCAGGAGACAAGAGTGGGAACTGAATCCCCACATGCCTATCCTTCGGATGCTGCCCCAGGCACTGTACAATCTGAGGGGCTCGTTCAGCCAGAAAGACCCAGTCCCTGGGTTGTTCCAGAATCACTCATTTCAGGTCAAAAAGTCTGAGAGCTTTTAGGGACCAGTGAACAGTATTTCTTTCTCCATATTCAAAAATAAAAATTCCTTAGTTTCAGAAGCATGTCTTACTAAGGGATGAACTCATTCTTCCCCACTTCTTTCAGACCATTAAATCCTTTGAGATGAGGCATTGGATGATAACTAGTCTCCCTGGACAGTTTCTGATGTCACTGACAGGAGCAGCGCTGGACTTGCAGGCACTCTCTTCATTACTCTGATAAGCATCGTGTTTAAGACTAATTCATTAGGATGATATTTCATATTACATTGGGGAATGTACTATATGATTCAAATGTGAAGGCAATGACAATTTCTCCTCTCTCTTACCAGCTGCTGCAGAATGAAAGGGCGCCATCACCCTGTAAAAGGCAACGACCTCATTCACTTTAATAACCTCTGCCCTTTTGCCCATGATATGTTCATTCTAAACCAAGGGAGAAGAATTTATGGGCACATTTAGGTTCTAGTTCACCATCACCTTTAGCAATCCTAATTAATCTCTGAGATAATCTTTCCCATTTCTTACAAATGGGCCAAGTTAATTGGCATGAAGTTCTCTTAAAAATTCTCTCTTCCCTCAGATGTTCTACAAGTTTCTGAAAAGAGTCCCTTAGCATGAAAATTAAGATCTGAAGCTTCCCAGCAGGTAGAGATTTGCAAAAGACTCTAAAAGGTGACATACACCTAGATTTATTTTCTTCACAGTTTTAGGTTAGTGCAACTTTATTTTAGAATACTGAGGATTGTTCATAGTGGGGAGGGGCCCCAAGGAGCCAGCCATCAGCACCGCGGCCAGTCAGAGAGATGCAGTAGAGTTCCTGCTGACATGGTATGATGCCAAGGGCACCAGAAAAATCCTTCCAAATATCACTGCTGCTCTAAAATGCTGTACATGTCTGCCACATGGAAGAGTCATTCCTTTCCAAGATGCAGGTGTGATTCCATGAATGTTCTTAAAGAGAGATAATACTCCAAAAATGTAAATCAACACTAGGGAGTAACTGACCGTTAATGGGTTCTTAAATGCAAACAGGTTTTCATTAGGGAAAGGGGCCCATGAGAATGATAAAAGGACACAAAAACAAGAGGTGGAAAGAGATAACAAGTTTTCCTAAAGCCCCTCATGGCTACCAGGCCTGTACTCATGGGACTCCTAGCAAGACTGAGTCAGCGAAACTACTCTATTAAAAAAGGCAAGAAGTAGTCAGGGCTGGGCTGAATCTTATTTCATACTAGGGGAAAAAAAAAAACAACTTTCTTTCATACCTCTAGGGATAGAGTAGATCTTTCATAGACCCTATTAGCACAGCCGTGTTTTTCTGTTCTCCCTCATGTTGTTGACCTGCTCGCTGAGACCTTTTCTGACCTATCACAGACCCACTGCCCTTTTTACACTCTTTGGTACTCTTATGGTAAGATGCTAGTAGAAAAAGCCAGATTCTTGGACTGGGGATGAAGGACTACTTATCACTCACAGTAATAGTAACCAGAGTATCAGCATTTTGCACCATTCCCTAAATCCCAACTCCCACCAGGTGATGTGAAGAGGGCCAGAGAGCTCCAGCACATGCAATGAGATATGTTACAAAGGAAGTCTAAACTTAAATAATCTAAATCTTTGATCCTTGGCAACATATCTTCCCTTCGGTCATGAGAGAGATACTAGCTCTACCTCCTTTGCTTATCAAAAGACACTAATCTCTATCTTCTAAGGCTAATTGCTGCACAAACCCATAGAGATTGTCTCCCAACAGAGTAAAGATTGAGAAGGATTTATTGCATCCAGCCTCGATGGGATGTTAGTTACTGATTTCTGCAACTGACACTGAAGAATGCACTTGCAGCATTAATGCTACATATTGCATATGACATGATTACCAAAAAAGACATAAAGTTACCAAAAAAGTTACCAAAAAAAGGAGCCAGCCATCAAAAGTTACCAAAAAAGACATAAAGTTACCAAAAAAGACATAAAGCATAAGAATTAATAAGAGAGTTAAGGGGTAATTATCAAATAAATATGCAAATTTCACTTTCCAATATACCAGTAAGAACTAGTGAACTAGTTAGAAAATATAATGAAAAAAGATGACTTTCAAAATAGCATTGAAAAATATGAAATATCCAGAGACAAAGTTAACAAGAAATATGAAGACTAAATAAAAAGGACCATAAATTTTCACAAAAGGACATAAAAATTAGAATCAGTTGAGAAACATCCTATGTTCCTGGATAGGAGAATTTGCTCTAATGAAGATGTCAATTCTCCCCCTCAAATTCATCTATCAATTAATGTAATTCTAGTCCCAGAGATCTGAGTGTTAGAGTTTGCAGAAGGGAGGAGTGATTATCCAGGGGAAACATTTGCTTTTATTGGTTGAACCCCAGATTGACAGGTTGTTCTAGTCATCATTAGTTGGCCGTGCTATCTAGTTTGTCAAGTTTACAGAGAAATTTCTTGATCTGCAACCCTCTGTGACTTAGGGAGGGAATTAATACAATAGACCCCCTTGAGTTCTGCTTGCTCCCTTGCTAAAAGCAAGTTCCATAGCTGCAGCCTCTGAATCCTTTGCCAAGTCTAATGGAAAGTGTGAAGATGAAGCCCTCATTTTTAAGGTTTGCCCTATTGGACCCTTCCACTGTACCCAAAGTCCTGCAGCTGAGATCTCTGCAGCAGACCATATGTACAATGAATAAGGGAGCAATAGAAATGGAATTAATTATGGTTCCAGCACCAATGAATCTCTATAAGAGGTTCAGCGAGGGAGGACCTTTTAGTAAATTTTCAGTGCCCTGTGTTATGATCTCATGGTGTTAACTTAAATACATCGGTGAAGCTGTTCTAATGTCCAACACACACTCATTCCTCAGCAACTCGAGTTTTGCTGACCTGCAAATGATCAGGAAAAATAATTGAGTCTCCTGGCTCTCCTACCCATTGGATGTTGTCTATTCTCCAGATTCCTCTAATGCTAACCCAACAGTTATTCCCACCATTAATTCCATGTCCATTGCATCTCCTTTGCCTAACAGCTAATGCAGATCCAGCAACTGAGATAAGGAAGAAAAGCCCTGGGAGGTGGTTACATCACAGGAAATTGACTCTTTCCCCACCTTTTCCACTTATCACAAGGCAGGAGAAAGCTTCCTCATCTTTCATAATGGTCAGGAAAGCATTTCCCTACTCCCTGGTTTCCATGGGCATTACCTCAATTCTCATAAAAGTGCAAACTAATCGAGTTGTAGGAGCTTCCAAAAAAAAAAAAATCCACTTATGTGGTATGGTTCCAATTCTGATCACATTTATGCAGGACAGCTACATAATTTGTGGGGCTCAGTGCAAAATGAAAACACAGGCCCCCTTGTTGGAAAATTACTAAGGATTTCATGACAGCAAGAGCAGAGCATTAAATCAAGGGTGAGGCCCCTCTGAGTACAGGGCTCATGCAATGGTGCTGGTTGCGGATCCGTGTAGCCAGTCCTGCATTTATGTTTTAGTATTGCCCAGGGTTTGCTGCTTTAAGTTGACTCCTCTTTTCCAGAGGTTTTACAAGGTTAAACCTCAACTTGCATCTGCAGCAAGGTGCAAACAAGAGAAACACTAACTCCCCCACTTTCTCAAGATGAGTTCAGACTTGGGGTGGGTGATGTTGGGTGGAGGGCAAGAATCTATGTCCAATCTAATTATTATTGAAATGGCAGGTAAGCAATAGCAGGTGGCTCCAGTTATGGCCCTATTGACCCAGCCCTATTTCAAATTTGCAACTTTGGGGACTTGTCACACTGCCAGAGAGGAAGGACTTAGAAAGGACAACCAGACCATCCTGTGGGGGTTTCACTGGATGACCATGGGGCAGGAGAGCCATATATGGGATTCCTGCTTCAGAGAAGAGTATCCCAAACTGACAGCTGACAGATCCCATACAGTCTACAGACATATTTGTTTGGCTTACCATATTTTAAAAACTGTAAAATTTCATCTTAGATCTGGATTCATGTCTTTCATAGATAATCAGAAGAGCTAGAATTTCTGAACCCACATCTTTTCATGGCAACAATCAACTAGAGTTGAGAAGCCACTGCCCTTACATGTGGTATAAACTCTCCAGGTTGCCACAGTCCCCAGCTTCCTTATTATTCTATACCATCCTGATTAACATATTAACATATGCATGATACCTGCCAGGCCCTGACCTTGAGTATACGACCCTTGGTTCTTCATAGATTCTTCCAACTCTGAGAAGCCACTAAGGGTTCAGCCCTATCATGGACCAAAATGGGACAGAGTACAATTGTAATACAATTTACTATAATTCTATAACCAACTACAGACTTACTGAACAGAACATGAAATTAATTGCAAGATACTATTCAAGATGATGATGATGGTAGTGGTTGCCACTGTTAAATACTTATCAGACATAGTATAGGGACTGTATTATATATTCTCCTGTTTAATCCTGATAAAAGAAGTGGAGCCTTGACCCAAATACCATCTGACTTAGGTATCTCCTACTTTTACCCAACTTCATCCACCAAGTAAGATACTTCCTACCACCACGACATCAGGGTTCCTCAAACCCTGCTATGCCAACAGGACAATAAGTTATGTGTTGCCTTGGGATCCAGGCCACTCAGCTTCTGCCACTCAGGTAAGTCTGGGTTGTTGAGCACCAGCAAGACAGAATGCTGAGTCAGCTCACTGGATCACCTAGTGACCTCCTTATGATGGAATCGCAGAGCACCACATCCAATGAATAGGGTCTATTCCTCCAGCCCAACTATCTCAGGGAATTGCCCACAATGGAGTAGAGGCATTTCCAAAGCTAGGTGAGTGGGACCATGGGAAGGCTCTCTCTGCAAGAAGCACCCAGAAGACAAATCTGACAGGCGTCCTTACCAACCAACTTCCCAGCCTTCAGACCAATGAGAACTTCCCCTTCTCTTCCCACTGTACTGTCTTCCTCTTCATCTGCCTAGGGCCTGACAAGTTGTTACCCAAAAAATATACTACCAGGCTGCCTCCTGAGATATTGCTGTGTCCTATCAAGCAACCTGTGTGAATCCCTTCCCTCAAAGCCTAAAGACATTCTAGGCCCAAAAGGGCTGCCCATTCATCTAGCCTTGGCGTGGAAAGGCTTGTTCATTCTCTGTTTTGGGGCACTAACCCAAATAAGTTTGAGAGCCTTGCAATGAGGCTATGCTTAAAAAATGCTTCTATAAGATTCTTGCTCAAACACATCCTTTGAAACATCCGTTCTTTGAAGTTTTAGGACTAGATGGACATCCTGGGTTCCTGGACAAAACAAGATTATGGTCTCCATAAGCCATCAGGGCCACATAATGAGAAAGACTCTGTCTTTTTCAGGGCCTCCCATGTATGACTGCACCAAAGGAGGGAATCAAAGCCCATAATCTTCTCAACATCTAAGCAGGATCAAGGTCTTTATCAGTTTCAGCAGAGGTGATCAGATGAGAGACTAAATTGTAGGAGCTGAACTCACCAGAGAATGATTAATAGACCAATATCCCATATTAGCTCCCAGTAGGAGGGTCCTCACTGAGAGAACCCATGCTGGTCATCAGCACTCAGGAGGCCAAACTGCAAGTTCTCTGCTGGATGAGCTGAGAGGATGAGCCAGGGCAGCTGGATGTTCTTTCAGAGAATTACTTTCCAGCTCTAGTTGCTTGATGAATTGCCCTTCTCCACTGGAGGGATATTTCAGCCTGAGGAACCAGGATAGGTCATCTGAAGTCAGATCACACTCTCTCAGGCAACGTTAGAGGAAATGTTTCAAAGTCTTAGTCTCCTGTGTTCCTTTCTCAATATTCCTTATCAATTACCTTATCTTTCAAAAGCCACTGCCATTATGTGATCTCATGTTACAATTTCCCAGATTACTGCTTGTTCTACATTAGCTACGTTTGTGACGGCTGCTTCCCAGAACATGAGTGGGAAAGGCCATCTCCCAATCACAGTGACTTATGACTTACTGCCCCAAGCCATTGTGTTTTCATTCTTGTAGCTTCAATTTCCCAGAATGGCATTTCTTAACTTTGTTTTCCAAAGGAGGGAGATAGAAGATAATGGGAAAAGACCAGGAACCAGAATCCAAAGACCTAAGACAATTTCCTTGAAAAAGATCCTGTATCCACAGTTGTAAATGGAGACAGGAAGGCCTTGAGGGGTTTGGAGGGGAGGAGGTGGGGGGTTGGGCGAGCCTGGTGGTGGGTATTGAGAAGGGCACGTATTGCATGGAGCACTGAGTGTGGTGCATGAACAATCAATCTTGTAACACTGAAAAAATAAAATAAACGTATTTGGGAAAAAAAAAAAAAGAAAGGCCTTGCATGCCTATCTTATTATCAAATGAAAAAGCTCTTTGTAAAACAAAGGTGTTACATAAATATTGGGATTATGGCTTTTGGGTGTGGGGGTTCAGCGCATTCTAGCTCAAGCATGCGGACTCTGGGGCCCCTGCTCACACCACTCTCTTTTCCTGCTTCTCTTAAGCCTAGCCAGCAGCGAAGAATGCCCTCCCCTGCCACGCCACACCATACTCTGGTAGCCAAAAGGGCCACAGGTAGGCAGCAATTGGGGTGGGATAGGAGAGTCGGGGATAGAAATTAAAAGAGCAAACTTAGGTCTAGCAAGTTGCCCAGTCATGATCTGTCTGGAGAAGCAGATCTCCACACCTAAGACACAAACGGAAAATAACAGAAAACCATTGGTTGTTGGCATCTCTCAAATCTGGGCCCCACCAACTCATAAGCTTTGAGACCTTGGAAAAGTCACTTGCCTTCCCTTAGCCTTATCATACATAGAAATAAAATACCTAGCATGCCCTTTCTCTGGAGGATTAGATAAGTTATATAAAGCCCCAATCCACAGTAGATGTCCTACAGACACTGGCTTCCTTCCTTACAAGGCAGCACCTAAGGCAGCCCTCCCTGACTTAGTTAGGATCATAGTCTATCCCAGGATCACAAAGCCAAGGACTCTAGTTCCCATAGGCTTCTTTAGCAGGCTCCAATGTCTATTATGTATAGCAACTAGGGACGTTCTAAAATGGAATGCAAGGTGTTGTGGTGGTATGGGAGTGTTCATTTTTCTGGACAGAATGTCCACAGCCTTCAAAATTGTCCTTGGACCATCAAAATGCCCAGAGTCTCTGCTACAGAGAATGTACCTTCCGGAAAGCAAAGATACTGCCAGTCAGGGAAAGGGTGGACAGACTTGAAGCTGTGCCACAGACCATCCCACCCAGCGAGTTCTGTTTAATATCTTATCTCTATGATTGGCATATTTCCTTATACATATACAGCCATGATGATAGTTCAGGGTTGTTTGGGGTTGGTTTGCTTTCATTCGTTTGTTGCTATTGTGTTCCAGACTCATGCAGTGATAGATGGACGATGAGCGCATGTGGTCATACATGTCCGACAGAAAGCAGACAACATGTGTGGGCCCACATACACACACAGAGTCCCTCTGAGAACACTGTGCGCTCTCAGAACAATGTGAGTTGGACAAATAGGAACTGAGGTTTGGAAATACATAACTTGTCTCTGAAAACTTCCAATACTAAGTACCATTTATCGAGTCAATGCCTCCTGAATACCAGGTGCTCTTTCTACAATATCTCTAATTTTCACAACAAACCCATAAGATAGGTGTGATTCTCTCATCATCAAGGCAACTGAGACTCAGGGGGTTAATAACTTGCCAAAGAGGATTTGAACTCCAACTACTTGCAACAGAAGTTGAGGGAAGTTTCATTAAAAAGTGTAGAGTAAGACATTTAAGGGTGAAGTGGAAACCAAAAAAGCACGTGAATGGGAAAAAATAGGAGGTGGACATTATACAGAGCCTTAAGTCAAGAAAGAAAAACCCTTCTTCCAATAACTACTGCTACATAATAAACCAAATCAGATTTAGTGGAATAAAACAGCGACCACTTTATTATGCTCACACCTTCTGTGGGTGAGAAATTTGGAAAGAACGCATCTCTGCTCCAGCATACTGGGGCTTCAGCGGGGAAGACTTGAAGGCTGGAGGTGACTCAGTGGCGGGGTCTGGAACCATCCTCAGGCATTTTCAGTCATGTCAACCGTCGAAGCTGGCTGCTGGGATCCCAGCTGGAGCTGTCAACCAAAGCACCTGTACAGGCCCATGCATGTGACCTGGGTTTCCTTACGGAGTGGCAGCCTCCAGGGGGCCCGACAGTTTAATGTGGCAGCTTGGAGCCTCAAAAGCAGGTGTCCAAGCAGACAAGGCAGGAACAGCAGTGTCTTTTTTGGTTTAGCCTCAGAAATTACACAATGTCATTTCTGGTCCCTTCTATGAGAAGCGAGTCCCAGCCATTTAAAGTAAAACCTCACAGCCTTCTGACCATTTTCCAGGGTATAAGACAGATATAAGAACTAGAACAGAGGAGCGATCGGGATGGGATTTTGGGTGCTTCGAGTTGACTGAGGCCCTGGCAGTGGTTGAACAGGAACAGGAAGGCGGGGGGGAAATATACAGCAGGAGACCAACAAGCACACATAGTTTACATTTTTTTAAACAGTGTTGATTTGAGAATCAGAGCACAATAAATTCCTCATAGATGAGGCTCACTTATTCCAGATCAGGGCTCTCTGACCAAGGCTGAGTTACAGTTTCCTCATGTGCTATCTGTACAGAAAGGCTTCCTCAGCAATTTAATCATGTAAACAAGATGCAGGGTCAGGGAGGGTTTGTCTATAACCTACTTAGGAAAAACTGTTCTTAAGAACTTTAGCACTTTAATCACTTTAATTGTTTGCATGCCAATTAATTGGCACTGCTAATTATAAATGAGTTATCTGTTCATTAAAGCAGGCTTAGACGAATGTCAGCTTAAAAGCATTTAGCCGTTAGTGTGGATTGCTGTGTTATCTGCAAGCAAAAACTACATTCCTTTAAAAATGTCTATACTGTAAGCAAAAAAATCTATAATTTTTTTTCCACAAATTCTGATTTATTCCACTGGGGTAATGAAATAAGATTGGAGTAAATAAGACTTGAAGTACAAGTGGTGAGAAAGGCAAATCTCCCAACGAGAAGAATGGAAGACACTCCAGTAGACTGAGGCAAAAACAAAACCATGGGGGAAATGTTTTGAGCTGTGTTTGTAATGAGGGTAAAAGTCTGAAGAACAAAGAGAGAGAGAACAAAAAATAGTAGAAAAGACAAAAGAAGGCAAGTGGTGATGGGCAGTCCAAACAGTGGGATCCAGGGTCCTGAATTGTTAGTCTTTGAAGGAAGCAGACTTGTTCTGATTCCCTATTGCTGGGTAACACATTACTCCGAAACTGAGTGACCTGAAGGCACCGTCTTGTTCTGCTGTGATTTGGTATAGTACCTGAACAATGCAGGAAGAGCTCACCAGGGCGGTTCCATTGCTGATCCACGTACTGCCAGCTGGTTCAGCTGGGGCCACTCGAACAGGATGATCCACTTGCAAGATAGTTTCTTCACTCACATGTGTGGCACTTTTGTGTTCCTTGGCCTCTCTCTCCACATGGAGTCTTATCCTTCAGGTTATCCACAACATAATGACCTCTGGATGGTTAAGCTTCTTGCATGGTAGCTCAGGGATCCAAGAGACTAAGGCAGAAGCTACCAACCCCTTAGACTGTAGATCTAGAACTGCATTGTGTCTCTTACACCCACACTCCGGCACTCACAAGCCAGCCCAGATTCAAGGGCAAGAAAATGGACCTCATTTCTCGATGGAAGGAGCATCATAGAATTTGTAGCCATTTGTAATCCACTGCATGTCCACCATGAATCTGGATGAAGTCATGATAATTAAAGTAGATGAAAATGGGGGATGTGGGTGGCTCAGTTGGTTAAGCATCTGCCTTTGGCTCAGGTCATAATGTCCGGGTCCCGGGATTGAGCTCTGCATTGGGCTCCTTGCTCAGTGGGAAGCCTGCTTCTCCCTCTCTCTCTGCCTGCAGCTACCCCATTTGTGCTCTCTCTCTCTCTCTTTCTGTCAGATAAATAAAATCTTAAGAAAAACAATTCTAAACTCTGTTTTTACTTAAAAAATAAAGTTAGAGTAGTATAAGTGACATGTTAGCACTTATACCGAACAATAAAAAGGCAAGCAGGGATGTAAACTAAGTCTTTGGAAGGACGTTCTAGGTCTTCTCCATCTTAATGTTTTGCTTCAAATATGGCTTTAATGCAGACAATAGCCTCTATATGAGCCAGAGGTGGTCTCTCACCCTGATTAAACACCTCGGTGTGCTGTGTTGGGAGTGGAGGTGTCTTTCCTCAGCTCCTCCAATGTACACTTAGCAAATTGGTCACCAGGTCACATCAGTTCTTAATCTGTAGCATCTTCTGTGACTGCCCCACCCCCTCCTATTTCCATTGTCTTGCTTTCCAGAGCCCTTATCACCATGTGCCTGATATATGTCACTAAATTTGTTACAGACCTCCCTACATTCTACACACGCTTTTCACACTCACGACAAATTAATGCCTCTTTCAGTTAAGAAATTATATATTACATCCCTACTCTTTTAGTATGACTTTAAATTTTTTTTCTCCCCAAATTTGTTTATTTTGATTTTTCAGTGTTACAAGATTGATTGTTCATGCACCACACCCAGTGCTCCATGCAGTATGTGCCCCTCTCGATACCCACCACCAGGCTCACCC
>CM052799.1:81875446-81903204 GCA_028533885.1 Nasua narica
CATCTTAGACTATGTTTCTTCCTAAGCATGGATCACTGACAATACCCTACAAAATATTCTGTTGGGTCTTGGTACTGCCCATTTAGTGAGAAGATTACTCGTCCTGAAGTTCTAGCATAAACCTGCCAGCTGTAACATATCTTGCTGGTCTGACCCAGTGGTGACCCACCATGCTCTGTGTATGGGCTGTTTTCTTTTATTTTCCATCCTCTGAAGATTGTCAGAATTCTGCCTGTCTAAGCAATAAATCCATCTTTTCAGGGATCAATTGCTGTGGCTGGCTGCAATGCCTGGAAATCCAATTAACTGAAAAATAAATAAAAAATGAAAAATACACTGAAGCTGTGGCATAAATCAGCTAGAAAATGTTCTGCACATTAAAATAAACAAGGAGAAATTTCAACTTCATTTGTCTTCTTTTCCTTTTTTTAAACCCTGTTATTGATAAATTTAGCCTTGGTTCCAATTTTGTCTTAGCCACAATTTGCTCAAGTATAGATCTGTTGGGATGGCTATCTCTGTTCTAATTATACCCTGCAGGCACTCTCCTTAGAGAAGCCAACTCGCTAGGATTACCTTGGTGCCATATGTAAAACTTTAGGCCCTCTCTCCCTCCATCTTTTTACACCACATGTGTTCTTAAAGGGGCATAAATCTGCTCTAATGTCACGTGGGAAATATGAGTTATTTTGGCTTCCTGGGACATTTTGAAAAGGACAGAATTTTCATCAGTTGGCTGAGTGAAAGGCCTTATGCCTCATTGCTACTGGGTCGCTGGGCTGGAGCCATGACACGTAGAGCCCATGGGCACTAGACAACCTTCCTGGTGTGCCTCATGGCAGTGAACCTCACTCCCAGCTGCATCCCCAGACTTCCTGTCAATGCCCTGGAAAGGGCCGCACTGGGGTCCTGGGAACCAGGCAAACTGCAGAGGCCGCCTGAGAGACAAGAGACCAGCAAAGGCACGGAGGGATATGGCCACTTGAACTCCCCTCTGTAACCAAAACACATATTCATTTCCTGTGGGTGTCATTGTAGAGGACAATCAGGGGTTGAGATCTTTATTCGCAATCATGGCTAGGGTCCAGTGTGGGAGGGCTCCGCTACTCACTCACCGTGTGACCTCAGACCGTCATGAGCTGCTCTGGATATTCCCTTGTGTGTTTAATAGCAGACTGAAATAGAGATTCCCAAAGTCTTTGTAGGTCGCATTGTCCATGATTCTATGTTTGGTGAACAAAAGCACATTTTTTATTTAGGGAACATTGGTGAACTATAGACTAGCTCTTACGCCCTTCCTTTTTTCCTGATACCTTTCCCATGTCGTCACTGAATTTGTCATCTCTGGATTACTAGCATTACACAGACAATAGGTGTTGGTCAGGGGATGTTACCATGGAAAACAAGAAAACAAGAAGTCGACTGTTTTTCAACACTTCTAATCAGGGAAGCAAAATGACACAACATTGCTTCCCCCAAAAGCATGCTTTCACTTCATCCTACCTCCAAATACTCCCTGGATAAAACAAATGATATCAACAAATGTGAGAGGAAACCTCTCCCAGGCTCCAAAATGTGGCAGTTTTCAAATTCAGATCACAAATTTTCTGTTATCTTTGAGTGGTTATTGATTTGGTTTTACTAAAAAAAATAGTGCTTTATTTTCTAATTTATTTCAAAATTCTACTTACGCCAAAATCAAACCAAAACAAGACAAACAGGACAACAAAAAGCGATAATCACTGGAGACATAGTCATGACTACCTAGAGGTAGTTCTATGATCATAAGACTACATTTGCTGCCACAAAGAATAGAAAACACACAGGGTTTTCTATTCTAAGCTGGAGAGATCAGACTTATGCAAGTAAATTACTGGAAAACAATCTCAACACAACACAGGGATAAACTTAGCCTCTTATTCCCAAGCCTGATCACTATAGTATTTATTCATTTATTCGACAAATGCTTCCTGGACACTAACTCTATGCCAGGTACTGTGCTTGGCAAAAGGAAAACAGCGGTGAACACCACAGTCAAAACCTATCTTCTTGAAGTTTACAGAGGGCAATGCATATATCCAGGGGTCATGGAAACAATGGGTCAATTTCAGGGGAAACAATCAGTTATTTAGCATAGTGTATACAATTGTTCTTTTGTTAACCTGTGGCTGCATTTTTCTAGCGGTGTTGGCATCAAAAAGGCAGCAGGAGCCTGAGGCTCTTATCTTTCCAATCCCTCTTTCTTCTCCAAGGCAGGTAGTTACAAGTACCAAATAAGTTTCTATTCTCACTATGGGGTTTTTTGGTTTAAAACTGTTTATTGATCAATAAAAAAGTAGAAAATCACAGAGTCATTGCCTGGGGAAACTGTACTAGTAATTTTACAGCAGGCTAGATAGTAAGGAAAGATTACAAATGTTAGTAGGCAGGAGACCCATCTCCTGCTGAAAACAAGTCAATTCTGACAAAAATCCAACCACCTCACTGACCTTGGAGAGCCTGCACAAGGTCAACGGCAGAGTGAATATGATCATACTGGTCCTGTTCCCAGTATGTTTACTAGCTCTAGAAAAAAGTGGACAGACATCATATGTACTCCCATATGCTTAAAAGTAATAAACACTGTAAATAACAGACTCAAGTCCTCAAAGGAATGCAAAAGAGAACATACACAGAATTTAGAACAACATTTTAAAATAGATTTTAAAGTTAATTTTTAAAATAGGACTGTCACTGGGACATATTGTTGCCACTGTAACTATTTATATTAATAACTCTGACTCACCCAACGAGTCTTTGTAAGCTCAGAGAGTATACTGGCAGTATTCATTCATTCTTTCAGTCATCCCTCCTTCCATCTGCTCAAGACGGACTACTGTGGGTGTGAGCATCCAGAGCTCCCACAGGAACACCATTGCCCTCGTTCTCATTCCCAACAATGATCGTAACCTTGGCTCCTTCGAGGAGAACATTCATTCCAACCCACTCATACCTTCCCTTCCACCCACTGGCCTTCCTTCTTTAACTTTTCTATACCCATGACCCAGATATCCCTAAAATTACTGGAGTCAAATATTTCCAATGCTCTCCTCTGTCTGCTTGCATCCTCAGCTACTTCTTCTGCCATAGCTTCATGGGTCACCATCTTCATTCTCTTATCCACCTTCAACTCCTCTTTTGTCTACTGAATATTTCCCAGGCTTGGGATTTCCTCTGTTGGCCTTCTTTACTCTAACAGACAATGGTGTATTATCTTAAACAGCATCAGGAAAAAGTACCTTTTCAGGGAGGCAGCATGTTCAGGGTCTAAACAGTCATCCAACCACAAGTTTCATTTATAAGGATCCCTGGAGGATGGTGAAGAGGTAAGTGAAAGATTGCCTGTCGACTGTCTCAACAGAGAGGGGCACCACCCCTTCCCAAGTGAGCTGTCATTTTCATGTTCATGGAAAGGCTCTTGGTCTTCAATCCTGACACCCAAAAGGTGGGTAATCAACTGTCAGCTCTGACCACGTTTCATTAGGAGCAGCCAACTGAAGATATGGGACAAAGTTGTTATCATTATCGAACATCTTAGCTTAAAGTGGTTTCTCATTTTCCAGAAAAGGTCAGCTCCTGATGGAATGGCACCTTGGATGGGTAAAATTTGATGAGAAAGGAAAGAAGAGAGGCTCACAGCACAGGGTCCTCTCTATGGCAGTCGTGCCAGGTCAGGCAGCACCATCGAGAGTCCTGACGGACAGGTGGAGCTTAGGGACACACCACCGCTCCAGTAACAGGCACTGAAGGATTGCAGCAGCAGAAAAAAATGAGAGCCTCATAACAAAAGTCACGTTCTCCCCCTTTCACTTTGGTCAAAGGGAGACTAGGTTGTATTATGGGAGAGCAGCAAGGCCACAGAATTGGGGACCTCCTTCCCTACTCTCCCTAATAGGAGATCTTACAGTGTGGGGAGCAACCAGGTAACTGAAGGTTCTCCCTTCTATCGTTGGGTATCATGGAACTAGAGGGTATTATGCTAAGCAAAATAAATCAGTCAGAGAAAGGTAATTATCATATGATTTCACTCATATGTAGAATTTTAGAAAAAAAAAAACAGGATCCGAGAGGAAGGGAGGGAAAAATAAAATAAGATGAAATCAGAGAGGGAGACAAACCATAAAAAACAAACTGGAAACAAACTGAGGGCTGCTGGAGGGGAGGTGGGTGGGAAGACGGGGTAACTGGGTGATGGGTCTTAAGGAGGGCACTTGATGTAAGGAGCACTGGGTGTTATACGCAACTGATGAATCACTGAACTCTACCTCTCAAACTAATAATATACCATATATTCGTTAATTGAATTTAAATAAAACGAATTTTTTAATAATTGCAAATAAAAAAAAAGAGCTGTAGCATCTAGCTTTGGCTCTATATCTAGAATCCATGGGGGTGAGGACTTCAGCTTGAGCCTGAAGACTCAAACATAAGGGGTGTATTCATGGGGAGAACTAAGGACCCTCTAGAGTAAGTACTATGCTGAGAAAAGAGAGAAAGGAGTTGCAGTTTAGCTCTGAGAGTAATAGACTGCAGTCAGAGCTGACACATTCAACGATCCTCAATTCCAGGCTTAGGGACCTATAGCAAGACCTAGAGCAGCAGTGACAAGATTCAGCACCCTATGAGTCTAAGGCAGAGAGAGACTGTAGGGAAAGCACCCGTGCCCTTGTGCTGATCATACCTGAGGTTCTCCCAGGGACCCCCAGAGCCATCTGTGAGGGCTGCGGCAGCAGAGAGCCAGAGTGAGAATGTTCACATATGGCCATCACCACAGGTGGGGTCAAGAAACACAGAGGAGGGCTGCCAGGAGAAGACAATCCAGGCAAAGAGCCCCAGTATTTCAGCTCAGGGCATATTTTCACACAGACATTAGAGATGGCCCTGGCTGGGAGATGGTAGAGAATGGGCGTCAAGAAGTCCTCCGGAAAGGAAGTTTGGGATGCATGAGTTTCCCCACATACGCAGGCCCTCACTTCACACACCCCATCCCCCACAGAGGTAGCAAAGGAGGGCATCATCACTCCCACCACAGTTTCTTTACCTACAGCTACTGTTGATGAACTCTGGTCAAAGAACAAAAGGCCAAGAGACCTGGTGAATCATATGGATAAGCAAAAGACCCATATGACTGAGCTGATCTAATGTAATTATTAAGGAAAACACCAAACATCAAACTCCATCAGACTCTCATTTTCCATACAATTCTGGCCTGAATGGCGTGAGCCCAGGGCTGAAGTCAGCAGCACAGTTCTCCATCCTCCTCTGAAAGGTGAAAAGATCACCTGTGCCTGCCACTTGACTCCCCCCCCCCCCAGCCCACGGACCCTCCATAACTCCAACTACAATAAGAAGAAACTAGGGACACCTGAGTGGTTCAGTTGGTTAAGCTCTGCCTTCAGCTCACGTCACGATCTCAGGGTCCTAGGATCGAGCCCTGCATTTGGCTCCCTGCTCAGTGGGAAGCCTGCTTCTCCCTCTCCCTCTCCTCCCACTGGTTCTCTCTCTCTCTCCCATGCTCACTCCACCTCTCTCTCTCAAATAAATAAAAAAAAAAGTCTAAAGAAGAAGAAGAAGGAACA
This sequence comes from Nasua narica, assembly GCA_028533885.1. Lineage (NCBI taxonomy): Eukaryota > Metazoa > Chordata > Mammalia > Carnivora > Procyonidae > Nasua > Nasua narica. The sequence goes on from CM052799.1 coordinate 81,881,065, forward strand.
ATTAGTACCTGTGAATGACAGAGCGGTTTCAAGGACCGACAGCATTCTCCAAATTACCTGAGGATTGGAGGAGTAAGCATTTTCTGAATCCCAAGTATTATTACAGCAGGCTTTTACCCTTTTTATTATTTTTTTAAGATTTGATTTATTTGAGAGAGAGCGCATGAGTAGGGGGAGGTCCAAAGGGAGAGGGACAACCACAGGGCTTGATTCCGGGACCCTGGGATCATGACCTGAGCCGAAGGCAGACCGTTAACTGACTGAGCCACCCAGGCACCCCTGACACTCTCTTAAAGAGAGTGTTCCTTTCTCTTTACAGATCCTAGGAGATTGATGCTCAGAGCAGGAAAGCGACCACACACAGCCAGTTGGTGGCAGTCTCAGAACGAGCAGCTGGATATCCTGATGCATTTCTTCTGCAATTCAGCTGGACAACCAGATTGACCTGGTAGATCTGGGGGCAAAGAGCAAGCACGACCCGATTCATTCATGGTGCATGAAGAATGCAGTGCCAGAAGAGCGCATCTTCTCAGAGCCCTGTGGACTTTGGCTTTCCTATCCTTGCTGGTACTGGAACTTCTTAGGAGGGCCCATGCCATTTCTGTGGCCTTTTTTCCCCCAAAGGAATAACCAGCCCTTTCTTCTAATTTCTACTTAATAATGTTGCAATAGTGAACTTTCTCCTTCCGTAGTTCCTCATTAAAGTAATGCTGGGTTGGTTCAGAGGAAAGCTGACTTGAGGTCCTCACCGTTTTGTTTTGTTTTGTTTTGTTTTTTGAGGTCCTCACCTTTGTAGCCGAGCCCTGGTCTCTAATCGGGTTCTCCTCAGCAGCCATCTATTGCCAATGGCAAGAAGACTTCTTCAGCTTGGTTTTTTTTACCTTAAGTCTTGAGGACTCCTTACAAATAAAATTTTAATATAATTGGTTTCAGTGCATCTAGGAGCCTTTTAATTACCCTCCGAAAGATGCTTAGGCAATAGCTTGCTATTAGATTAAACAGTGTCAGCATCTGTATTGTAAACACGAACAGGTTTGTTACATTTTGCAAACCAACATTTGCCTTCTATTACTTTTCTCTCTAAGGAGCCGCTTTTGGGGGTACGGCTCCAATTCAACAGGCAAAGCGGACGCTGTGCCGATGGGAACACCATCTTTTCTCCTTATTCCCCTCAACGTTGGGTCCTGGCTATTTCAGAGACCTTCATAAAACCGTGGGGCGCTTGCGATAAATTCAAGAGCCGATTACACAGCAGGCCAGCTCCACCGGCTGGCCCTCCTCGGCTCTGGCCTCGCAAGCCCGGCCATTTCACTGCTCATTAGCCCCTTTTCCAGAGAGTGAGCAGAGAAAACAAGAGGAGATGAAATTCAAACCCATCCGTTTGCCTCCTATTAGCTGCTCTAGTTAAAAGTTTAGTGGAGGAGCCGGCTGGAATGATTGATAGAAAGTTCCAGGAGTGTGTCTGAAGCTCATTTGTTTAAGTTCTTCCTTCCTCTAGAATCACCCACAGGACACGATGTCCTGGCCACAGGACTGGGATCCTGGCAAGGGGCTGAGGAAAGAAAACTGACATCAGACTTTCTTTCTAAGAAGCCTAAAACTTTATGTTATCTCATACAACCTTTTTAAGTTATTTAATTAAATTAGAAAAAGAAAAAAAAAAACTATCCTATCCCTAGTAAAAACCAAAATGACTGCTTCTTTCTTTGTCTATTGCATTTATAGAAACTTCACTACAGAGAAATTCACACTTGAGAAATAATAAATCTTAATAATGCCATCAAGAAAACTGACTCTTAATGATAAAGAATTTACATGAGATACTAAGCAAACATTGCAGCAAGTTAATCTAGGCTTAAATAAACAATTAATAGTGATCGTGTAAGATAAGCCCTTTGAAAAGAAGAAATAGAAGGTTGAGATTTTCAAAAGGAATATTCACCTGTGGATAGAGAGAAATGCGTATTAAATTTAAAGAAATAGGGGCGCCTGGAGGGCTCAGTGGGTTAAAGCCTCTGCTTTTGGCTCAGGTCATGATCTCAGGGTCCTGGGATCAAGCCCCGCATCGGGCTCTCTGCTCAGTGGGAAGCCTGCTTCCCCCTCTCTGCCTGCCTCTGCCTACTTGTGATCTCTCTCTCTGTCAAATAAATAAATGAAATCTTTAAAAAAATAAACTTAAAGAAATAGACAAGCAATATCCTCCTCTAAACAAAAAGATTGTTGTCTCACACTTTATATTTGTTGGTTTATTCTGAACAGTATTTTAATATTTCATCAGAAAATTCTTTTTCCTCTAAGTGCATGTTTTTTTTTTCTATTATATCCAAGTGTATACCCAAGACTGAAAGGTTTTACGAGGGAATACATGTCTAATCTTTGAAAGACATGATAGATGATTTAGTGAAATTCAGTTTATTATCAAATTTGCCAGAATGTGTCCAAGGCACACAATGAGGTCTCCCTACACGTATGACACAGACTCTACTTTCTAAGTCATTTTATCCAAAACTCAAGGACACATCACCCATAGAGCATGGAGAAACTGAGGAACTGAACTGGGACTTCTGTTCTAGCCCTGCCTCAACACACACCGACTGTGGAAACTCAGACCAACCACATCCCTCCCTGGGTCTCGAGGTGTCCTCTAACTCAACAGTTTTGTTGTTCTAGGAGATAGGGGATCGGATCAGAAGCAAGTCCCGATGAGTTAGAGAAGAGCAAATTCAAAGTTCAACTGAGGATATAAATAATACTACATGACAGCTTCTGAGCTAGAAACCTCTAATTAATTGGAAATGATGAAGGGAGGGGGTAGTAAGGGCACTCTTGGTCCAGAGTCTGAAGCTCAGTGCTGGTGTTTTATGAATTTTACTATCACGCCCTCATATAATCAGACTCTTAAAACTCTTTGGCAAGGGGGGAGGGAGGATTTATAAGCCATAATGCCAATCTATTAACCTACCAATGGGGATATAGTGACTGAAATACTCCTCATAGCTATTTAGAGTGACTGTTCCTGTTATTAAGGTAACTAGAGCCTTGAACCAGTTGTCAAAACATTACCCAGTGAGTACAGAACTAGTTAGAGCTGAGCTGGTGCTGAGAGAGGAAGGAACCATATATGGAACTTCTAAGGTCAGGTGGAAAAAAGCGTTCTTAAGCAAGGGTCTCAGGTCTAGGCCTGGGGTTCGAGGGATCTGTGACGGTGCTGAAACAGAATGCGAAACTGCATATAAACGGGGTCATGTGAATTTTTCTAAGGGTGCCCATAGCATTCATCAGCTTCTCCACATGGCCCATGATCTCTAAAAGTTTATGGACTGTTGGGAAACAGAAGAATAGATGCAAGGTAGACAGAAAGGAATCTGAAGCCACTCTGAGGAGCCTGAAATCAGGAGCCAGAGCTGAGTGGCCGGGTGAGGAGTCTCAGGGAAGGGTCAGGGCAGGAAGCACGGGTCAAGCAGAGGCCTGGCCCAAGCCAAGTGGGATGCCCCACACCAACTCCAGGGACCCCACAAGAAACCTCCATCATGTCTAAAGCTGCAAGGCCTGCCATATCATGGTGGGGGGAGGGGAACTCCTATATGTCCTGCTGAACAGTGCAGCCAATTCTACAGGATTACTCATAAAAGATAGGAGGCATCAGACTAGGTCCCATTCACCCCAACTTCAGTCTAGCTCGCATCAACCCCCTTTGACAGAGCAATGCCCCTCTATCCCCTGTCTTTTGTCTTCCCCCAAATCCATCCTCTGATTTCTCTATGGGCAAAAGGAGACACCTTGGGAAGACCTAAGGATGCCAGTGGAACACACAAGTATGACTTCCCACAAAAGGTTTTGTCAGAGTAGATGGTTGACTCATTGGGCCAAGGTGGCCACTCAAATGTAAAGTTTAATTAATTAAAATTAAATGAAATTAAAAATTAACTTCTTCAACCTCACAAGCCACATGTAAAATGCTCAACAGCCACATACACTTAGTGGCTACTGTTACGGAACAACACATGTATAGATATTTCGATCATCACAGAAAGTTCTTTTCTATAGAACCCAGCACTAAACTCTATGATATGAACAGTAATTCCAATAATGATTCAGAGAAGGGTAGAGCCTGAAGTGAGCAGAAATAGATAAAATGCTTCAGGGAGGAAATTGGACTTACACCAAGCCTCGAGATGAGATGAAACCATGGGAAGGGCCATTCATTCAGAAGCATGGTAGGAACAAAGGTGAGAATGAGGGGAAGAAACGGGTGCAGGCCTGACTGGAGTCTGGTGCATGTTCCTGGTGAATATATACTACAAGGATGAAGGAACGAGTGAATGGCAAGAGACAAGAGAAGTAGGCAGGCTGGAGGCAGATTGCACAGGCATTGCTGTATTGGGCACCATGAGGTAGGCCTGATAATAATAGCTACCAACACTGGCTGCCAAATACTTAATGCTCACTGTGTTTAAAGCTTTGTACCAAGAGATTTATATAAATTATTAAATATAAATTATTAAATTTACTCCTTGAGACACCAAGAGGTAAGTACTTTTAACTCCTACAATGAGAATGACAAAACTGATGTTTGGGGAGTTTAGGTAACTAATACCATGAATAAGCAGCTCGGAAAGGGGGGGTCAGATTCACCCCCAATCCTGCTGTTTCTAGTACTTTCACCCTACACTTGCATGCCCCTGCCTGTCCTCCAAACATCTTTCTTTTTAATTAGGTGAAGGTTTTGCCTTCACCCTTTGCCATGTATATCAAGTTTCCAAGGTATCTCTTCTGGAAATCACTTTACCATTTTCTGACACTAAAGGGAAAACTCTCTTAACACAGCCCTCGTCCCGGTCCTTAATATTTTAGACCATATGACATCAGCAAGAGCAGGAACGGGAAAGAAGGAGTTTGGAAATGGCAGCATTTGGCCCTATGGTGTGAATAAGAAGCATCTAAACAAAGGGGCTGGTGTATTCAAGGTCTCACCAACTTTTCAGTTGATGTTTAGGCCAAAAGTCATTTCCCTGACTCCAGAGCTCCATCCCTCATCCATTGGGGATGCAGGGCAGGATTTCTGGCTCCGCAGGTTCTGGGCACTTTTGTGGCCCCTCTCATTGTCTCTCGTTCCACTGAAAAACTTGCTTGCTACCTTTGTGTAGGTTTGGGTTTTGGAGTTTGCACATATAGACTCTTCCCCTCATAACTATGACCACCATTTTTGCTGGCTGCTCCGGGGGCAGACGTGGCCTTGAATGTGACTGTAGGTTGGAAAAAAAGAGAATGAGAAGTTTCCCGCAAGAGAATGAGAAGTTAACGTGCTTTTCCACACCTCCATGCTTTTTCTATAGAAATAGAATACTTCATTAAGTTAACAAAGCATAACAATTCATCTCAAATTATTACAGATAAAAATTGATTACAGCATTTAGAGCAAGATTTAAAGAAATGCATATACCTCGTTCCTACCATTAGCGGTCATCATTCACTGCTTAATCTAATCTTGGCACTCACAGCTTAAACCTGAATTCACCCTATGTCTTTCCTTAGAGTTTAAATCCTCTTTGCGGTTGACACTTGGCTTTTTTTTTTCCTTCAGCGTATTAGAGATTTTGGCACCAAAAATATTCCACGTGGTGTCTCTCCAGCTTTTCCCAATTTTAGCTACCTTCGCACAGCTTATCAGTAAGAAAGTGTGCACTTCAGTCTTAGCACTCTAATCAACTGTCTTGCTGGCTAATCGCTCTGTTCTTCTCATATGAGGCTGACCTTCCACTCCACACCATCTGCCAACAGCCAAGAAGAGAAGTTAGAGTCAAGCCACATTAAGTATACACGGTGTGGAACATGTACACGCACACACACACACACACAAACACACACAGTAGCTTTTCTCCTATTCACATAAGAAGGAGGTAATTTGACACAAAGGGGAAGGCCTTCTTCAACCAGTCTTTCTGTCCATGGTAGTCAACTGTTTATTTTCTTACTTGGTTGTTTTTGTTGTTGTTGTTTCTTTTGTTTGTTTTTTATTCATTAGAAAGAAAGAGAGACCACAAGCAGGGGAGCAGCAGGCAGAGGGAGTGGGAGAAGCAGGCTCCCCACTGAGCTGGGAGCCCAATGCAGAGCTGGATCCCAGGACCCCAAGATCACAACCTGAGCCAAAGGCAGATGCTTGACTGCCTAAGCCACCTAGGTGCCCCTGTTTGTTTCTTCAATAAGGGCTAAAGACCTCCCAACTCATTCATAATCCTCCTACCTACACAATATTTCAACAGAATATAATATTTTTAAGTCAAGATTGAGAAAATATTTCTACAATAACTTATTTTAGTAGGTTGTCAGATACAAGGGTAAAACATCCTATTCCTATGTACAAAAATAGAATTCAAATTTGTACATTATGGGAATCAGTTCTTTCTGAGTTCTAGGAGGAAAGTTGCTCTTATAACAGAATCAAAATCACAGGGAATGCCAAGCACCGACTGGTAAATTTGCAGATTACTGGAGTTGGGAAGTCATCATTTTGTAACCATCAGGGCAAAGATTAGTTTAAGCAAGAATCATCAATGATGGCTAAATCTGGAGAGGATTGCTGAGGGGGAGAAGAATATCAGCATGGTCTTAAAGGGTCTCCTTAAAGGTGGGTGAACAAAATTAGCATCACCAAAAAGAGGCAGTCAGACTATGTATGCCTCCAGATGTAGTACTAGCTAAAGGTCATGCCTGGAATGCATAACCTAAACCTAACTATCAGGAAACATCAGACAAACCCAAAATGAAAAACATTCTTTTTTGGGCGCCTGGGTGGCTCAGTTGATTAAGCAACTGCCTTCAGCTCAGGTCATGATCCCAGAGTCCCAGGATCGAGTCCCACATCGGGCTCCCAGCTCCATGGGGAGTCCGCTTCTCACTCTGACCTTCTCCCCTCTCATGCTCTCTCTCACTTTCTCTCTTTCCTAATAAAGAAATAAATAAAATCTTTAAAAAAAAAAAAAAGAAAAACATTCTTTTTTTTTTTAAGTACTGAATTCTTCAAAAATACCAATGTCGTCAACAGAGAGGGAGGCAAGCCACAATAGACGCTTAACTCTAGGAAGCAAACTGAGGGCTGCTGGAGGGGAGTTGGGTAGGAGGATGGGGTAACTGGGTGATGGGCATTAAGGAGGGCACTTGATGTAATGAGCACTGGGTGTTATATGCAACTGATGCATATTCTAAATTCTACCTCTGAAACTAATTCTACACTCTCTATGAACTAACTTGAATTTAAATAAAATTTTGGGGGAAAAAAACAGTCTTCAAAGAAAAAGAAATGCTATAGAAATGTTCCAAGTTAAAAGTGACTAAAAAGGCATAGTAATAACTAAATGTAATGCTTGATCCTAGACTGGACCCATTACTGAAAAAGGGAAAAATGCTATAAAGAACATTATTGGGTCAATTGAAAAAAATTGGAATATAGAAGAGAGATTAGCTCCAAGTACTGTGAATTGTATTGTAATGTAAATCAATTGTGTTGTGGTCAAAAGGCTATTTTTAGTCTTAGGAAATATATACTGAGGTATTTAGAGGTAAAGGCAATGAGTATACAATGTCATTTAAATAGTTCAGAAAAAAATTACACGTGTGTATGTATGTGTTAGTGCACGAGCACACACAAATGATAAAGCAAATCTAAAAAGATGTTAACAATAGTTGAATATGGGGCAAGGGTACATGGACTTTCTATGTTCTATTCTTGTTCTTGCAACTATACTGTAGGTTTTAAATTATTTCCAAATAAAAAGTTAACAGCCACACACACATACACACACACACAGAAATTTGTGAAGGAAAATTCCAGAAAGGAAGGAGGACAAACCATCTCTATCCTAATGCTCTCCCGGGAAAGACTCCTTTCTTCATTTATCCCAGCCCCTCACTCCTCTAGGAAAGATGACCTCTTAGAGCTCACAATTGCTTCCAGTGGCAGTTTGCTCTTCCCACCTGTCTTGGCTTAAACTTTAATAAGTAATTTTTCTCTTGGTCCAGCTGAGATAAAAGTGAAAAAAGTTTTTCAATTTTTGTCTTTAAAAAATTTTAGGGAAAAAGAAACAAAAGGAATAGAAAATGCAAGTATAAATCCAGGTGAGGTTACAGGCAGACTTCTCATCCGTGAATTACCAAGTCACTTGACAAAATTTGGCTGGCACCATTTACTGCACTCACCTAAATTCACCATACCTCTTACTTACTCGACTTAGCCAAAGTTAATGTGCCTTCATCTACTTTTCTCAGGAAAGAGATTCACTAGAGACCATGTGACTTTATGGCCAGTGCCATCAGCCCAGAATTCTCCTTGCCTCATACAAATGACCTCTCCTTCCATAAAGAGTTGGAGTGCTCACTAGTAATTAGAAATGGGGTGTAGCTCTTCATTGCCTGCCCTCAAGAACTCAGTAGGTATCTCAATGTCTTAATACAATATAATGTAAGTTGATGGGAGTTTCACCCTAACCCATGAACTGTGCAAGAATGAACTATTAAGTTTGATTGATTATGGCTAGATTTTCATGAGGTGAGTTTGGAAATTATGAAATGCTATTTACAGTGCCTAATAAAGATCTTTACTCTTTTAGTTAAAAAAAAAAAAAAAAGAAGAAGAAGTCAAGGGACACATTAGGTGGCTCAGTTGGCTAAGCATCTGCCTTTCACTTAGGTCATGATCCCAGGGTCCTGAGATCAAGTCCTGCATTAGGCTCCTTGCTCAGTGGGGATCCTGCTGCTTCTTGCTCTGCCTGCTGCTCCCCCTGCTTGTGCTTATTCTCTCTGACAATAAATAAATAAAAATCTTAAAAAAGAAGGAGGAGGAGGAGGAAGAGAAGTAGTCAAGGGCACCTGGGTGGCTCAGTCAGTTACGTGGCCAACTCTTGATGTTGGCTCAGGTCATGATCTCAGAGTCGTGGGATAGAGCCCCAAATTGGGCTCCCTGCACAGCGGGGAGTCTGCTTGGTATTCTCTCACCCTCTCCTTCCCCCTCCCCCCGCCAGCCCTTGACTCACGTGCTTGCTCTCTCTCTTTAAAATAAACAGATAAATCTTAAAAAAAAGAAAAGAAAAGAAATCAGTGTTCTACTGGATCAGTAAGTTCCTGCTTATGGTCTGTGGAGAGGACTGCTGCTCATTGTCAGAACAGAGATGACAGACATATTCAGGGCCCAGTGACCCTCCCCAGGTCAGGCAGCATCTCTGCCCACTTGTCCCAATGGTCCTAAAGACACATTCAAGAGTCATTCCTTCCCCTATTACCACTGCCACACTTTCACCACCACCTACACCATCCCTTCACCTCCACTGCCAAGAACACAGCAAAGATGAAGCTCTGTTCCCACACAGTATCAGCGCATATGGCCAGAGAGAAGAAGCTATTTGATCATGAACCTCCTCTGTCCAGATGCCTCTTTCTCAGATCCCAGTCTAAACTTGTTCTCAATCCTAGTTCCCTTTGGTCTAGCTTTCTAAGTAGTTTATTTTTTGTGTTTCTGCCCAAGTTGAGTTTACATTAGTTACAGTAGGCTAAATTGCTGTCACAAACATATTCACAAATGTAATAGCTCAAACACAAAAAGAAATATTAATTTGCCCACATAATTATCCAAGGCAAGCATTTCTGAATCAGCAGGAAGCTCTTCATCATTTACTGATTCAGGGACCCAGTCTCCTTTCAATTTGTGGCTCCACTATCCTGTAGAGCCCCATCATCCCCGGAAGTCTCTACATTCAGCTGGTGAAAAGGGAAGAGCTACAAAATGTACACCTGCCTCTTAAAGGCCACAGCTTCGAAGTGGTACACATTGCTTCCCGTCATATCCATTGGTGAAAACTGGTCACATGACCCCAGCAACTGCAAGGGAATTTGAGAAAATGTAGTCTGTGGCTGAGCAGTTCTTCCTATTACTACATTGGAGAAGAGAGGAGATTTTTGGTGGATAGCCAGTAGACCTGGCCACAGACTTTAAACAAAGAAATGGGGAAAGTTTGGGTTATGGAAATCACATTGGAAAACAAAAGAAGGACCCTGAAAGTTTCTTTTTTGAATTACTTTTTTCTTTGAATTACTTTGATTTTTGTTTATTTTCAAGGAAATCTGTGTCTTAGAATTATTTTTTTAAAGACTTTGTTTATTTATTTATTTATTTGACAGAGAGAGAGATCACAAGTAGGGAGAGAGGCAGGCAGAGAGAGAGGGGGAAGCAGGCTCCCCGCTGAGCAGAGAGCCCGATGCAGGGCTCAATCCCAGGACCCTGAGATCATGACCTGAGCCGAAGGCAGAGGCTTTAACACACTGAGCCACCCAGGCACCCCCCTGTGCCTTAGAATTATGTTCATATAATTATTTGTATTCTTTATTCTTAACTTGTTTACTAAAAGTTTTGAGGCAGATACTAGATTCAAAGAGAGAAAGAATGGTATTGACTTTTGTTCAAGGCCAATGCAAATACTATAGGTCAAAATGCTTTGCCAGGTAAAAGATCAGAAAACTCTTGGGCAATCTGGTTTATCCAGGGATCTAGTCCTTGACTACTCTCCAACATTATTTTCTACCCATCTTCCCCTTAGACATCACACTCTAACCTCACTGCTTTGCTTACTCTTCTGAGAAGATTCCAAGAATACTCTTGCCCCATGACATTTGCATTTTCTCTTCCCTCTGCCTGGCACACTTCCTCCAGATATTTCTATGACTTGCTCCCTTACTTTAGGATCACTGAATAAATGCGGCCACTTTAGAGAGGCATTGCCCAACTTTCCTACTCAATATAAAATAGCAACATCTCCCCAAGTACCACATAACTTCTTCCCTCTTCCCTCTTTTTTTTTTTAAGATTTTGTTTATTTATTTTAACAGAGAGAGAACACAAGCAGGCAGAGAAGCAGGCAGAGGCAGAGAGAGGAGCAGGTTCCCTGCCGAGCAAGGTGCCCGATGTGGGACTTGATCCCAGGACGCTGGGATCATGACCTGAGCCAAAGGCAGCTGCTCAACCAACTGAGCCATCCAGGTGTCCCTCTTCCCTCTTTTTTTAAAAAGATTTTATTTATGGAGTGCCTGGGTGGCTCAGTGGGTTAAAGCCTCTGCCTTTGGTTCAGGTCATGAGCTCAGGGTCCTGGGATCGAGCCCACGTTGGGCTCTCTGCTGGGCAGGGAGCCTGCTTCCTCCTCTCTCTTTGCCTGCCTCTCTGCCTACTTGTGATCTCTCTCTGTCAAATAAATAAATAAACTCTTTTTAAAAATAGTTTATTTATTTATTTGTTTGTTTATTTATTTATTTGAGAGAGAGAGTGAGCAAGCATGAGCTGGGGGAGGGGAAGTGGGAGCGGGAGAGAAAGAATCTCAAACAGACTCCCTGCAGATCATGGAGCCCAATGCTGGGCTCAATCCCACAATCCTGAGATCATGACCCTAGCCAAAATCAAGAGTCAGTCACTTAACTGGTTGAGCCACCCAGGCACCCCAGCTTCTACCCTCTTACTCTATATTTTCTTCATAATACTTATCACTACCACTATATATTATATATTTATTCATTTATTTGTTTATACCTGTCTTCCTCACTAGCATGTAGGCTGCTTATAGGCAAAGACTATGCTTTATTTATTGCTATATAACCAGCAACTTGGATATGTTTGACACAAAGCAGATGCTTTGTAAGTATTTATTGGATGAATGAGTATATTTGATCAGGTATGAGCAAAGCCATAGAAATAAATACTATTTAAACCACATTAATATTTAAAAAGTTCCCACAAAAAAAAAAGAAGCTTTTCTGTTGCTCTAATTTTTTTTTTACCATTTTTAAAAACAATGGATGACAACAGGATATCCACATACAAAAGAATGAAGCTGGACACCTTCCTCACACCATACACAAAAATTAACATCAAATTGGTCATAGGCGGGTGCCTGGGTGGCTCAGTCATCAGGCATCTGCCTTCAGCTCAGGTCATGATCCCGGGGTCCTGGGATCGAGCCTCAAATGGGCTCCCTGCTCGGTGGGAAGCCTGCTTATCCCTCTCCCACTCCCTCTGCTTGTGTTCCCTCTCTCACTGTGTCTCTTTCTGTCAAATAAATAAATAAAAGCTTTTTAAAAAATTGATCATAGGCATAAATGTAAGAGCTAAAACTGTAAAACTCTTAGAAGAAAACATAAAAGTAAATATTTGTGACATTGGATTAAGTATTGGTTTCTTAGATGTGACATCAAAAGCAAATTGCTAAAATTAAAAATGGGTAAATCAGACTTCATTGGCGTTTAAAAACCTTCATTCTTCAAAGGACCACATCAGGGCACCTGGTTGGCTCAATTGGTTAAGTGATGACTTTGGCTCAGGTCATGACCCTGGTGTCCTGGGATCAAGCCCCACATCAGGAGCTCCTAAGCAGGGAGCCTGCTTCTCCTTCTCCCTCTGCCCCCTGCCTCATGCTCTTTCTCTTGTGCTATCTCTCTCTCAAATAAATGAAAAAAATCTTGAAAAAAAAAAAGACACCGTTGAGAAAGTGAAAAAATAACCCACGCATAATGAGAAAAGTGTTTTCAAATCATATCTGTGATAAAGAACTTACATCTAGAAATAACTCCTATAACTCAATAATAAAAAGGCTAATAACCCAATTTTAAAATGGTCTAAGGATAAGAATAGACATTCTCTAGAGAAGATATACAAATAGCTACTAAGCACATGAAAGGATGCTCAACATTATTAGCCATCAGGGAAATACAAATCACAACAACATGAGATACCATATAAGGTCCACTAGGATAGCTATAATCAAAAGACAAGGGTTGGTGAGGATATGGAGAAATTGGACCCTCACTGCTGATGGGCATGTATAGTAGAAAATTCTAGCCACTTTGATGGGGCGCCTGGGTGGTGCAGTTGGTTAAGCAACTGCCTTCGGCTCAGGTCATGATCCCGGAGTCCCGGGATCGAGTCCCACATCGGGCTCCCAGCTCCATGGGGAGTCCGCGTTTCACTCTCACCTTCTCCCTTCTCATGCTCTCTCTCACTCTCTCTCTTTCCTAATAAATAAATAAATAAAATCTTTAAAAAAAAAAAAAAAAAGAAAATTCTAGCCACTTTGAAAAAAACTTTGGAAATTCTTCAACATGCTAGATATAGACTTATCCCATAACCTAGCAAATTCATTCCTAGGTATAGACCTAAGAAAGATGAAATCATATATTTACACAAAAACTGGTATGTGAATGTTCATAGCAACATTATTCATAACAGCCAAAAAGTAGAAACAACTCAAACATCAATCAACTAATGAATGAATAAATAAAATATGGATTCTATACACAGTGAAATATTACTAGGCAATACAAAGGAACTCAGTACTGGTGTATGCTACAACATGGGTGACCTTTCAAAACATTATTCCAAGTGAAAGAAGGCAGTCATAAAAGACCACATATTATGTGATTCTATTTACATGAAATGTCCAGAATAGGCAAATCGATAAAGACAGAAAAGAAAGTGGGGCACCTGGGTGGCTCAGTTGATTGGACATCTGATTCTTGATTTCGGCTTCAGTCATGGTCTCAGGATCGTGCAATCAAGCCTCCCGTCTGGCTTCATGCTCAACACGGTGTCTGCTCTCTCTCTGTCCCCCTCTCCCTCTGGCCCTCCTCACACTTGTCCTCTCTCTCTAAAAAAAAATTAATTAATTAAAAAAAAGAAAAATGTTCAGTGGTTGTCTATGGCTGGAGGAGTGGGGAAGATAGGGGCGTGTTTGCTAATAAGTACAGGATTCCTTTTGGGGTTGATGAAAGTTATCTTACAGAGGTACACATACTGTGAACACACTAAAAACCATTGAGTTATGTACTTGAAATGGGAGAATTGTATGACATGTGAATTATAAAAAAAAAGTTAAGTAATAAGCCCTTTGTTAGGTTTCTGTTTCAGGGTTTCAGGGACAGAATTAAATCCGTATCATGACCATGTTTTTGGTACTTTAACTAAACCACTTACAATGTTCTAGAGCTGTGGTTTTCAAAGCATGGTCTCTGAACCAGAGAAATCAGGGTCTCCAGTAATTTGTTAACAGAATCATTGGCCCTACTCCAGACCTACTGAATCAGAAACTCTGGGGTGGTATCCAGCAACATGTATTTCAATAAGACCTCTAGGTAATTCTACTACTCACTGAAGTTATTCAATCCACTTCTTAAGAGGAACAGAAGATCTCTTTCTCTAAGACAAATTTGTACAAAATTCCGACACTACCTCCAGCCTCAGTGTATCGACCACTGCCTTTTTAAATAATTATGCAGGGCTCCTCTGCTCTTTTCCCTTCTTCTTTCTCTACAAATGCCATTAAATCATGGCCTGTTCTGTGTATTAGTACACACTCCCACCTCTCTGACTTCCTTTCTCTATGTGGCCAGGCTGGTAGAAGTAATATTCCAATATTTAGGTTCAAGGGAAGCTAGAAAATCCCACTTCTTAGTCTTGAGACCTCAGGCATATGGAAAACGTGGTCTCCTACTAAAGCATGCTACATTGTCACCTTGGGTATTTGATTCCCAATTTATTAGTGTTCCTTTTATATACAGCTCCCCTGAAACTCTGGGGAGAAGACATGCTCATCAGGCCAGGATAGAGGCATGTTGAGTGACCTTGTAATAATGCCAAAATTTCACTCTTAGTCCCAAGTACCCACCACAGAGACATTTACCAAATTTACCACATTTACCCTGCTTACCAAACACCCAACCCTCTTATATCGACTTACTTTGTTTCCCCACACCTCCACCTACATGATGCATGGTCAGTGAACAGCCATGGATAATGACCTTTATGGGCTCAATGCAGTTTGCAGGGAAGCTTGAGGGCATGTGCAGATGCTCTAGGGTCTTGAGAGTCAGTGGTGGAACCCAGTGGCTTTAGGCGGCATAGCTTCACGCCACCCCCCCCAACAAAAACAGTAAACCCCTTGTCCAAGTGCTACATATAGGCCACTTGCCCTCAAATGGTCATACCAAGGGTGATAGTGACTTCTAGCAGCCATGCTTAATGTTCACACATGTGTGTGTACATACTGTATCCAGAGACATGGAAAGAAATCTCTCACCAGCTCCCTTTCTACAGCAGAAAACAGAAATAGAGAAAAATTTAACAACTGCAAACCCAGAGCTAAGTTATCAGAAACCAAATTAAAGCCGTTGGTGTTTTTATTGAACTATCTCTACCTCTGAAAATTCATTTCTTGCAACTTTCCACATAGGATCCTGTGTTGTATTATTTATAAGAAAATTATAAGAACCATTTCACAATATATGTAAATGAAACCATCATGCTGTATGCCTTAAACTTATATGTCAATTATTTCTCAATAAAACTGGAGAAAAAAAGGAAAATAATATTCTGTCCTCCCTTGACAGCATTTTCTGGCTACAGAAACCACTGCAGCCATGAAATAACAGAATGATTTCAGTAATGTTTCCATAGCTACCTTGCTTCGAAGAGAGGTTTATTCTGTTTTAAAGTCTACTGACCTATTCACGTTCTTATTTGAAGTATTTTCAATCTAATCTCTTGTCTGCCTGTTATTGTCTAACGTTCTTGTGATTCCCATATTTAAGGAGGTCCTAGATGCATAAATATATGGTAAGCAGTTAGACAGAACAACGTGATGCATTTTTTTTTCCTTTTTTCTATCCCTTTCTCATCTGATGTGTGTTCGTTGTGTCCTGCCCTTGCATCGCAAGGAAATGTTCCCAAGGTTTGGGGAGGTAAAGCCTGTTTAAGGTGCACTGGTGCCCTCTTGTGGTCCCTTGTGGGTCCTTCCCGGAAGCCTCTTCCACAGACAGACTATTGTCTTGAAAGAAGTTAATGAGAATGGATCACAAAAATGCCATTGCTGATTGTCATAGGTGTCCTTGTGCCCAGGTCTCCTGCCCCCTGCAGGCATGAGGTCTATCTAGGATAGGCAGCCTCTCCTGGGTGGCAGCATAACCCTAAGGGTTACAGGACTCGGCTCTTCCCTCCGGAGCAGAGGCCTCATTACTAACAAATGCTCTTCAAGGGTTAAGCCTTGGGAAGTGACCCAGGCCACATCTCAGAGGAAGATGGTGCACCAAACAACTCTCAGAAAAGCTCTGAGATGAAGACAACCCACAGAAAGGGGAGATGGGGCTTCATTTCCACAGAACATAGCCCATCCTCAAAAGAGAAAGCAAGCCTTTTAGAAGCTAAAAAAAAAAAAAAAAAATGAAGCTCCAGTGCTGGGTGGAAAATCAATACAAAACAACCAATAAAATTTTAATTGATTCAATGCAACTAATTTTTTTTCAATAAACATGAGAGGGAGTGAATTCTATACGGTTCTCATCATTGTCCAATAGAGCTTTCTGCGATGGTGGAAGGTTCTCTGTCTGTGCTATCCAATACAGTAATCACTACGTGAACTGCTGAGCATTTGAAATGTGGCCAGTGACACTGAGAAGCTGAACTTTGTATTTCATTTCATTTTAATTGATTTAAAGACCACATGTAGCTAGTGGCCACCATTTTGGATGACACAGGTTAAGGGGGATAGACAAGACCACACAGACAACCACAATATAAGCAGAGTTTATAGTACAGGAAACTACAAAGAAAGATCCATGGTGGGAAGGACGAGTTGCGATGATCAGAAAAGAATCCTAAAAGACGAGGCATTTGAGCTACACCTTGAAGAATGGAGCCAAGAATGTACTAAGAAACTCTATCTTACTAGGCAGAGATGATAAGGAACGCATTCCAGCGGCAGGAATAGCACGTCCAATAGCATGGAGGTGGCAAACTGTAAGTAAATGTCCAGGGAACAGAGGTGTGGCATATGAGGTACATGCGGCTGGAGCGGATACCAGAAGCATCCGGAGAAATAAGGAATCCGAGGTCTTGATTGCCTTGGAGGGTATTTTGGTTAAAATCGATGGTCAGTGGAACCTGTAATAATCTCTCCAGAGACTAGGAGGGGAAATGGGAGCCTGTTCTAACACTAGGGCTCTGGGGCAGAAGTCACTGAGGGCTAACTATTGCTATCAGAGTTCTAGTTTAGGCTTCTTAGCCTAATAGCTGTATGTGGAGGGATTGCAGGGATCAGGCCTCAAGACAAAGTATCAGCAGAAAACCATTGCCACAGTTGGCCCAGTGAGAATTCTTTCTTGCATTTCTCAGACGCCTTTGCACAGCCTCCATTCATACCCAGGCACCTTGAGGGCCATGGCACTCAAAGAAATTCTGTTTCCTCTCCCATCTACTTCACTCATGCCCCACAGCTGCTCTCACATGTCCCTTTCCCACCCCCACCCCCAAACTGCCTGGAAAACTTTTCCATCACTAGGTCCTGAGCTTCCTGTTTTTCTTCTTTCTCTCTTTCCTCTCAGCTCTCTCTCCGTCCCCTAGTCTCCATTTTCTGCCCCTCTAAAGTCCAAGGAAATACTTTCCTCATTGTATAGGGACAGCAAGAAGCAGATCCTGCAAAGCCAAAACAACCACTCCCCCTATAGACACACACACAAAAGCTTATCCCATACACAAAAAGACACCCTAGAGAGTCTGGTAGGCCACTGTCTCCACCTCTCCTCCCCCTGCTTTTTTTTCCATCTTTTTCTGGAGTAATTTCAAAGTAGGGGCCTCAGACCAGCAGCTTTGCGTCACCTGGGAGCTAGTCAAAAATGCGTGTGAGAGCCCTAGTCCAAACTACTGAATTCCAGGCTCGGGAGAAAGGGCCCAGGAAACTATTTTGATGTGCCTGCCAGGAGACTCTAATCATTAAATTTGAAAAATCACTGGCCTAACAGATCTGAAAGTCATTAATCTCTTCTACCTGCAGAGGTGCTGCCCAGTGAACTTGACTAGATCCATCTGCCCCTTTTAATAAATCTTGAGACTAGATAATGAGAAGTTCCCTAGACAGAGACGTGGCCATATTCACACTTAACCCTCTCTCTCTACAAGATTCTTGGCTAGGGCAGTGTTTCATGACCTCTTGTACCCCATGGCTAATGAGGAAGATGAAAGGATTTGGAGGCACATAAGTAAACACAAGGTGATCTCCACCAGAGGTGCCCCGCTATGGGGAGAACAGTGTACCTGGGGATAAGCAGTCACAAGATTTCCCTGTCTGTCTTGAAGGAAGCAAATGTGAGACTGTCTCCTAACAGACAATGTTGGGTTCTGTCTCACCCATTCTGGGGCCCTGAAACTCAGCGAGTGGAAGCCTAAATAGTTGCCACAGTCTTGCTGGTAGCCCATTCTGCCATATAAGAAGCACATTAGAGGGATGAGCCTTATCCATATCACTTTATGCTTCCAAATCCAAATGAAACAGTTCAGATCTGTACTTGATTACTTAAACCCGTTCCATGTTATCTACTAGTCTGGTCTCCCTTAGTCCTAATAGAGATACTGCTTATCAACAGGAGAATTAGAATGAGCTTTCAAGGTAATGATGACATCCGATATTGTTTTCCTGACTAAACCTTGGCCTTTGGTTTTCCTGCCCCTTAGCAGACTGCCTGCTGCAGTACTTATTCTAGTAAGAAGACAGGCAGGACACACTTCTTAATCATTTGTGCACGTGTATGAATCCAGCATAGAAATTATAGCTGTGGTCCACTTTATCACACATCCACTCCTGGGTGTTGGACAGCCCTGCTCAGAAAAGTCCATCTTTGGTGAGTCTGTATTTATACTCACTTCCTCATCAAGGCATCAATTTCAAACCACTCCTCTCCATCTCTGTGATTTCTTCTTCCCCTCTTCCTTCTCTTCTTTCCCTCATTCTCCCCTTCCATTTTTTTCTCACTTTCATATTTTTCCCATGAAGGAAAAAAAGTGCACTATATTAGCTGATGTGTACTGGAAAGAGCACCAAAGTTGGACTCCAGCTCCCTTGATTGAAATGTCAACTCTCTAATGATATATCTAAAAGATGTAGATAATAATGCTTTTTCTCAGAGTTCATAAACAATTACTAAATAGCTATAATGCACTGAGCACTGTGCTAGGTATTGGGGATATATTAGTGATCACTAATAATTACCTGCTAGCAATTGTGAGAGGTACTCTGGAAGATGATACCGAGTGCTATCATGGCATCTGGTATGAAGGTTCTTCCTTTTTGGGAGGGGGCTTACAGTTGCCACAAGTGTATGACAGAACAGTGTGAACTATAAGATCACATGAAAATGTAAACCGTAATTTATATTCTGGTCTATTTCTTCTCTCCCTCTTTTCCTCATTCCTTTTCCTTCTCTTGTTGCTTTTGAGGGGGGCTGCCTCAAATCAACTATAGGTTCTCAAGCAAGGATTACCACCTATAGATTCAATGCAAAGTATCCAAACCAATACAGTAACTTGTATCCAAACCCTCCTATAGATTCAGTGCAATCCCTATCAAAATTGCAACTGCATTTTTTTAAAGAAATAGAAAAAAAATGATCCTTAAGTTTGTATGGAATCACAAAAGACCCCAAGCATCCAAAGCAATCTTGAGAAAAAGGAATACATCTGGAAGTATCACACTTCCTGATTTCAAACTATACCTCCAAGCTATGATTCATCAAAATCATATGGTTCTAGCATAAAATCAGACACATAGACTGTGATGGAACAGAATTCAGAGCCCAGAGATAAACCCATGCATATACAATCAACTAATATTTGACAAGGGAGCCAAGAATACTCAATGTGGAAAAGATAGTCTCTTCAATAAATGGCACCAGGAAACCTGGATAATCACATTCAAAAGAAGGAAACTAGCCCCATATTATACTCTACCGACAAAAATTAACTTGAAATGGATTAAAGACTTAAATGTAAGACCCGAGACTATGAAACTCCTAGAAGAAAATATTTTTTTAAAAATTCCCTGACATTGGTTTCAGCAACTTTTTTTTGCATATGATACATAAAACACAAGCAATAAAAGCAAAAATAAATAAGTGAGACTACATCAAACTGAAAAGCTCCTGCAGAGCAAAAGAAATGGTTGATCAACATAATGAAAAGGCAATCTACAGAATGGTAGAAAATAATTGCAAATCATATATCTGATGAGGGCGTTAATAACCAAAATATATAAGGAACTCCTACAACTCAATGGCAATAATAATAATAATAATAATAATCCAACTTTAAAATGGGCAAATGACCAGAAAAGACATTTTCCCAAAGAAGACATACAGATGGTCAATGGGTACATGAAATGGTGCTCAACATCAGTCACCATCTGGGAAATGCAAATTAAAACCATGTGAGGGGGGGAGGAGCAAGATGGCAGAGGAGCAGAGGAGTAGGAAACTGAGATATTGTCAGATCCCCGAAGTTCAGCTAGTTATCAAACCATTCTAAACTTCTACAAACCCAACAGAAGATAGAAGAGAAGAATAACAGCAATTCTAGGAACAGAAAATTGACCACTTTCCAGAAGGTAGGACGTGCGGAGAAGTGAATCCGAGGCAACGGGAAGATAGACCGTGGGGGGAGGGGCCGGCTCCCTGCAGCCACAGAGCAGCAGAGCACAAAATCAGAACTTTTAGAGTCTGCTCCGCTGAGGGACATCCCTCCAGAGGCTAAGCGGGGGTGGAGCCCTCACGGGAACAGTGTGGTTTCAGGACCTGTGGGGTCACAGAGGGACTGGGAGTGTCTGAAGGTGGCAGAGCCCCCAGGTATCAGAGCGGGGAAGCCGACTGCAGAGATGGAGCCGAGCAGTGGGCTCTCAGCCCATGCTTACCTTACACTGTGATCCGAGGCACAGCCAGGCCACTGCTCTTGAAGCAGGGACCCCACAAGGAGCAGATCCGGGGAGACTCCCTCTTTCTTCCTCCAGGAGGACCGGCATGGGAGCACGCGGCAGGAGTCTGCTGGGTTTGGAGACTCCAAACAGGGCCGGGCGCCAGAGACAGAAACACTCCTTCATAGGCCAGCTGAGCTTGGAGCGTGGCCGAAGACTAGGGAGACGGGGGGGATTGACTGTTTTTCTCTGAGGGTGCACTGAAGAGCGGGGCCCCAAGCGCTCAGCTTCTCCAGCAGGAGATTGGGAGGCCGCCATTTTCATTCCCGCCCTCCAAAGCGGTACGGAAAGCGTTCGGGGAACAAAAGCTATAAGAGCGAACCTGAGCAGATTGCCTGGCCCAGCCCCTGGCAAGGGCGGTGCAATTCCGCCTCGGGCACAGACTTTTGAGAATCGATGCAACAGACCCCTCCCCCAGAAGATCAGCAAGAACATCCAGCCAAGACCAAGTTCACGGTTCAATGAGAACTGGGGAACTCCAGAGTTAGGAAAAAGCAACACATAGAATTGATGGCTTTTTGCCCCATGATCCTTTAGTCTTTCAGAATTAAATTTTTTTAATTTTATTTTTTTCTTATTCTTTTATTTTATTTTTCCTCTTTCTTCTTTTAACGTTTTTTAATGTTAAAATAGTATCCTATATCTAGTATATCTAGTATCCTATCAATAGATATCTAGTATCCTATCAGTACCTTTTTTAAAATCTTTTTTAATTTTCACTGTTATATTCATATTTTATCCCCTCATTGTATTTAACCTTATTTTTTGTATACATATAGAGTTTTTTTTCTTTAAATTTTGATACAATTTCTTCTAATAGGTCAAAATATACTCTAAATCTAGCACACGGCTTTGTTCTAGTCTCCAGCCTGATCACATTCTTTCCTCCTTTTTTCTTTCTGTTTCTCTTTCTTTTTTCAATCAACTTCTTATTTTATCAATGCCTTTTTAGAATCTTTTATAATTTTTATCTTTAGACTCATATTCCATCCCTTCATAGTGTTTACCCTTATTTTTATATATTTATAAGTTTTTCTTGCTTTAAAATTTTGGGAGGGAGTTTCTTCTAACAGACCAAAAAACACTACAGAATAGAGAGCCTAGTAAAAAATACTAGTACATTAAAAGGATTATTCACCACAACCAAGTGGGATTTATTCCTGGGCTGCAAGGTTGGTTCAACATCTGCAATCAATCAATGGGATACAATACATTAATAAAAGAACAAGAATCATATGATACTCTCAATTGATGCTGGAAAAGCATCTGACAAAGTACAGCATCCTTCCTTGATCAAAACTCTTCACACTGTAGGGATGGAGGG
>CM052799.1:81903704-81937968 GCA_028533885.1 Nasua narica
CATCAGGGAAATACAAATCAAAACCACAGTGAGATACTACCTCACACCAGTCAGAATGGCTAAAATTAACAAGTCAGGAAATGACAGATGTTGGTGAGGATGCAGAGAAAGGGGAACCCTCCTACACTTTTGGTGGGAATGCAAACTGATACAGCCACTCTGGAAAACAGTATGGGGGTTCCTCAAAAAGTTGAAAATAGAGCTACCCTATGACCTAGCAATCGCAGTACTGGGTATTTACCATAAAGATACAAAGGTGGTGATCTGAAATGGCATGTGTACCCGAATATTTATAGAAGCAATGTCCACAATAGCCAAACTATGGAAAGAACCTAGATGTCCATCAACAGATGAGTGGATAAAGAAGGTGTGGTATATATATATACAATGGAATACTATGCAGCCATCAAGAGAAATGAAATCTTGCTATTTGCAATGACGTGGATGGAACTAGAGGGTGTTAGGCTAAGTGAAATAAGTCAATCAGAGAAAGACAATTATCATATGATCTCTCTGATATGAAGAATTTGAGAGGCAGGGCAGAGGGTCGTGAGGGGTGTAGGGGGGAAATGAAACAAGATGGGATCAGGAAGGAGACAAACCATAAGAGACTCGTAAACTCATCAAACAGGGTTTCTGGGGGCTAGGGGGATAGGGATAGCTGGGTTGAACTTTGGAGAGGGTATACACTATGGTAAATGCTGTGAAATGTGTAAGCCTGATGATTCACAGACATGTACCCCTTGGGCAAATAATACAGTATATGTTAATAAAAAATAAATAAATGAAATAAAATAAAATAATTTTTTAAAAAACCACATGAGGTATCACTTCATACCTATTAGAATGGCTATCATCAAAAAGACAAGAAATAACAAGTGTTGGCATAAAAGTGGAGAAAGGGAAATGCATTGTTGGTGGAACATAAATTAGTAATAGCCACTGTGGAAAATAGTATGAAGTTTCCTAAAAAAAACTACAAATAGAACTACCATATGATCCAGCAATCCCACTTCTGGGTATATATCTGAAGGAAATGAAATCACTATCTCAAAGAGATATCTGCACTCTCATGTTCATTGCAGCATTATTTACAATAACCAAGATATGGAAACAACCTAAGGTTCCATTGATGAATGAATAAAGAATATAGTATGTATATACAATGGAATATTATTCAGCCATAAAAAAAGAAATTCCTGTCATTTGTAACAACATGATGAAACATGAAGGCTTTGTGCTAAGTGAAATAGGTCAGACAAAGACAAATACAGTATGATCTTACCTATATGTGAAATCCAGAAAAGTCAAACTCATAGAAATAGAGAATAGAATGGTGGTTGTCAGTGCTGGGAATAGGGGGGAGGTTAGAGGAAATGGGGTGATGTTGGCCAAAGGGTAAAAACTTCCAGTTATAAGATGAATAAGTCCTGAGGATCTCATGTACTGCTTGGTAATTATAATTAACAGTGCTGTGCTATATACTTGAAAGTTGGTAAAAGAGTAGATCTTAAAAGTTCTCACCACACACACACATATAAAAGACAACTATGTGAAGTGATAGATGTATTCACTAACCTTATTGTGGTAACTATCTCACAATATATATGTATATCAAGTCATCATGTCATACACCTTAAACTTACACAATGTTATATGTCAATTATATCTCAAAGCTGGAAAAATAAGATAAAATAAAATAGAACCACTAGATCTTTATATAATCAGAAAAACACTTAGTAAATATTTAGGGAGAATGGGATGGAATACAGGGTTCGGAAATAAGGATGAATCTTCAAGAATTTTTTAAATAAGGTAAGCATTTATTCAGCATTTATTGAATATCCACACCTGCCAGATGCTATGTCAGGCACTGAAGATACAGTGAAAAAAGACATTTTTTCATACTAGATATTTACCCCAAAGATACAAATGTATTGATCCAAAAGGGTACCTGCACCCCAATGTTCATAGCAGCAGTGTCCACAATAGCCAAACTATGGAAAGAGCCCAGATGTCCATCAACCAATGAATGGTTAGAGAAGGTGTGGTGTGTATATACTATGGAGTATTACTCAGCCATCAGAAAGGATGAACTCTTACCTTTTACATCAACATGGATGGGACTGGAGGATATTATTCTAGCAAAATAAGCCCATCAGAGAAAGACAATTATATTGTCTATTATATGAGGAATATAAGAAATAGCATAAAGGATCATAGGGGAAGGGAGGGGGAAAACGGAATGGGAAGAAATCAGAGACGGGGACAAAACAAGAGAGACTTTTAATTATGGGAAAGAAACTGAGGGTTGCTGAAGGGGAGGTGGGGGATGGGGTAATTGGGTGATGGGTATTTAAGGAAGGCATGTGATGTGATGAACACTGGGTGTTATATGCAACTGATGAATTACTGAACTCTACGTCTGAAACTAATGATGTTCTATATGTTGGCTAATTGAATTTAAATAATTAAAAACATCATGTGCCTACCCTCAGCGAGCTCATATCTGGAGGGGAGACAGCTGAGCACATAGCATACTGTGACAAGTGCTTTGACAGTGGAAAGGCCTGAGGGGAGTATAGATGAGAGGCTCCCATACCAGCTTAGAATATCAAGGGGAGCTTTGCAGAGGAGACAAGGTCTGAGCTAGAAGCACAGGTAGGAGTTACCCAGCTGGTCCAACTGAGAGAAATCTATATCATCTCAAAGCAAACATAAAAATAGCTAAGAAGCAGGAAGCGTCTTTAGAGAAATATAAGGAGCCCATTATATAGAGAGAATATAGGGAAATATAAGGGAGAGCATTTCAAATATTCCAAGGACCAGAATGTCTTCTCTCCCTCAAAAAGCCACAGAGGGAGAACACAAGATGGCAGTGGTGCGATGGGATTGCACAAGGCAGGGAGGCCTTGAAGCGTCTGACTGGAAACTGCAAATCTAAGACAAGTTGATAAGATATGGGTGCTCACTTGCCCCTTGGGGTGGGGGTTGGAGAGAGCGAAATGACACAACCTTCATGGAGGACAAGGAAGTTCTATATATTGAAAGCCTCAAAAATGTCCACAGTTTCTGACCTAGTAATTCAACCTTTAGAAATGGATCCTAAGTGAAGATTTTCATACAACAATGTTTATAATGGCATTATTTTTGAATGCTGAGGAACTGGAAACAAGCCAAGTAATGGTTAGATCAACTGCTGCACACAGTAAAATAGCAGATGGCAATTATAATCTTGCTCTTAAACAGCACTTAATGATAAGGAAAATGATCAAGATGTAATTTCAAGTGCAAGAAACAGGATACAAAATGGCATGTATAGCATGATCCGTTGTATAAAAATGTATCTCTATATGTATGTATACGTGTTTATGCAAAGAAAAAAGACTGAAAGGAAAAATAACAAAATACCAGCAGTGGTGGCATTCCAAGCAGTTTTTATTTTATTCTTCAGGCTTTTCTTTATATTCCAAATTTTTATCCTATGTATGCCCTGCTATTATCAGAGAAAAATAACAAACATTACAAAAGAAAAGGTTAACAGAGGCTATCTCTAGAAAATGAGGTTAAGGCTGGCTTTTTAAATTCTTTATGCTATCCAAAATATTTTCCCAAATTTCATGCTATGACTACTTATGACTTTTCAAAAAAAATCATTGAAGAGCTGTTTTTACTGGAACCCAGAATGCTTAGGGAACAAGCTGCTATTTTAAGAGATTCGTGATTAACTCACCTGCTGAGAACAGGTGTCAGCTTAACAGAGAATGACATGGTCGTTCCCTCCCCTACCCCCAGCACCAGAGGACCTCCAATTGCCCTTGCACCTTTTCCGCCCCATGCACCTACCTTTGAGAATGGGGAGTCAGCAGGGCTTTTGACCTTGCTCTGTAATCTGCAGGTTTAACTTTCTTATGCTTTTTCTCTGTAAACTGGGATTAAGAGGGTTTGCAGGTGGCAGGGCAAGGCCACCCATTAAGCCTAGCAGATACTCCTGGAGTCCTGGGAGGGGATAGTCTGCAGAAAGGGGATCTTCTAAAGTAATTACTCGAACCCCTTTGTGTAAAGATCTCTTCTCACTGTTCTTCATTTTTGCACCCAATTAACTAACAACAATTTTTCAGCAAGCACTTCCCTGGCAAGTATTTGAAGGCTGGATCACTTCACCTATCTTTCCTTCTCCTCTGTGTGTTAGTTGGGCTCTGTGGATTTTGAAAAGCATTCTTTTGTTGCAGGAGACAGAATCTACACTCGGTGTCATTCTCCCGTGGTCTTTATCATCTGCAAACATCGCACTAAATTTCCCAAATAGCAGGCCTATACCTTCCATGCTCTACTTGGCCCAAACATAGCTTCTTAAAAAAACTTGTGCTTATCTTAGGCCTTTTTTTTTTTTTTAAGCACAAGCTTTGGCTTGTTCTGAACTTTAGCCTTCCTGACACTCTTCTCACGGGTATGACAGGCCTGGGCCAGATATTAGTTCCCACTGCACCCCATCTCCATGGGATTATGTTCACCTCGGTGTCTAGAAATGTTGAATATATTTTGTTTCTCAGATTCTATACCTGACCTATAGTATACAGATCTCAAAGCCTATGGACACTGCTTCTAACCTATTTGCTGGATGCTTCCACCTGAAAATGTCTGTTTTCTTATTTCTTTTGTGCTATGTGATAGCTAGTTTCATGGTTTTATTTCTCCTCACTCCTGCCAATTTGGGGTGGAATCTCTCAATTAGGTAGGTGTTTCCTGTCAAACAAGTCTTCCCAGACCTATGCGGTGCATTCAGTAATCTCTGCCAGAAGGACTGGTATCAAAACCCACAATCTAAAAACCAAAGCCTGCTAGTTAACAGTGGGAGTAGCCAATACTTCAATTTTCATTCCTCGTTATTCTTCCCAAGTGGCGACCTTTAAAATGGAGGGTGACATGTTTATAGTTTCTGCCCACCTCTCCTCTAAGCCTTCCATGTATTTTATAAGGGCTTCCAAAGCCAATAAAGTTATATATGTGGCAGGGTTCTACCGCCAGCACTCACTCCTTCATATATAAATCTATAGGTGTGACTATTGATCAATAATACTGATATATACTGGTGGGTGTCAGCCACATCCTGCTTGCCTGTGTGCTCCAGCCTGACCATTCACCCCTGCTCCCCGTGTCAGCCCACGGGGTTCCCCTGAAGGGAGTTGGTTACCAACTCCATGACTCACCTCTTCCTCACTGGGCAGGAACAGCCTTGCGGGCTCCTGTCCCTGCCAGTGCCCGCCACTGCTGTGCTCTCTTGCTGTTGATGAGCTTAGAGCTGCTAGGCAGAGCACAGAGCTGCACCCTTGGCCCCAGAACTCCTCTGCAGAGTTGGGGGAGACCCAACCAAGTCTTTCACCCTCCCTGCAAGCAGATAGAACCCACTGTGCCTGCAGCATGTACTGCCTGCCTAGGCAGGAGCCTATGCATGGTGCGCCCTGAAATAGTTCTCTGCTTTCAGACTTTCTGCCTCCTTTGTGGCTCTCCCTATTAAAATGTGCTTGTTCACCAGTGCATTCCCTAGAAAATCCTTTCATAGTTCCCTTAAGAAAACAGCTCTTATTGGGACACTTGGGTGGCTCAGTAGGTTGGGTGTCTGCCTTCGGCTCAGGTCATGATACTGGGGAGCCCGCTTCTCCCTCTGCCTGCCGCTCCCCCTGCTCCCTCTCTGTCTCTCTTTCTCTCTCTCTCTCTCTCTTTGACAAATAAGTAAATAAAACAAAATAGCTCTTATTAACTCTAGCAAGTTCTCAACTTCAAATGTTTAAGCAGCAAACCGAAAACAGAGGGACAGTTTACACACACAATGGTCATGGTTCTCCTCACACCTCTTCCCATCCGTGCCCATTTGCTGGGTCTCCTGGAACCAGACACTCAACAGGGGTCTCTGAAAGGCTCCCGTCCTCATCTAACCCATGTCTTCCTTATCCTTCAAGAGCCTCAAGCCTCATCTCTACAGCTACAAAACTGTTGCTACCAAAGAGACCTCCAAGGCAATCTCATCAGTCTCGTCTTTTATCTGCGGCAGGTACAAATTTTCACTCACCCACTCAGATGTGGGAAATGTGATGTTATTACAGTAAAACTGAACTTAGTGCTTTAGTGCTCATTTCTGCTTCATCTTGCCAATGCGGGGTAATTCAGTCACCTTCAGGTTTTTTCTCTTGGCTCCTTTTGGGTTAATACTCAACCAGTTCAGGATTCTCTCTCTGTTCTCATCCTCTAACGCCCACACACAATCTAAGGCCAGGGGGGACGTGAGGTACAGTTTAGGTTCCATCCTGGCAACTGGAATGAGGAAATGAAGGGTCACAATCCTCTCTCCATGCTAATCTCCGCCGAGATAGCCAGCTTCTTGCTTGATCCTTATTGCCAAGCACTGGAGTCCACTGCTGCTGTCAGGGGTCCTTCAAAGCCTCCAAAGTCAAAGGCCTGCATTCTTCTTACCTAGGCATACAAGATTTAGCAAATAAAAATATAGGAGACGGGTTAAATTTGAAGTTCAGATAAATAACAAATGATTGTGTCGGGGGGAGGGGAGGTTCCTATTTTCCTAACTAGCCATCAGCCCTCTCTCAGTACTTGCTCACAAAAAAGAAATGGAGGGACCAAAACTTCTAGGCCTCCCCTGCAGAAGCAGGCCTTGACACAGCTCATACCTCCTGCTATGTAGGTGGAGGGAAAAGCCTGAGAGAAAGCCACATTTATGTGTATGACATTTAAACACACTGTGACCTCCTCCAGGAAGCAAGAGCTCAGACCCTGGAATCCAGCCAGATTAGAAGTTCCTCTTCATGTTTAATAGGTGTAGAATTTCAGTCTGGAATGACAAAAAAGTTCTGGAGATGAATAGTTGTAATGATTACACAACAGTGCAAATGCCCTTAATGCTGCTGAATTAAACGCTTAAAATGGCAAAATTTTCTGTTGTATATATTTTACAATTATTTTTAGAAGTCCCTCTGCATGGAGAGAAGGGAAGTAGGAAAAAAAAGACAAACACTGCCTTTCCAAATCATGGATTAAAAAGTAGGGATGCATTCACCTCCTCTGCCTTCTAGCAGTGCCCTCCTTGATGCTCTGATTTTCCCCTCAGCTGGAGGTAAGATTGCTGCCCCAGTTTGACCTCATCTGTGACAACTGCTGTTGGAAGAGCAACAGCAATGGAGGAAAAAATGGAGGAAGTCCTTCCTCCAAGTCCCAGCGAACCTCTCCTCATACTTCATTGGCACCAATTGGGTCTCATGCCCATTTGATACCCAATCTCTGACAAAGGAACATTTGTCTGAGGACTTTGTACCTGACCCCCTCCGGTAAATATGCCACACATCATTTAAATACTTTTTATTGCCTAAAAATCCATTAGCACAATCAGGCCCAGACTTGCAACGGAGCAAGGATCAGGCTTCCCCTGAGCAAGAGGTTGTGGGAGAATAGGTGAGGAGAGATGGGTTCCTACCCAACAACGGGCCTGTTGGGAACAGGACAGGGACCATGATTAGACAATCTAGCATCCGTAACACGCAGACTGGGTAGAGTGGAATTGCACTCTCTGGTACTTACTTGGATATTCCCAGAGCCTCAAGAAGCAAGAAGCTGAGAGTCAAAAGCCTGGAATTCCATTCTGTGACATCTTCCATGGCCACCCACCCTCCCCCCACCCCCCACTCCCCGCCTCCTCCCTGCAAAAATAAAAGTCCTGAGTAAGTTCCATTCAAGCAATTGGTGTGAGCTCTGCATGGCTGAATCCTCAGGCACTCTAGCCCTGCTCATTGTATCCCATCCCTACCCCAGCCACCATGGAGCCTGTTTTGCTCAGGGATCCCTGGTGTCCCCAATGGTACTCCTTGCCAGACTGATGCCTTCTATGTCCTCAAACAGAAACACCTCTTACAGCAGTGTGGCTAGTAAAGGAAACACTTTTTAACTCTAATAATTTAAACATGCATTTGGCTTGATTAGATAGTCACTAAACATGTGGAATGAGGCATGAGACAAAAATTGTGTAGATTTGGGGAGACTTATAATGAATGTAGCAAACCCAACCCACTAAGAAGCAGTAGAATAAATTGAAAATGAAAGTAGAATTCAGTACATAGTGTTCTTTCAGGTTTGGGGGTCCAGAAGAAAGAAGTTTTATAATAAGTTTTGAAAAGCCAGAAAAAAATTGTATAAGCTTGTCTAATCCAACAGAGATTCTTCTAAAATAAGAAGTGAAAAGGGTGGCTTCCCTTGGGAAGGATGGAACCTTTCTAATAATATTTGAGTGTAAGTTCACAGGTGCAGAAATGGAAGAGGGTCTGGAAAAGATAGTTAAAAATCAACATGCTGTGCAACAAAGAAAACAGATGTGAAGGAACATTTGTCTGAGGACTTTGTACCTGACCCCCTCCAGTAAATATGCCACACATCATTTAAATACTTTTTAATGATTAAAAATCCGTAATTTTCAGAAAGTGTGTCTATGACATGGTAATGTCCGCTTATTTGTTTGGTAAATTGTGTTAATCACTTATACAACAAATGTTTTCTAAGCACCTACTATGTACTGGGAGCAGCCTTGGTATGTGTGTGTCTCTTATATAAATGTGTTATTATAAATGTTTAAGAACTATCTGAAGTTTGAACTAAGGGTTGCCGGGAGATGGGGGTGTAGGGATATGGACATTGGGGAGGGTATGTGCTATGGCAAATGCTGTGAAATGTGTAAGCCTGATGATTTACAGACATGTACACTGGGGCAAATAATACATTATATGTTAATAAAAAACTAAAAAAAAAAAAGAACTATCTGAAGTTGGGGTGCCTGGGTGGCTCAGTGGGTTAAAGCCTCTGCCTTTGGCTCAGGTCATGATTTTAGGGTCCTGGGATTGAGCCCCGCATCGGGCTCCCTGCTCAGCAGGGAGCCTGCTTCCCACCCCCCTGCCTGCCTCTCTGCCTACTTGTGATCTCTCTCTCTGTGTCAAATAAATAAATAAAATCTTAAAAAAAAAGAACTATCTGAAGTGAAAACATGTTTTTTCCACACTCTTTAGATATATTTACAGCAAGGCATTTTGATTAGTTTTACCTGCTTGTTTCTTTAATTGTGCATTGAAAAATTGGACATTAAATTGTTTCTAGATTAATTTCAAGGTTTGTAGCAAAATTAAAGCTTTTACAGACATCAAAGCAACAGGTCAAAGCTATCATAAAATAATAAGCAAATATACTAAACTAGGAAAAGAATGTGGCCATTTTTAATTGAGTGTTCTTGTTCATTATTAAATATCAGAAAAGGATAAGTAGTATAAAGTCTCATATCAGTCTTTTTTTTTTTTTTTTTTGAGAGAGAGAAAGAATGAGGAGGACAGAGGGAGAGGGAGACTCTTATGCCTAAGCTCCATGCCGGGCACAATCTCAAAACCCTGACATCATAACCTGAGCCAAAATCAAGAGTCAGATGCTTAACCAACTAAGTCACCCAAGCACTCTCCTATCAGTCATTTTTACTCATGAAAATAATTATTGTGATAATCTTCAGTTCTGTCTATTGATCTGTTTGATAAATTTGTGTTTTATTATCTTATTACTTGTACTAAGAATCTCTTTGTGGACCTGAATAGATAATCCTCTCAAGGAAATCTACAAAAGGTCAACAGGCACATGAAGAGATGCTCAATATTGGGGCAGCTGGTTGGCTCAATCAGTTAAGCATCTGACTCTTGATTTCAGCTCAGGTCATGATCTCAGGGTCATGAGATTGAGCCTTGTGTCGGGCTCCACACACAGAGGAGAGCCTGCTTGAGATTCTCTCCCACTGCCCCTCCCTCCACTGTCTCTCTTCCTCTCAAAAAAATACATAAAATCTTAAAAAAGAAAAGAAAAGATGCTCAATATCACTAGTCATTAGCCAAATACAAATTAAATCCACAGTGAGATCATTTCATACCTATTAGAATGGCTATCATCAAAAAGATAAGAAATAACAAGTGTTGGTGAGGATGTGGAAAAAAGGGAATCATTGCGCACTATTGGTAGGATTGTAAACTGGGACAGCCACTATGAAAACAGTGTGGAAGTTCCTCAAAAATTAAAAAGAAAACTGCCATATGATTTTATGCCAGCAATTTTACTTCTGGGAAATATCCAAAGCAAATGAACACTTATTCAAAAAGATAGATGCACCCCCATATTCACAGCAGCATTATTTAAAATATCCAAGACATGAAAACAATCTAAGTGTCCATTGATGGATGAATGGATAAAGAAGTGGTGGTATATATATACATACCGTGGAATATTATTCAGCCATAAAAAAAGAAAACAAGGAAATCCTACCATTTGTAGCAAGGATGAAACTTGAGGGCATTGTGCTAAGTAAAATAAGTCAGTTAGAGAAAGACAAATACTGTATAATTTCACTTATAGATGAAATCTAAAAACAAAGCAAAACAAATTCATAGAAAAATCTATCAGACTTGTGGTTACCAGAGGCAGGGGATGGGGGAGGGGGAATGGAGGAAGATTATCAAAGGATACAAACTTCCAATTGTAAAACAAATAACTACTAGGGGTGTAATGTACATGATGCTACGGCTAACACTGCTGTACAATGTTTAGAAAACTTAGGAGTAAATCCTAAGAGTTCTTACCACAAAGAGAAATTTTTTTCTTCCTTCTTTTCTTCTTATTGTATCTATATAAGAAGATAGATGTCAACTCTACTTATTGTGGTGATCATTTCACAAGATATGTAAATCAAGCCATCATGCTGTATACCTTAAACTTCTACAGTGATATATGTCAATTATTTTTCAATAAAACTGGGAAAAAAAGAATTTCTCTGAAAACAATGTAAGCTAATTTTCATATGCTGTCTGATATATACTTATAAATAGAAATTTGCTACATTTTACTGTGCTTTGTAACCCTTCATAAATTGGATTTTTCACTTTCAAATTTAATCAATTCGAATTATTTATGGCTATAATTGAGTTAAGTAAGAAAGTGGTTGAAGCTAAGATTTTGAAAAGCTGGCCATAAATTGAGCAACATTAGTTTTAAATGGAACTATTCCATTGTGGATTTTATTATTCAGCCATATGAATAGTACTGATAGAAATTACCCATGGTGAGCATAATCATTTTTACTTAATTGAGTTTTACCTTTGTCCAGACACACTCCTGTTTAAATATAATATACCTATAAAAAATACTATTCTCTGGATGGCTGTGGTGCAGTCGTGCAATCTTTATGCAATGTCAAGCTAGGAAAAACAGCATGAAGTATTTAATGCATCGAGTTTGAGTGGATACTTGCAACCTGAATAAAATTATGCTTACTGTTGACAGCAAACAAATTTCACTGCTGCACCTACATCTTTAAATACAGTTGTGGGACTATACCATTGGTGTCTGGGAATGCAATCTAGCACAATTCCAAATACTGGGAGCAAGAGCCCCGACCTCAGTATCCTTGGAGAAGAGAAAATTGCAATCCGATGGAGGATTGGACTGTAGTTGGATTAGTTAAGGATTCAGTTGTACCCTTATTTTGACATGTGATTAGTAAGTGAGGTGAAGAGATAAACAAAGATCTGTCTAATGTTAAAGTTCTGGAACTTTAATGTGAACTAATATGCTGCCTTAGCTATGTGTGACCAGGAATTCGGTCCAGGTCACAGGCAACATGGATTTAGGGGCCATTCTTCCTACTTGCCCACCCCCAGTGAAAATGTCCAATTTGGACATTGCATGTGGTTGGGTAGCATTTCCATCTTTCCCCTTTTTATATATCCTTCCCGCTCTCCATATCTCTCAAATCACCTTCTTCGGCCCCACTCTTCTGATCATGTCCAATTCAGTTGGAAAATTAGCCTTTCTCATTTAATATTTCATTGGCAGTGGAGTGTGTTAGGAAGAGTACAAACTGGCTTTTTATCATCAGAGACATCTGGATTGGGACTTCAGTGCCCTGATTCGGGGCACTTCATTGCCCACTTGATTTGGGGCAACTATAACTTCCAAATGTAGTCATTGACAAAATGGAGATGATGATGGTGATGATGACGATGATAATGATAAATGGGAAAATAATATCACCAGCCTGTGGTATAAAGGAGACCCCATATTCCAGTAACACTCGCTCTTGCCCATACTCTTTCATACCATGTTCCTGTGACACCAGATGAAACAGGGAGACTTCCCAGTTTATTGCTTGCCTCATAAGTTTGCATATGGTGATTTCTGATACATAGTTTTGGGTTTTTTTAAGATTTATTTATTTATTTCAGAGAGAGAGAGAAAGTACATATGCAGGGAGTGGGGGAGGGGCAGAGAGCAAGGGAGAAAGAAAGTCAAGGAGACTCCAGACTGAGTGTGGGCTTGATGCGGGGCTCAATCTCATCACCCTGAGATCACAACCGGAGTTGAAACCATGATTCTCATGCTTGACTGACTGCACCACCCAGGCACCAAAAAAAAACAACAGAAAAAGAAATATTTAATGGATTTCAGAATTAGGAAGTCTTTTCAAAGCATAAAAGCGCTGGAAGAAACAAAAAGTAAATTGCTTTTATGTAATCCCTGCCCTAGTAAAGCTAATATTTGAGCTACTCTCATTTCCATATTTTTCCAGGGAAACTCTAGAATAATTTTGTTATCATCCCCTTTAATAATACCATCAGTACTTTGACGAGGGTCATATTAAACTGGTAGCACTGTGATCAAAGCTGAAGCCAAGTTCTCTATCAGCAAACCAAAGATTTTTCCAGGAACCCCTAGCAAGTTTCTGCTCACGTAGCAGAACCCGAAACTGTCACAGAAATGACTACTTTTCTTAGCAAAGGAGGCTATAAAAGGTGTTTAGCCTCCAGCTTCTAGAATGGAGGTGGGAGAAGAGATGAGAATGGTTATTGAGTGAGCTCTCCTGCAGGATCTGCTACAAAAACACGTGGAAGAAGAGACAGAGGCAGGAGCTGCAAGAGCTATTTCCATGAGCACCTGGGCAAGACCCGACACAAAGATTACTGCTGTGAGATGCAGGCAACATGAGGCACATTGCTAAGAAAGCCATCCTGCTCCCATTTGCTACAGGCAGCCAAACAGCTTCAATACTCTGAGGACCAGGAGCAGCCACTAGGGAGAGTAATGGCCTTACAGATCAAGAAAGCATGGGGCAGCCAGCAGAGCAGTGGTCTTGCAAGAGGCCTCTCTCAAATACCTGTGGGTATTGCATCTCTGGGCAAATTCTGCTAGCTGCCTACCCAACAGCAATGGCCCCTTATCCGTTGCTAACAGAACCACAGTTTTGTTCTGTCAGCCATGTTCCTAGCCATGGATGAATGAATTCATCCCATTCATGGATGAATCTTGTTTGATCAAAACCCATCATGCAGTTGCAGTCCCCCTTGGACAGTGATTGGTCTAGAGGTAAGCAATATGACCCAGCTTTAGACAATGAGATGTAAGGGGAAGTCTGCTGGGAGTAAGTTCTAGAAAAATGTGTCAGGATTTTTGCCAGGATTAAAAAAAAAAAGTACACCATCCCTTCGTCCCTGTTCCTTCTTCCTGCCCATGGTTATGTGTGGACATTATGCTTGAAGCTATGGTTCTGACTTGCATCCAAAAGGCAACAGTCTAAGAACAGAAGAAATTTTCCCATGTTGGCAAAAGTGGAAACATAGAGCCTAGGTCCTTGATGATTTTGAGAAAACCACTCCTGGAATGCCTACTGCTGGAATGACGATGAGAAACAATTAAATATCTTTATTATTTAAATCACTATTTATGCACCACACCCAGTGCTCCATGAATCTTGAACACTGAAAAAATAAAATTAAATTTAAAACGAATAAATAAATAAATAAAAATAAATAAATCACTGTTGGTGGAGTTGTTGCATTACTTAAAACTGATGGGATTTCTGTTACGGCCCTTAAAAAGGAGAACAGAGCAGAGCGTTGTGAGTTGGCTTGTTCTTGAGTAAAGACCTGGGAGGCAGAAGATGTCAAGAGAAACAAATGAGCTGGCAAAATCTGTGTATTAATATGAATGTGACCTCTTCTCGATACCCACAGGCAGTGAGTCAAGTTATACCTAAAAAAGTAATTTGAGAAGAAATGACATTTTTATATAATACAGACTTCCATTTTAGAAAAATAATGTATTTCTCAATTATTTAAATTTCTTCCATCCCTAAGTTTTACATTTTTGTCATATGTGCCCCACCTATGTCTTATTAGGTTTATTCCTAGGTATTTTGTGTTTGAGGATGTTGTCTCTCTCAAGATGCTGGGGTTCCCTAGGGCTCTGTCTTCTGCCCGCCTTGCACTCCACAATTGCCCTGGATGATACCTCCTCTCCTGGCCCTTCCCCAACTACTACTTCAACCTGCTCCTCCTCCATTCTGGGAAAATATCCTCAAGCTCCTGGGTACATAGACTTTTTCCCAGACTGCTTTTTGGAGGTCATCCAACCCTGATTGACAGAAAAAGGTAACATTTGGAATCCAGTGAGCTTGAGGTTAAAACGTGTCATGTCAGCAATTGCTAAACAACAGTACATCAGATTAGGTCAAGAATTTGTGAAATGTTTGTGCCAAGTGAAATGTCAAAGCACAAAGTGTGTCAAAGAAAAAAAATCTCTATGCCGGTCAAAATGTCATTCGGCCTTGCAACAAGTAATTTATTCCTTTCTGTCTTTATCGCCGTTCCTGTTTCACACATATTAATGTTGCCTCTAAGTAATTGAAATTAATAGTGGCATTATCAGTGGTTAAGGGCAAAAACTAAAGAGCTAATTTAGAATCACTCAGTCAATTTGGACTCTTTTTGAAAAATGGAATTTGTTAACCCAACCTTAAAAATAAGCTCTTACCTGATTGTCCAAAGCATTCACACTGCAGACATTAATTGTTCTGTTAATTTTTGTGATACGTAAAAACAAGGCACAGAAATAGTAAAGAATAAATGTTCTTTAAATGCTGTATCTGAGGAATTGCAAACCTGATAGAAATGCTATAGATATGATTACCAGATCAGGTAGTCCTCAACAAATGGAATGCCAAGACCTTGTTGAGTTGTTTACGAAATGAACCTCCATAATGTTTGTCACCATTTTCCTACTGGTTTTAATTTCTAAATTGGCAGAGCTTCCCAGAGAACACGGCTTCTCTCCATGCCATTTGCTTCCTCGCAGAGCAGCTTTCTATTGCAGTCACGGCCAAACAGTGGGGAACAGGTCCTGCTCTTGATGTCACAGCTACCCGGTTAATAAACCAAAATGTTTCTCTGTAGACATCAGGGCCAGGACTAGGGTGAGGCAGTGGAGTTGCCCAGAACACTGCCCTTTGGGAGGCCCCCATTCTCAGGTGCCACCCCTCACTTACATGGCCTTGAGGTGAACGCTTCCTTAAATGTTGTGCCCTCGGCACCACCCTTGCCTCACCCCTGTGCTGGTCCTGGAACAGCATTATTGTTGCCCTTGGAATTGAAGTAAAGGACCTGGGAGTAAAGAACAACTCTGTAAGTATTCCGAAAATGGTAACTGAGTTCCTGCCCAATGATATTAATTCCACATATTAGAAATTGAACAATATGAATTTGAAGAGTAGTAAGAAGCCTGTTAATTGCTAAGATGAGAAGAACTTCTCAAAAAGAGAGTCCAATTAATGGCTTAGAACAGGCCCAACAGAGTGTAAGGACCATGTGGGACCACCATGTTCCAGATTTTGGGCCTCACGTTTTCAGATTTGGAGCTCAAGTTGATCAGTACAAAGAGAGATGGTCAGATTGAGGAAAATTGATGAGAAAATTACAAATAATCCAGAACTCCAATTCACTAAGTTAGAGTTGCAGGTATTTTCCAGTGACCCTAGTGTTCAATGTTCAGGACACCTCTCCCTAGAGTCAGGGGATGTGGAACAAAGTGTTAATCATCAGACAGCTAAAAATGAGCATGGAAAGAGAACAAAGCGGGGTGGGGGCTGTCAATGACAGGAATATTTCATCCAGGCCAGGAGAAAAGTCTTGCCTCAAGGCAGAATACCCTGTGTATCTCTTCACTCAACAAATATAAATTGTTTCCAGCAAACCCTGTCATCTCTACTTTCAAAATGAATTCTAAACCCAGTACTTCCTGTCATCTCCACAGTAACAATCTAAATTAAGATCCACCTACCCGCATGTGGATTAATGGAACAGACCTCCCAGCTAGTCTTCTGGCGTCCACCCTCTCCCCCATACAGTCCATTCGTTACTCACCTGTCACACTGCTCCTTTTAAAATGTGAATCAGGGGCGCCTGGGTGGCTCAGTTGTTAAGCAACTGCCTTAGGCTCAGGTCATGATCCTGGAGTCCCTGTATCGAGTCCCGCATTGGGCTCCCTCCTCAGCGGGGAGTCTGCTTCTCCATCTGACTTCTCCCTCTCATGCTTCCTCTCTCTCATTCTCTCTCACTCTCTCTCAGATATATAAATAAATAAATAAATAAATAAATAAATAAATAAATAAATAAAATCTTTAAAAAATAAAAATAAAATGTGAATCAGATCATGATGTACTTCAGTTCAAAATCCTCCACTGACTTCCTACCTGTTGGAATAAAAACCCCAAATCCCTTTCTTGGGCTGCAAGGACTATGCAATCTCATCCCAGCTCTCTGATCTTATTTCCCACCACTGCCCACCTCCCTCACTGCACGCTAACTACAGACACTTCTCTCCAACTCCTGGGTTATTCCACGATTGCCTTTGCCTCAGGATCTCTGAACATACTTCTCCTACCTGAATAATTGATCCTCAGATACCTGCATGGCTCACTGTGCTTCATGCTTAAATGTCTATGCTTATCTGTCTCCTTACTGCGGAAGCTTCCAGGACCACCTTATCAAAAATAGCATCCTTCCATCACCTTTTGTCCCCTTTCCCTGAAGAATTGTTCCTTAACCATCTGACAAGTTTTCTGTCTTTCCCCAGTGGAAGGTAAGCTCCATGAATTTTACCTGTTTTTCTTTATTGCTATATCCCTACTTCCTAGAACACTTCCTGAAACATGATAAATGCTCCAGATATATTTGCTGAATTAAGGGTGAATACACTCAAGTTATGTAATAATTCTGGTCACTAGAGAGGAGTATTAGTTGGTGGCTTAGGACTTTTCTCTAGTCTCAGTGAAATAGCTTTTTGGGACTCTTGATCTCCCTTTGCTTTTTTTTCCCCCCCAGTTCTTTTTTTTTTAATGTATCAGAACATGTAATAGGTCACTAGCATATTTATGATTATTTGATTTTTTTTTTTAGTTGTGCACTTCTACGTCAGTTGAGTTGTGACAGGTGAATGAAGGGCAGCCATTCAGCAGGGTCCATAGGCATATCAGAAAATATAGCTGATACATCTAGCATATATGTAAATCATACCAATCTTATACCTTAGTTTACACAACTGGGATATTGCTTTAGATTATTATCCACCTTCATCAGTGTGGCCTCTTCTCTACCTTTAGTTGTGGAGTTTGTTCTGCTAGTCTTCAGGTTTTTTTGTTTGTTTGTTTTTTAATTTTGGGGGTATTTAGAAAGATTTGATAGTTATCTAGTTGTATTTGTGGGAGGAGGTGAGTGTCAGGTCCTCCTACTCTGCTGACACTTTGCCCTTCTCCAATCTCCCTTTGCTAGCCCCATGCCCAGTATGGAGCCCAGTGCAGGGCTTGAACTCATGACCCTGAAATCAATACCTGAGCTGAGAGCAAGTGTCAGACACTTAACTGAGTGAGCCACCCAGGTGCCTCTCTCTTTGCTTTTTGACGGACTAGTTAAGGTGTGTGATAGGAAAAGAGGGATCAAGGTAAAACCACGATTTTTAGCAAGAGCAAATGAAGAATGGAATTTCATTTCTGAGTCAGGGAGGAGCAGATTTGGAAGTTGGGAGGTCAAAATCAACAGTTCATTTTTGAACATATGAAGTTTAAGATGTCTAATGGATATTCAGGGCCAGACTCTTTCCTGTGTCTGTGCCATACCTCTCCAACTTCCTCACCTGCAAGCTTCAGTTTGCAACAAGTTACAAGAGAGCCAGCAACAAGTTACAAGAGAGCTAGCCACGAAGTCT
This sequence comes from Nasua narica, assembly GCA_028533885.1. Lineage (NCBI taxonomy): Eukaryota > Metazoa > Chordata > Mammalia > Carnivora > Procyonidae > Nasua > Nasua narica. The sequence continues at coordinate 81,921,813 of CM052799.1, forward strand.
TAATGGCTCAACTTTTGTTGTTTGAGCCTGAGGCAGAAGTCTGATCCAAAGGCTAAATGCTTCAGTCTCACGAGAAAATAAGCCTCTTTTCACTCTTATAGGTTAGTGTCACTTTGGGGCATTGAAAACCAACATGAAGAATCAAGTCTAACAGCTAGAGCCTATTTGGGTTTGTTTTACTTCAGGGGTGACCTTAGTGGCCTGCCCCAGCAGCTACCTTTGTCTTACGGCAGCAGGATACCCTTGGAGAATCCTGTAGCACAAGGCCAGGGGACTTCTTGGCTATTTACCATTTTTTTTAAGATTTTTAAATATGTATTTACTTGAGAGAGAGAGAGAGAGAGAGAGAGCGCAGAAGGAGAGGAGGAAGCAGGCCCCTGCTGAACAAGGATCCCGATGTAGGACTTGATCCCAAGACCTTGGAATCATGACCTGAGCTGAAGGCAGGCACTTAACCGACTAAGCCACCCAGACACCCCATGCCATTTACCACATTGTAACCCGTCCTTCATCTGGAAGAATGTGAGGCCTGATACCCTTTCTCTGGTATTCCCAGAGTGTTCTACTCCAAGTCCAGGGTTTTCTATCCCCAGGAGGCAATTTATGCAAGCAATAAGGGAAGAAAGTAGAAATATGAAAGTTTTCACAAAACTCATTTCTTGCTTCAGATGGGAGAAATTTGCATGCATTCTGCTTTGTGATAGTTCTACTAGAGAGAAGGGGAATCCTAACTCTCAGCGCTCCGAAAATTGCTATCGAATATCATCACTGTTACTCATCTAAACCAGAACTATCCACTAGAAGTTTTTGCAATAAAGGAAATATTCTGTCTGTGCTTTCCAATTCAGTAGCCATTAGTCACATATGGATGTTGAACACTTAAAATGTAGCTAATAAACTGAGGAACAGAATTTTTATTTAATTTCAATTTATTTAAATTTCAATTTCAGCCATCTGTGGCTAGTGACTACCATATTGAATTGCACAGATATAGATTATAAAACAAGAGGCCAAGCTACCTCACCCGTTTGAGCACAGTGACCAAGTTTGCCCATAGAACCTTAGCATAAAGACCCTTGCTTCCCCTGTTCCTCCTAAGAAAGGAGGGTCTCCGCTACTCACACCTTCTGGACAAAAAACAGAAAGCCCATGTAACCACATTCTATTGCTGCCACAGATTACTATAACCTTTGAAGGTTAGAACCCATATTTACTGTCTCACAGTTTCTGTAGGTCAGAAGTCCAGGTACAGCAGAAGTCAATGGAGTTCTCTGTTTAGGGTCTCACCAGGCCCAAGTCTAAGTGTGGGCGGGGCTGCATTCCTTTCTGGAAGCTCTGGGGAAGAATCTGCTTCAAGTTCATTCAGGTTGTCAGCAAAATTCAGTTCCTTGCTGTTAGAGGACTGATGTCTCTGCTTGCTTGCAGATTGTCAGCTAAAGGCTGCCCTTAGCTCCAAAAGGCCTCCCTCTGGTCCTTGCACATGTCCCCCCCAGCTCAGATCCAGCAACAGTACATCAAATGCTTCTCACACTCAAAATCTCTCTGTCTTCCTCTCCTGCCCTCAGCTTTGAAGGGCCCACATAATTACATTGGATCCACTCACATAATCTCCCTATTTTATGCTCAATTGATTAGTAACCTTAATTACATCTGCAAAGCCTCTTTTGCCAATTAATAAGCATAAGCATAAGAGTAGGGAGCAAAAACCTTGGAACCAAAATTTTGCCTATCACAACCAGATAGCAGAGAAACCAGTGAGACAATAGCTAGCAATTATTTAGTGTTTTCTAGAGTAGAAAATAAAAAGTACTTATTGGGGAAATTTTTTTTTTAAACAGCCTCTTTTGAATATTTTCTCTCTCTTAGAATTCTGAGTCATTTGTGTTACTTCATCATTATGAGAAACAGGCCAAGTGGTAGCTATCTCTGATCTCTGTCGAGAATCCTCGGACATTCAGGGTATATGCCTTGGAGGGTCTAAGTTTTCAGAATAGCCTCCAGCAAAACAACAACAACAACAACAACAACAACAAAACAGAGCTGCTACACCACCCTGAAGGTCCTGTCCCATCACAGCAGAACCTACCAGCAATTTTGAGCCCTCTTTCTGGTTTAGCCAGTGCTCGGTTAGATATTAAGTCCTGATAAGAAGTGCAGGCTGTTAATTAATGAACAAACCTTACATGCAAACTAAGCTACTCAGCTCCAGTTAGCAAATTCCAGTAAGAAATGAAGTGAATGGAAAAATACTTCCTTCTAATTGGAGGAAAAGAAACACGGAGTTTTTCAAGTCCACAACAAAGAGCTGCTTTGTGTTTATCCTCCTCCTAGAGAGAAAGGAGAAAGATGTCTCTGAGCTAGGAGTTCAGGGAGAGAGAGAGAGAGAGCTGAGGAAGGACCAGTCTGTCACCTGAAAGAGAGCAAATGAAGGACAAACTTTTCCAAGAGTAAGCCCCCAGGTCTGGGAAGAACCCATGAGAATTCGCTTAGGGGGACACAATGTTGAGAATGTATAAGAACCAAGGCCTGAGTGGGGAGGTCACCAGGAGTGCTCAAAGCTGTCTACTTGGTACTTACCGAGGTCTACCAATTCTACCTTCCTTACTTGAGGCTGACTCATGCTGAAGCACAAAACAAACTTACAGCCATGTTGTAGCCCTTTCCAGCTCCAGGCAGAGGCCACTTGTTGCTGACTAGATCATGAGGGTGGACAGCACCTAGCCTTGGACACCGCCTGGCACCCTCTCGGCAGGGGCTTAGAAATCTCTTATGCTGGAGGCCCAGACAGGCTCTCTAGACTAGTTCTCGTGCTTTATGACCCCTCCACCACTGGCGTGGTTTATGTCTGCCCCGAATGCCAGCCCCTCTTATGGCTTGTCTTTCCCTGGTACCATCGTCTCCATCTTCCCCTTGGCTCAGCCTCTTACGTTGGACTCAGCCCAACCTTTTCTGCTTGCCTTCTGGAGCCCTCATCCATTGACAACTCCCCTCCCTATGACGTAAGAGCCACTGGGCTCCTTTCTCCTCCTGCCTTAACTGAAACATGACCCTCGTTGAAGGACTCTGCCTTTTCTGCAGCCCCCTGAGCTGCGGATATGTATTCTTCCATTCTTGATGAACCCTAAAGCTATGGGAAAGGGTGCCTAGTTACTCTTCTGGCTCCACATTACCATATCCAAACCCTTATTCTTCATTCAGTTATAAAAACTCTCCACGCTTTGTTGTGCTCATGCTTTTCATCTGTCCTTTTCTCGGTCACTCATCCCACATTCGCTGGAGCTCAGTGAAACTCTCCTCCCCAGTTCTGCCAAGGTTGCAGGTGACCTCCACGTCCTTTCCCCTTCACCAGCCATTCCTTTCACTTTGCCCTGAATGCGATCGTTACTCACAACCATTTCAACTCTGCCAACCTAAACTGTAATACACCACGAAAAACCATTACCAGACAATTTTCTAGTTCTCTCTTTTAAGGAAAACAAACAAAAAACAATTACTCTTTGGCCACATTTAGAGTACCAAGCCATGGGTTCCTCGATTCTATTCTAATCTATCTCCCATCTCCTCTCACTATCTCACCTATTTAGGTGCTGCTCATTAAACCGGCATTTCACCACTGCCTTCCACTGATCCAGCCAGAGAAGGCAACACCTGAGAAGAAGCAAGATCATCTGCAAATGAAGAAACACTAAAAATAATGAACAGCACTCTGTGTAAAATAAATATTAATAAAATAACACTTCTACTAGTGTTCACATTACCCAGATAATCTTAAAATTTTCCCAGGTGCTGACTAATATTTAATGACTAACAGGTCTAATGACTAACATCAGAGGCTTATAGGGAAACTACTTGGATTCTGATAGATTATGAGATGCTAACATCACCTCCCAGTTGAATTTTGAGCAGTGTTGGAGCAGTAGAACTTAGAAGATCCTATCTGGGAACAATTTAAAACTTTATTATCCAACAAATATGTTTTCTATCAGCCTTATCCTGATGCTGTCTCAAAAATTTGTCATAATGTTTTCAGGGACTTATCTCCATTTCAACCTAACTCTCCATCTATCTTGTATCACTTTTCTTCTTTTACCATAATGCAGAAATATACCTTAACATCAAATGATAAAAAACCATTCAAATCACATCTCTGCAGGAAGCCTTGGCCATAACAGGTAGGCCTTGCTGTTGGGATGGCAGGCACCTTTCTCTCTTCCTTCTTTTCTTTGAGCCATGGCTCTCTAAAGCTGATACCAAGAATATTATGAAGACACGACTGTCAAAGTTTGCATCCAGTAAAAGAGTTAGGCAAATGGTTGCTAGGAGATTGTAAGAAAGTATAGGAATGTAGGGCAAAAAAGCTAGAGATGAAGGAAAAGGGGGACCCAGTAGGGAATCAAGGACAAAAGACAAAAATCTGAGCCAAATGTAACAGACTCAGCCCAGTTACAGGCCAGGGGTTGAGGGGTCATGGGAAAGAGCCCACTCAAAAGAACTAGATCGACAGAGTAAGGGCCTCTGGGTAAATTAGACTCGTTGAGGCCTTCTGTTCACTGAGGCACAGGAAGGATAGGAGCATGAGCCCAGCCTCAGGCTGGCAGGATCAAGGTATGAAGCAGGGACCATGCACCTGGAAGACACACAAGGACAAGGCTTTCTACCTGGCATCTGTGACTTGGATACTCAGGCACAAGAGAGCTTGGGAAGAATTACCCCTCCCTGATGGAAGATGGGTACAGGGATTCCGGCACCTCTGCCTGTAGGTTTAAAAGCACCAAAATGTTGTAAGACAAAAACTACCGATCTGCCAGTCTCCTTTTGAAAGGTGTGGCACCCATAAACAGCTCTGATGATACATTTGGGTAAAGGCTAATAATTCTTCATTCATTCATGGATCATGTACTGAAAACCTAATACATGCTAAATGCAGAGCTAGGTTCTGAGGAGACAAGGACAAATATATTAATGTAGAAATATTCACAGCCACCTCCTGTCCTTCTACCAATACTCCTAAGCCCTTTAAGGAGCTCATGTATTAAACTTGTGGAGTCTTATTGTGCTGATCAGGAGAATGGGTAGAAGAAAAAACTGGAAGACGTCAAGGGAGGCCATATGATAAAGAATTGAGCCACAGATGACTGGAGGACTAGAGAGCAGAGATCTGGAAGAGAAGGGAATGGAGAAACAGAAAAAACACGTGAGTGAGGATAGAGTTGAGGTGGTAAGAAAACTGGGAGCAGCTGGGTCAATGAATGGACTTGTGGACTTGGGGAGATGGATTATTAAAGGCCAGAAGAGCATGGGGGGGAGAGAGATTGTAAAGTCTTGGAAACTTTATGAACTTCTTTGTGATTGGAATTGTGTTTTACTCTTGAATGCCACACAATGATAAAACTGCTTACAAGGTGACCCAACTTTTTGGAGATTACAAAATAAGACATGGTCCCTCCCCTCCAGGTGCTCAGGGTCAAGCAGGAGAACAGACATTTAACATAAAATAATACAATAAAACCTTGCAAGTGCTGCATCCTACAGCTATATAGGGTTTGGGGTAGCGAATGAGAGAGAGGCCACCTAGCTCAAGGATAGCCAATGTTCTCTCCACTAGAGCTTAGGGGGGGATATTTTTTTAGCTCCCAAATCAATGACCAAGAGCAACCTATGCCTCAGTGCTGGACCAGAAGAAGCAAAAAATCCAAATTCCCTCCTCAACCTCATCAGAATTTTATCACCTCCCATGCTCACCAGAGTGTCGGGCAGTGGCCCACCTGAGCTCACTGAGGGCTTCCTTATTGCTTGTTTGACTGAGAGCTCCGTGAGCAAGACACATCTTCTTTTCTCCCCCACTGTCACCTAAACAAAGGAGAACGCGTGTAGACTGAGGTGTTAGGATAAGAGAACTCAGTACCAAATCTTGTAAGCATGGAAGAGGAAAACGGATGAATGCTAAATGAAGCCTGAAATTATATAAGTGAAACACAAAGTCAGCCCCAGAGCTGCTGCAATATTATAGTTGAGATTTGCATTGAGTTCGCTACCCCCAGGCAAAGGGAGGACTTAGAGTTTCCAAGCAGGGCTGAAGCAATCACTTTACTGGTTTGTGCCAGCCAAGTGACTCACTCTCAAACCTGTTTAATATGAAACAGCATTAGGAGACTGGATATAGCCTCAGGGAGATCAGCTGCTAACCAGCTCAGATTATAGCTGCAATCCCTCAAACGCGGCCACTTCAAGTGTCTCCACGTGTCTTCGGTGGCACACAACACTGTACAGGAAAGACACTGTCCTTGAAGTAGAAAGATCAAAGTTCTGGTTTCCATTCTGTAGCAATTTGTCATGTGACTTGGGCCAGCCTTATCTGGAAAATAAGGCTGATGCCTTGTCCGTAAAATGGGGCAGTACCTTCCCTGCCCACTCCCTGTGGTCGTTTTGGGCACTGAATGAGAAATGTGAAAATTAAGGGAGGTGATGAAAATGGCAGAGAGCTGTGTATCAGGTATTACCATTATACATAGTATCATAAATCTCCTTTTATGCTTTCATTGGTACTACAGGGAATCTCCTTAAATGGCAGGAATGAGGAAATAAACACAACAAGAATTTTGCTTCATACTTTAATATCAACAGCGTTGAAAGCACCAATTTAGCCAGTTATTGTGGACTTTTGTCATCCAGGCAGTAAATTGGAGTCTTCTCACGAAGATTAGAGCTCCCCTCGTCAGTGTCATCTGAGGCTATCCATCAGATCATCGCTGATATTTTCCAGCAAGAACTTTAAAGAGATCCCTGTTAGGGAAATTTATCAAACTGTTTCTCCCATTTGCAATTACAGGGACAAGAAAATAAACCAAAGGATCTTTCTTTCTTTGTTTTCTTCTCCTCCTCCTCCTCCTCCTGTCTTTCACCTTTTCTCCTTTCTTTTTTTTTCCTTCTCTCCTTTCTTAATTCTTTTTTTTTTTTCTACTCTCATTTCTATCTCCCAAAGGAACTGTGTGATGTGGGTCAGGTCAGTGAAGCACTTGCCTGAGATGAATATTTTAATTAGGTGCCAAAAAACCCTCAAAAATCAAGATAAATACATATAAATTTTTTAAAATTTAAAAGGATTTATTTATTTATTTATTTATTTATTTATTTATTTATTTATTTATGAAAGAAAGAGAGTGGGCATGGAGCACGAGCAGGGGTGGGGGGCAGAGTGGGACACAAAGGGAGAGGGAGAAGCAGACTCCCCTGCTGAGCAGGGACCCCGACCTGTGGCTCGATCCCAGGACCCCGAGATCATGACCTGAGCCGCAGGCACATCCTTAACCACTTAACCAACTTAGCCACCAAAGTGCCCCATATACATTTTTTTTAAGATTTATTTATTCATTTGAGAAAGAAAGAGCATGTGTTTGAGTAGGGAGAGGGCCAGAGGAAGAAAGAGAGAGAGAGAGAGAGAACTCCAAGCCGACTCCCCACAGAGTGCAGAGCCTGAAGCAGGGCTCGATCCCAGGACCTGAGATCATGACCTGAGCAGAAACCAGGAGTGGGACGTTCCACCGACTGTGTCACCCAGGTGCCCCAGGATAAATATATTTTAATGAATATTTTTAAAAACAAAATTAATTAATGCTGAAAAGCCATGATGAGCAAAATAGCAAGATTTTAAATAAAATCAGTGTCAGTGCCATGCCAAGACATATTGAAGCCTGAGGCAAGAGAGAAAAAAATCAGTAATACTGATCATGTCTTTATTTAAGATTTGCTTCTTTTTTCATCATGGATTTTTGCCTTAATTTTGATGTATCAGAGATAGCAATTTTTTTCTTGCCTGGTAACATCTAAAATTATAGTTTGCCTTAGTATGAAGGACATTTTCGGTTTGGTTAAATGCTTTCCATGTGGTATGTAGAACAAGCATGACTCCTGGCAGTCAAACTCAGCTTGGCTTTGCCTCCCGCCGTTTACAAACAGGAATTCAGGGGAAGTTCACCTTCCCTGTTCCTGAACAAAAACTCTGTGAGTCTCGTGGCTTTTCTGCTCGCTCTTAAATAATGGACAAGTCCCACAGTCATTTCAAGTCACAAACAGTCTCGGTTTAGCAATTACAATGCATAATCTCCTGAGATAATCAAAATTCACAACTTTCACTTAGTGGTAAATCTCCCCCTCCACCAGCCCAGGCCTGGCAGCAGGTAGTGGAAGTAGGGCTTTCTGCTGTTTGTTCTTTCTATCTGTCTTCCTCGCCCACTTATTACCTGCCATTTTACTCTCCCCCCACCTGGTAAGGACTTGCCAGCGAAGAGAGAAAGGAGATACATTAGTTCTTACCTGACTGGGCCATTCTCTGGGCCAGGAAGGTGGTTAATGGGGATCCTTCCTCCTTGGGGCATCTTCCTTGGCTTATCAGTGCTTCCTTCTACCTCCAGGTGCCTGGAATGTTTGTCCCATTTGGATGGTGGCTACATGGATATTTACTATATCATTAACTCTACTTTTCTGTGTGCCTTATGTATTCTAAATTTTCTTAATTTTTTTTTTTAAAGAAATGTGATAGAAAATAACGGGGGAGAATCCTAACTCTACACGAAAACAATCTTTGCTGAATAGAAACCTCTCTCTTCTCTCTCTCTTCCTCCTTCTCTCTCTCTCTCTCAAAGACACACACACTTTACTACCAGCCGTTCGTTCCTGCTCTCCTGGCCTTCATTTTTATCACTTCTATAGATCTATAAAAATAAAAGTTTGTCGAGATGATGATAAACTTCCATGCCCTGTCACATGCTAGTTTATTTCTCACTCCTTCTGAATAAACAGAGCGATCTCCCACTGGTTTCTAATTTCTTCAAGAATAAATGGCCCTGGCCAGAATCCAGTCCACTCCCAGTCCCCTGGGAACTCGTCAAGAGAACTGGAACATCTCTGCCCTGGACCTCTAAGGCAGAAATCAACAAGAGTCCCAGGGCAAGAAAGGCACTGTAAAAACAGCAGTGCCACCAAAGGCAGAAAACACTTCTGTGCTCACCACTGAGAGTCTCACTAAACTGCCTGTCTCCAGGCATTAGAACTGAAGAGAGAAGAATGTTGCAGAGGCTAACCAGTTGTCCTCACTTTAAAATAAATGCCTTCATTGTTAGCTGCTTCACAATGCTGGGAACTTATTGTTTATATCCTGGAGCGCTCATTTTCCATACCAAGTCTTCAATATTCTGCTTTATTGGTAAGATTTAAATGTGAGATTCTACTTTGCCTTAAGAATCTATAGAGGTTGGAACAGGGAAACAATGTGAATTCTCACACATTCCAAAGGGCCTGCCCAGATCCAGGATGTGTGAAGCAAAACACTTTTCCAACATGACAAATTTTGGGGTCACAGGGAAAAGAAAACAACATAACACAATAAAAATTTAGAAGTAAATAAATAAAAATTAAATTAAATAAATAAAGTTATCATCAAACCCCACCCCCTCCCAAAAAAAACAAGGAAAAGAAAACAGCTAGCTGCGGGCAGATACTGCAGATAAATCCACAAAATCAATGCAGATTCCCTACCCTCTGGGAATAAGGCTGGTTTTCACAGTTGGGGAGTTGCTTACAACAGCTGGCTGGGCCTGGGAAGCAGAGCATTGAGTGTGGGAGTAACAGAAGGGGGATGGGCTGAGTGACAGGCATCCCTTCCAGGAGTCAAGTCTGTACTCACCAATTTCCCTCACTTCCTTCAATCTCCTTCTAATATTCATCCCAGAGGGATTAATAAAAATGAACAGAAAATGGTAGTTGATGAGATAAGTTTTAAAAAATTCAGAAAGCGTAAAGAATCTCACAGTACAGAAATGGAATTCCATTATGCCATAAACTCGGATGGAGAAAAAAATTGCATCTTTATTTTCAGTAACCTGTAACTGAAAATGTAGCATTTCCTTCGATTATAAATAGAGGCAATAAACCACAACAGTCTTAGTACTACTGATGACTTTGTCGCTAGTAGAATTTATAGGTATTTTCAATTAATAATCTTCATGGTTGCAAATATCTCGAAATATCATTTTAGTTCACCACTACTGTCAAATTATGATAGTAGTTAAATTTGTCATGAGATCTTGATATTTAATCTGTTAACAAAGAAGTATATATATTTTTATAACTATATTTCAATAGTTGGTTTCCTTTGTAATCCTATGTATTTTATGAAATAGATTTTAAAACACTATTCTAAGAAGAGATCCATAGGTTTCATCAAACTGCCGAAGGGGACTATGGAAGCAAAAACATTAAGAACTCTTTCATTAGGCAGTTACAGACTAGTTGGCAGGCATGGGGGCAAGGGGTGAGGTGGCCAGTGCAGAATCCTATCAACCCAAATCCAAAAATTTTTGAGAAAGGTTTGGGGGAAAAAAAGGGGAAAGGGGTCAAGATATAACCTTAGGTATGCCTAGGGACTACGCAATTCACTAAGTAATGAAACAAATTATATTCCAGATGAAAGGCATATATTTGGGGATTATTTTGGTAAAAAGCCCAACTATATAAGAAGGGATCCGACTTGTCAGAGTGTAGTTTAGGAGGAATAATTCTGGATAGTGAACCTAGATCCAGGGCCCAGTGGCCTAATTGATAACAAATAATTCAAATGTATAAATATATAATAGTCTCACATCTCTCCAAGTAACTAACGGTAATTCAGTTGGGTCAGCATCCTTTCCACTCTGGGAAGAAACCTAGAAATAAAAATAATAGAAGTTGTTATAAGCAATTTTCACTTAAATTATTAAATTAACTAACCTTCTCCATTCCTTCTATAAAACCTACCAACTGGTCGCAAGGCACACTGAACACTTGCAGCCGGTGCGCTTCTCGCTAGTACACTGGCACCTTCTCGAAACGCAATTATAAGAAAATAAACAACTCAATTAAAAATAGGGCAAAACCCACCCAATTATTTTATTTATTTGTTTGTTTGTTTTAAATGTGGGGGGCTTGAACTCATGACCCTGAGATCAAAGTCTGAACTGAGATCAAGAGATGGACACTTCACCACTAAGCCACCCAGGTGGCTTATTAAGGCCAATTATTAAGCCACCTTAATTATTATTAAGGCCTACGAGATAGCTCTCTCTCTGACAATACCACACAGTAATCACAACAGTGTGTTATTGGCAAAGGAATAGCCAAATGGATCAATGGAACAGAGTAGAGACCCCAGAAACAGAGCCATACAAATATGCCCAAATGATTTTTTAAAAATAGCCTCATTTTTAAGCAGTTTTTTTTTAAAGATTTTTTATTTATTTATTAGAGAGAGAGAGAGAGAGACTGAGAATGAGAGGGGAGAAGGTCAGAGGGAGAAGCAGACTACCCGCAGAGACGGGAGTCCGATATGGGACTCGATCCCGGGACTCCGGGATCATGACCTGAGCCGAAGGCAGTCGCTTAACCAACTGAGCCACCCAGGCGCCCCTAAACAGTTTTTGATTTATAGAAAAATTAAGCAGATAGTACAAAAAGTTCCCACTTACTGCATCCAGTATCCCTCATTAACATATTAGTATAGTACATCTATTACAATTAAGCAATAAATATTGATACATTATAATTAATAGTCACAGTGTATTCAGATTCCCTTTGTTTTTAATTTTCATGTCTCCTTAGACTCCTCTTATCTATGACAATTTCTCAGACTTCTTTTTTCGTGACCTTGACAGCTTTAAAGAGTACTGGTCATATACTTTGTAGGATACCCCACTTTTGGAATGTGTCTGATGTTTTTCTCATGGTAAGACTGGAGTGATGGGTTGTTGGAAGGAAGATTACAGAACTAAATTGCCATTTTTTTATATATTTTTTAAAGATTTTTATTTATTTATTAGAGAGAGAGACTGAGAATGAGAGGGGAGAAGGTCAGAGGGAGAAGCAGACTTCCTGCAGAGCCGGGAGTCCGATGTGGGACTCGATCCCGGGAGTCCGGGATCATGACCTGAGCCGAAGGCAGTCGCCCAACCAACCGAGCCACCCAGGCGCCCTAAATTGCCATTTTTATCACATCATTTTAAGAGTCAATATTTATCAACATGATTTATGATTTTGATGTTGAGTTGGGCTGAGATAGTATTTGTCAGATTTCTCTACTGTTAAGCTACTTTCGCCTATTTTCGGACTACAATCTTTGGAAGAAAGTCACTATGCACAGCCTATACCTAAGGAGTAGGGATTTATGTTCCTCTCCTTGAGGACAAAGTATGTGCATCAGTCACTTGGAATTCTGAGTGGAAGCTTTGTCTATTCTTTCCTATTTATTTATTATTCAATCATTTATCTCAGTATGGGTTCATGAGTATTTATTTTGTACCCTGGACTATAATCTAATTTTACTTTATTTTTTGTTCAAATTGTTCTAACCTTGTTCATTAGGAGCCCTTCTAGTTGGGTTCTGTGCACCTCTGACATACCCCCATCCATGTGTTTTTGGTTTCTCTTTAATCACTTCTTTACTTTCTGATACTACAAAATGCTCCTGGATCACCATATTTATTTTCTTTTTTTTTTAAGATTTTATTTATTTATTTGACAGAGAGATCACAAGTAAGCAGAGAGGCAGGCAGAGAGAGAGGGGGAAGCAGGTTCCCTGCTGAGCAGAGAGCCTGAAGCTGGGCTCGATCCCAGGACCCCGAGATCATGACCTGAGCCGAAGGCGGAGGCTTTAACCCACTAAGCCACCCAGGCACCCCTGCTCGACTGATTTTTGACAAATACTCAAAAGCTAGTCAATAGAGGAAGGATAATCATTTCAACAAATGGTTCTATAGCAATTGGACAAACAAAGGCAAAGAAAGAAAAGGAAAGAAGGAAGAAAGGAAGGATGGAAGGAAATCAACATAAACCTAATGTATTTTTGTAAAAAATTACCTCAAAAAACAAACAAACAAACAAGAAATTACCTCAAAAAGGGGCACCTGGGTGGCCCGGTAGGTTAAAGCCTCTGCCTTCAGCTCAGGTCATGATCTCAGGGTCCTGGGATTGAGCCCTACATCGGGCACTCTGCTCGGCGGGGAGCCTGCTTCCCCCTTTCTCTCTGCCTGCCTCTCTGCCTACCTGTGATGTCTCTCTCTCTCTCTCTGTCAAATAAATAAATAAAATCTTAAAAAAAAAAATTACCTCAAATGAATCATGGATATAATGTAAAATTAAAACTGTAAAACTTTTGTAAAAAAAAAAAAATAGTAGAAAATCTTCAGGATCTAGGACTAGGCAAATAGTTCTTTGACTTAACACAAAAACATGATCCATAGAAGGAAAAATTGACAAACTGGACCTCATCAAAATTTGAAACTTTTGCTTTGCAAAAACTCTATCAAGAGAATCAAAACACAATTTGCTAGAGAGTGGGAGAAAATACTTGCAAACCACATATTTGACGAAAGACTTGTATCTAGAATATAAAAAGAAATCTCAAACTCAGCAGTGAAAATTTCTTTCTTTGCCTTTGGATGTCCAATTGCTAAAGAACCATTTTTTGAAATTTTTCATGTTTTTAAAAAGTAAGTTATAACTTACATACAACAAAATATACCCTTTTGAGTGTAGGGTGTCCTAGGAATTTTGACAAACACTTGCAGACATAGAACCACCACTAAATAATCGAGATAGAGAATATTTCTATCACCTTTCAAAATTCTCTTGCGCTACTCCTTTGTACTCAATCCCTCCACACCTTTCCCCCAACCCCAGCTCCTGAAACCCCTGATCTCTGCATAATTCTCTGGAGATTCATCCAAGTTGTTATGTGTATCATTAGTTTTTTCCTTTGTATTGATAAGTACTATCTCATGTTATGGCTGTGCCGCAGTTTATTTGACTACTCACCTGTTGAAGGATATCTAGATTATTTCCAGTTCAGGGCCACTATGAAAAAAGCTACAAGAATCATTTGTATCCAGGTTTTTGTGTGAACATTTTTTTCATTTATATGAAAGTGCTATGTCATTGTTGTTTAAATTTTCATTTCTCTAATGGTTAATAACATTGAACATTTTTCATGTATTTATTTATCACCGGTATATTCTTTTTGGTGAAATGTCTGTTCGTGTCTTTGCCCATTTTCTAATTAGATTCTAAACTAAACATTGATATCTTCTAAACATTTAACTAAAAATGTTGAACTATGTATGAACTATTACTTATGATTCCTCACTTTTGTTGAACTTAACGGCCAATCTTACAGTCTCTAAATAAGAATGACGAAGTGACTCAAACCTAAGATTTAGCACATTTGTGGTGAGTGCTAGAATAAGTTATTTTTTAATCCCCTTGGCAATTTGGATGTATTTTATTTGACAGGTGGGGTACTTGAAATGTTGAATTTAGACTTGTGATTTTAATTTTAAATGTTTAAGGGGATTTATTTGACAATAGATTGGGGATTTCAATTTGAGACATGTAAAAGTTGAATTATGTTTGTAAACTGTGTTTGAGTTTTTCAGAGAATCTGAGGTACTAAATCTATAACTTCTGAGTTATTAGGTTTGCAAATAGAGTTTAAGTGCTTAGGAATATTGGCTTATTTGAATTGTAAGCTTGCTTTTTGAATGTTTGAAGTGCTTTAAAGTATCAAAATTATTACATTTGTAGCTGTAGTTTGAAAAATCTAATAATTTAATCACATTAATAATAAATGTTTAGGGAACTTAATCTACCATATTTATAAGCTAATTTTAAGTTATAATTGGATATATTTATAAATAAGACCATAAAGTTTAAACTTAAAAGTCTAAGAAAAACTAGATTTTAAAACTGAATACCTTTAATAAATTTGACATTTATTAAACAAAAGTAGTTCTATACATTTTTGGGTGTTTTCTTTCAGTATACAAAAGCTCATCTTGTACATTAAAAAACTCAAATGATGAAATAAAGAATCAACTTCTCCCACATTCTGGTTCTCAACAAAAACCAGCTCATTAACATTGAAGCAAAGAAAATCAAACACTTTATACAGAGTTACCATGTGACCCAGCCTTTCCACTGCTAAATACATAACCAAGAGATATAAAGGCATATATCCATACAAAGACATACATACATGGTTGTTCATAGTAGCCTTATTTGTGATAGTGAAAACTGGAAGCAACCCAAATGGCCATTAGGAGGTAAATGAATAAATGAATTATAGTATGGCCATACAATAGAATATTATTCAGCAATAAAAAGGAATAAAGTAATGGCACATGAATCAGTACACAACATAGATGAACCCTAAAAATATTATGCCATATATATGAAAATATTATGCCACATATATGAAAGAAGCCAGATACAAAAGGCACATGTTATATGATTTTATTTATATGAAATGTCCAGAATACTTATTAATACAGAAAGTAGATCAGTTTGGTTGCCTATGGCCAGGAGGGAGGATGAGTGGAAACAAGAGTGGCTTAACAGTATGGAGTTTCTTTTGGGGTTGATGAACATATTCTAAAATTTAATTTGATGATGATTATACATCTCTGTGAATACACCAAAAACCATTGAATTGTACATTTTATTTTTTTTTTGAATTGTACATTTTAAATAGGTGGATTATATGGTATGTGAGAAAAGCTATTACAAGAAGGAAGATGGGAAGGAAGAACAGAAGGAAGGAAGGAGAGAAGGAAGGAGGGAAGGAGAAAACAAAAAGAAAAGAAAGAAAATCAAACACAAACTTTAGACTTTTCAGATTTTCCAGAATAACCACAGTACCCCAATGGGGAAATAGTATCTCTGAAGTCTCTTGCACAGATATGCAACAACTTTATTCTGTTGTGGATGTCCTGCTTCCTCACCATGTGCTCTTATTAGTTAAAAAATCTTGTGTGGTGTATCTGAG
This sequence comes from Nasua narica, assembly GCA_028533885.1. NCBI lineage: Eukaryota > Metazoa > Chordata > Mammalia > Carnivora > Procyonidae > Nasua > Nasua narica. The sequence goes on from CM052799.1 coordinate 81,937,660, forward strand.
TGAGCCTAGGTCACTTACCCCCAGCTCCACCCCAGCTACAAAGGATGTGGGATAAATGAGTTCTGGCTTCCACCTTGAAAGTCAGGGCTCCTAACAGTAGAGATTTCCCAGATAAAAGAAAGCTATGCAACAGGTGCTGGGAAACTATAAGAATGTGACAGATTAGGCATCCAAATTGGCAAAGAAGAAGTCAAACTCTCACTCTTTGCAGATGATATGATACTTTATGTGGAAAACCCAAAAGACTCCACTCCAAGACTGCTAGAACTCATACAGGAATTCAGTCAAGTCTCAGGATATAAAATTAAT
>CM052799.1:81938468-81959969 GCA_028533885.1 Nasua narica
GGATAGGGATATGGACATTGGGGAGGGTCTGTGCTATGGCAAATGCTGTGAAATGTGTAAGCCTGATGATTCACAGACCTGTACCCTGGGGTAAATAATACATTATATGTTAATAAAAAATTAAAAAAAAAAAAAAAGAAAGAATGTGACAGATTGCTCACTACATTCAGCCACACCTGGAGAGTGAGTTAAAGTGGACAAGATGGCAGGCAGAGAGACCAGTTACGTGGCTAGTACATGCCTACAAAGAGACATGGTGATCACCTGAACTACCGATAACTGAGGAAGTGGTAATAGAGGCAGAGAGGAGCAATCAGATTTGAGAAACAATTTGAAAGAAAAATCAAAACTTGGAGATTTGTTCCATAAGAGAGAGAGAGAGATGAGGGAGCAAGAAGTGTTAAGAATTTCTGGCCTAAATAACAGAGTAGACATTGGGAACTTGACCTAAGAAAAGAAAGGAACAAGTGAGGAGGAACAGGTTGAGGAGTTAGGGGAGGGACTGGAACATCTAATTAGAAATTAGAAACATCTAATTCTAGATGTTTTGGTTTCTAATATAATTCCATTGTGGTCAGAGGCCATACTTTGTATGACTAGAATTCTTTTAAATTTATTGAGATTTGTTTTAGGGCGCAAAATCTCGTCTATCTTGATGAATATTTTGTGTGCAGCTGGAAAGTATGTGAATTCTGTTATTGGAAGGAGTGTCCTACAAACGTCAATTAGGTGAGGTTGCTTGATAATGTTATTCAAGTCTTTTCTATCTTTGCTGATTTTCTACAATTTCTCCTATCAATTAGGGGAGGAAGGTATTGAAATCTACAATTATTGATTATAGATTTGTCTATTTCTCCTTGCTCCTATTTTTCCTTCATGAATTATTATTTTTTTTAGTTTTTTTTTAAATTTTTTATTAACATATAATGTATTATTCTTCATGAATTATTAAATGCATAAACACAATTGTTATATCCTCTTGATGAATTGACCCCTTTATAATATGAAATGACTTTTCTTACTCCTTGTAATATTCTTTATCTGAAATATTTTCTTTTGTCTAGTTTCCTTTTGTTTGCATAGTAAATCTCTTTCTATTCTTTGGCCTTTAACCTATTGGTATCTATGCATTTAAAGTGTATTCTTCATAAGTAGCATCTTGTGTTGTCCTTTTAACCCAGTTTCTGCCTTTTGGTATGACTGCCTTTGGTATGCTTCGGTAATGTCTAATTTGCCATTAATACTATGTAGTGCATTTTTATTCAAACATTATAGCCTTCATCTCTAGAACTACAATTTGGCTCCTTTTTTTTTTCTCCCCTATCTCTTTAACTTTTTGAACATTTGGAATGCAGTTACAGTAACTGTTTTCATGTCCTTGTCTGCCAATTCTAACATCTATGAAAGTTCTGGGTCTGATTTGGAACAATTAACTCTTTATTATGGGTGTATTTTATTAAATATGACCAAATCTCTAGTTCTAGTATCAGTTTATGAGAAGAAAAGGGATAGAGAAACATATTAATATCAGTAAAATGCAGAATGGTGGGGAATGCCACAGGACAAGCAATCAATTTTGTCAACATATAAAGCGCAAGGAAACAAAAGAGTTTAAGAGATTTTTTTGCTTTGTTTTGTTTTGTTTGTTTGTTTGTTTGTTTGAGTTTAAGAGATTTTAACCAAACGCAATGTGAGTAACTTGTTTGGATCCTGACTTGAACAAATGAACTATATAAAACATTTATAAGAAAATTGGGAAAATTGGAACACAGACTAGATGTTAAGAAATTGTTAATTTTTAAAGGTATTAAAGATATTACAATGATTTTGTGGTTGTTATCAAAAAGACTATGGTTTAGAGACACATAGTATTTATGGGTACAATAATATACTGCTTATGATTTGCTTCAAAATAATCCAAGGAGGGAAAGAAAGGATGAGGTTCAGATAGAACAAAAATTGGCCAAGGGATGATAACGATTGAAACTGAGTAATGAATACATAGTAGCCCATTATATTATTCTCTTTACTTTTATAATATTTGGCATTTTCCCACAATTAAAAAAAATCAAATGTTCTGTATTTGAGAAGCCTTGCTCTATCCTCTCCCTACTCCTAATAGAATTAATTGTGCTCAGGACTGTTCCCCTACTGTCCAAATAAATTAAGCCCTCGTTTATCTCCAAATCTTTCTCCCTAATTGGCTATAAACCCTTGAGAGCAAAAATTGTCTTATTAATTTTCTATTCTTTGTATTCCCACCACCAACCACAGAGCAAGGGTGCTCAATAAATGGTAGCAAATTGGCAGCTCTCTAGCCTCAGTTCACAAAAGTGCCTATGCCAGAGAGGCTGACTCTATCCTATTAAATCAAATTTCCCGTTAGGTGCTGTGTCCTTTATAAATTCAAGTCATGTTGCATGTAAATGTATGGCAAAGGAACCAAAGGAGTCCTTATGTAAAAACTCAGGCAATAAAACTGTCAAGACAAACTAGGAATCCAATTGGGATTGGCAGGGTCAGCAGTACTGAAACTGTTTTATAGTTCACTGTGTACTTCCTCCATGCATTGCACTGTGACCTTTGCAAAGTCCTCTGTCCTGCCCTGCCTTTCTCACAGTACTGCTCTAAGTCTTAAATATGATACTGTAATGCATTTAAAAGGGTTTATTTTTTTTTAACTGGAAAGCAGTATAAAGTTTAAAGCGTTATGGCTTCTTCCCAAGGCATCGAGGTATCTCAAAGAGCACATTAGTTTAGCTATTGGAAAAATTGACCTTAGATGAAATTTTCAGTAAGTAAAGTCTATTTCCTTGCAATATAAATATATACACAGCACCTATTCCATGTTTTGCTAGGTGCTGGTGACACAGAATGACGACAGCCCACGTGCCCAGGACCTCTCCTCATAGAAAACCTAACCCTTGGCTCCTACATGCTCCTTACTCATAGGGTTCAATCTGCTGATTGACTTATTTATTAAGTTATTCATATGTTTACGTATTTGTTGATTAATATTGTTAATCAAGAATTTTACAAATACATCCTGATTCAAGGTTCCTAATTCTGGGGAAATTTCCATTTGTTCTTGGAGAGGGCACGATAATGGGCAGGTGGCCTTTGACTTCCTGTGGTAGTCACCAGGAGGAGAATTTTGGGACGCCATTCCCAGGCTGTGTCTTCCCTGCTATGGATGAACTTTTGTTTTTACCCACTTTACACAACGTTAAATCTGGGGAGTGGTTATAAGAGTGTGTGTCAGAATAATTCGTGTAGCTGTGCTCTGAGTTTGTTTGGCTTTCTGTATTTGTCTTAAATTTCATAACAGTTAAAAATAAATCTCTCTTCCTTCAAAAGTCACACAACTTGTTCACGTCACAAGGAAACGTGGCACAGGTGCGGGAGCATCGGAGTGACCAGGACTGTTGGTCAGTAGCGACTGCTGCGTGTCTGCCATCTCCCCCCTCAAGGGACTCAATCCGGTCGGCTCCAGAAGGGGAAAAGACCTAATAAAGTTAACAATAACAATGATTACAAAATGACAATGGCAATCAAACCACAGTACTAACAAATCCGAGTGGGAGATTCGCATTCGACAGACGGTTGTAAGCACCACAAATCGCGGCACCGCGGGGTCGCCCTACCGAGAACCCCACGGGCGGCGGACACCGCGACTCTCGCGGCGCCTCTGGCGGCCCCCTTCCCGACTCCCGCCCGCGGGCTGGGCGGAGCCTGGCGGGCGGGCGGGGCGGGGCGGGGCGGAGCGCCGAGCGCGCTGCGGAGGGTGGGCACAAGGGGGAGGAGGTGACGGGCGGGCGGCTGGGCGGGGCGCGCTCGGGCCTCAGCTCCTCACACGCCGAGCTCGTAGCCCAGATTCCGCGCCGCCGGGAGTTCTGGTGGCGAGCGCGGTCCGCGAGCCCAGGCAGCTGCGGGAGGAGGAGTCGCAGGCGCTGAGGTAGGCGCAGGGACGCCCGCCGCGCGGCCTGGAGCCCGGGTGCCCCCGGCCCTGCCGGAGGGTGGTGGCGAGGCTGGGGGGCGGTGCGCGGAGGCCCGAGCGGGCGGGGCCGGGGCCTGGGGGCGGGGACTGGCCTGGCCCGCGGGGCCCGCGGGGCTGGAGGGGCCGCGAGGAGCTGGGCCCGCGGGCCGAGCCGTGGGAGTCGGGGTTTGGGGCGGCGCGGGCTCCACAGCACGCCCAGCTGGGTCCCGGGCAGTGGCAACCCGGAGGTGTGGAAACCGCCTGCCCCGGGGGGCACCCGCGGAGCAGGGAAGGCGGGGGACGGCCCTGCCCCTCCCACTTTTGGGGCTCCCAGGCCAGTTCGCCCGCACAGCCCTCGGGAACTTGTTAACAGGAAAGCTTGGCAGAAAAACAAATGCCAACGTTTTGGAAGAACTGAGAGTCACGTCGTTAGGCGCTGAGGCTTTATTTTCCTTCCCCGCCCCCTGCCCAGCCTCAGCCCGACTTGGCCAAAGAAGGATGTGTCACCAGCTCCGGGCCTCGGGCGAGATCCCCGGCCTGGCTGAAAGCAGGAGTACCTGAAACAAAGGTAAACGGAGGCCGGGCATACCCCGGTCCTGCTGTGCGGCCGCCCCTGAGCAGCCTCAGTGGGTCTCCCCCGCGCCGACCCTGGCCCGCCGCCTGCGAGGGGCTTTCTCCCGGGGGACCTCTCGATGGAAACCAGCTGGCCGAGCTTGGAGTTGATGTTGCATCTGAACTCTGTTGTGCTAACATTATTCCTAATCCTTCAACTCTGGTAAAGCTTAAAGGAAATTTTACCCAGTTTTAGTGGTCAGCAAATGTAAGGGAGGATCAATTGCTGTTTGTAAATTATAATGTATTTTCTTATTAGGAAATGGCCTGAAAATACGGAATAAAAATTCTTAACACGTAAGCAAAAAAGAGCGGTTTGTAGTGCCTTCCAAAATCTGAAGAAGTGTTCCTTCTCAGATCATTTATGTACAAAGCATCCCCTCAAACCTTTGGTGCCAGGCATTTTTCTTTGTTCTTTATTAGTCTCAGGCCTCAGTTTCTTGTAAACAGAGCACCCACTGCTGAGACCCTGAGAATTGCCATACTAGGTCAGAGCATGTGCATCCTGCTCAGTAGGCAGTAGGCTTGTGTGGTAGTAAAACACCGTTTTCTTTCTTGGTGATACCATTACAATTATCTCAATTTCATTCCTTTCAGAAATATCCATGACTTTTAGTGAGAGCCTTTTAAAAATCTATAGGCCACTCCTAATTTATACATAAAATATGTTCACATTTGTTGCATCCACATGGCTCTCTTATCCTCTCTGACAGAAGAACTTGAGATGCTGTGGGGAAAATTTGGATCGTTTATAAAACTGAGAACTCAGAAATTGAGGACAGGGGAAACAAAGTAAAGTTTTTTTAAAAATAGAAAGCTTTGAAGAAGTCTTTATCAGGACCAACCTGGCTTGAGTTAAAAAATAGTTGTATCCACTAACAACGTGAATATTAATCAGTTAAAGATTTATTTGTGTTCTTAAGTATTTGCGTATTTTAAATGTAGTTAACATTCTGGACAGTAAAGGGATATCTGACTATCTTAGTCTGAGTTAATTTTACCTTACTGTTTAGTTGAAACCCGCTGCTCTAAGAGAATAAAAGTTTTGTTTCATCAAGAAGAGAATAAAGGATCTGAGAAATTTCAGAGTATGGAGTATTTGAGGGGGACATTTGTTCAAACTGTAACTTTGCTTTTAATCTCTTCATAGGCTCATTACCTTTGACAAGCACAGTCTCCACTGATTTAGCCCCTGTCACCTTTCAGTTCACAGCTAAAGCCTTTCTTAACATCTTCCCCCACACACAACTTACCCCTAAAAAACTCCACCACCTGGAGAAGAGTTGATCACCCTTTTGGGTATTACTATTCTTTAAATTTGGGGTTTTCATCTATAGTATTGTTGACATTTTGGACCAGGTAATTCTTTATTGTGGAGGGCTATCCTGGTCATTATAGGATGTTTAGCAGCATTCCTGACCTCTACTAAATAGATACCAGTAGTACCTCCCCCCCCAATTATAACAAATAGTCAAACAACCTACACAGTTGTGACAATCAAAAATGCCTCCAGATATGGCCAGATGTCCTCTGAGAGAGCCAAAATCACTCCCAGTTGAGAACCACTGTCCTAAATAGACTGTTGCCTTAACATCAGTGACCCTGCATTGTCTTCATTTGGTTACATGTTGATTTTCTCTGCTGTCCTAAGCTTGAGGGCAGAGCAGTCGTTCACTTTCTTACCAAATATCTGAGGAAGGGCATACTTTGCCAGCCAGGTGCTAGTTTAGGTCTGGGAATATAGTGGTAAAAGGAGCTGGTGTGGTCTTTGTACTCCTGGACATTATTTCTAAAGAGCGTCAGACACATGTATAAGATTACAGATACTTCATTACAATTGTGATAAATTCTGGGAGAAGTACAGGGTACTCTGAGTACATAAAACAAGGGTCCTGACCTAGTTTGGGAACTAGGAAAATTTTCCTTGGGAAATGACCTTTAAGGTGAGGTGAACATTGAAGGATAAATAGAAGTTATAAAGTGAAGCATGGGGGACTATATTTCAGTCAGAAGGAATAGGACCTTTTCTGGGAACTCAGAGGCCAAAGTGGCTGGAACATGGAGAGTGATAGGGGCAAGATGATACAAAATGAATCTGGAAAAGTTGGTAGAGGCTTTCTTTGAGCACCAGTTTTCAGTCCAGCCTATTCATCAGAATCACAAGAGGACCTTAAAACAGTACTAGTGCCTGGCCCATTAAATCAGAATGTCTGCAGTGGATCCTACTTCCCCCCTCAGCTGCCATTTTCCCCACGGTTTTTAAAGGGATAACCACTAGTACTAGTTTTGCATATTGTTCTAGACATTTTTTTGTTAGCATTCAAGCAAATGAATATTCTTAGTTCCTGCTTTGTTTACACAAATGGTAGCATTTGGTACACGGTATTCTTTTTTTTTTTTTAACTTTATTTATTTATTTGAGTGAGAGAGGGCATGAGGGGGAGATGAGGGGGAACAGGCTCCCTGCTGAGCAGAGAGCCTGACATGGGGCTCGATCCCAGGACCCTGGGACCATGACCTGAGCCGAGGGCAGATGCTTAATGACTGAGAAACTGGGTGCCCCTGTATACACTATTCATGTTTGCAACAATGTCTTGGAAACCTTTCCATTTCGATATATAGTTTTCTTATTCTTTTGAATGACCCTGTAGTATTCCATTATATGGATATACCACAGATTATTTAACCATTCCTTTATTGGTGGACATTTAAATTGTTTCTAATCATTTACTATAAGGAATAGTACAGGCATATGCCAGTTCATGTGTGTGAATATATCCATAGGATAAATTCCTGGAAATGGAATTATTAGGTCTAATATGTACATATACACATAAATATTGATGTGTAAAAAGATCAATATGGTCATATTGGAGAGAATGGTTTGGAAAGAAATGAGTGCTTGTGGGAAACAACTGACCTTAATTAAGGTTACTGTGTGCTGTAGACTGCATTTTGTCCCCCCACAATTGAATTTTGAAGCCCTTACCCATATGTGACTAAATTTGGAATAGAATCTTTGGTAGGTAATTAGGGTTAAACAGGGTCAAGGGTGGGGCCCCAACTCAATAGAATTGGTGGCTTTGTAAGTAGAGGTTGGAAAGACTGTGTGAGCACAGTGAGAAGGTGGCATCTGCAAGCCAGGATGAGAAACTAACCTTGCCAGACCTTGATCTGGGACATCTGCCCTCCAGAACTGTAAGAAAATTACATTTCTGTTGTTTAAGCAGTCCAGGCTATGGTATTTTATTATGGCATCTTGAGCCAACTAATACACAGTGGAGAGGTAGAGGAGAAAAGATGGTAGCTGGGACCATGGTGGTAGCAGAGGAGATGGAGATGGATATAGGAAATATATTTAATAGGCATAATTGAAAGGACTTAATGATTGAAGAAGAAATAAGTGAGTGGGATGACTCCGAGACTTGCCCAACCAGGTGAATGGTGTGGCTGTTATCTGAGGTAGTGAACACTAGAAGGATAAATAGTTTTGAAGTGGGTGTAAATCATAGTTCATTTTGGGACTGGTGAGACCTCTGAGTGGAGATCGCACGTAAGCTTTTGATAATTCAAATCCAGATCCCGGAAGAGTGGTCTGACCTGGGGACCCATATTTAGTGCGAATGGAATTACCCAGAGCAGAGGTTGAGAATCTATATAGCCCACAGGTGAGTCTGGCTTACACATGTGTTTTGTTTTTCCCATGGAGTGTTTTTTGTTCTTTAATTTTGAGTTCCCAATAATTTAAAATCTGAAGATTTCCCATAAAAAATCTAGATTTGGGGCTTTTCTTTAAAAGTGAGAAGATGTAGCACTACTGAACTGGCTTTCCCGTATGGCAACAGTTCGTTGGAGCTAAGTCAACACTGATCCCAGCTGCTTTCTAGTTCACCAGAGTCCACCACTCCCTAAAACTTATGCCTGGCCTGCTTTTTTTTATTTACTTCTCTGACCCTGTAGACAGTTGAGTGTGGAATCCCTGTTCTAGGAAGAGAGTACAGAACAGTGATTCTCATCTTGGCTGCACACTGGAAATATTGGATAATTTAAAAATACTGTTGCTAATACCCACACCAGAAATTTATATTTTTGTTTACTTGGTCTAAATTACAGCCTGGGATTTTTAAGGACTCCTCAGGTGATTCCACTGAGCAGTGGTAGTTGAGACCATTGACAGATTAAGAAGAGAGCTCAGATCCAGGGTTTCAAGGTTGAGTAAAGGAGAGTAGCTCCAGGATAAGGGATGAGAAGTGGCCAGAGGGGCACAGTGGAGTGGGATCTTGCTTACAGCTAAGGTATGCAAACTTAACCTAATACACTTGAAGATGTTTTTATTTAGATGAGAGAGAACAAAGTTTATTTTGCATGTATGCTTACTGTTTGTTTTGTGTATACCTGTATATGTATATGCTGTTTATTACTGCCTAGAGTTGTGTATACAAAAAACAGCTATGCTTTATTTAGTAGGCGATTTAAAGGATTCAAGAGTAATTTAAACTGTGCTTGATTTTTGTCTTAGGTGTTTACTTTAGAATCTAATTCCAGTTTAAGTTGTGTCATAAAAGGCATTTTTAAAAGAAAGAGTTATCAATAAGTAAAGCTTTAGATTGAAAATGATCGGTTGAATTTAGCAAGATGGAATCTTTGACCTCAGCAAAACCATTTTAGATTGGAAGAGACAGAAACCAGATTGAAGTGGTTAGAAAGTAAGGAAATGGAAAGGGTAAATGTTGGGGAAATCTTTTGAGTTTACCCTAGAAGGGAGTAATGAGGGAAGGTCATGTGTCTTATTTGTATGGTAGGTGCAGTCTGTGTTGGTTACCCAAATGCTTCTAACTCTTGAGGGAGGTAACTTAGTGGTGCCTGTTTACCCTTCTCCTCCATGTCAGAGGGGTCTTGTATTTGTTTTGGGTACTTTGTGTTTTCCACTGAGGAGATATTTTGCCAGGACCTTTGAGACTCAGATGTTAGTGATTAGGCCCTTAGTCTCTTTCTTATCTGAAAATAGGGCTCCTAAAGGCCAGCAGGGGCTCCAGTGACCCTGACATCATCCTCCCATTAAACTGATGAACAAAGATCAGATTGTTGTCATGTTGAAAATGGAATACTTGACTATGTCAGGGAATATGTATCTAGCTTTCAGATACTCAGGAGCAGTTTTTGCAGCTGTATTTTTTTTTCCATTTAACTTGATATTATAGCTGGTTTTCCAGTTGCATATATGTAAAATTTCTCATACTTTGAAATCTTAATCACTGATGCTGATTAAAGGGTATGGATAGTTGGAGGAGACCCTCACTGAGCTCAAAGAGAAGAGAACACTGAACAAACTGGTTTCCAAAAAGTTGTGTGAAAGCTGGAATGCAATTACCTTGAAGGCCTTGGATTAGAGTAGCGGACAGAGTGGTTTCTCATGCACATGGCCTCTACCAATCTGTCTCTTATCCATCCCTGCCTCATTGGCAACCTTAACCCGGCTTAGGAGGTTTAAAGAGTTGTGATCTATAGCAGAACAGAAACCAGAGGGGCTGAAAAATGCCAAGAATTTATTACTGAGGAATGGAGTTTATTAGTTGGAGACATAAGCCCCATTGCTGTACTCTTTTTGCAAATAAGAGTGTCATCCTGTGAAGGATTAGCCTTCCTAGCTGCTATTAGTTCATCCATTAGGTGGATGATGGTTCACTTCTGTATAAAGGATGCCTGTATGACATAAGTAACATCCCTTGATCTACAAAGGTTTATACTGGGAATCTATGATAAGAAAATATTTTATTTAGAAACTTTTATGTGCTTGGGCAATTGTAAGAATTCCACCATCATAAATAAAGTTAGGTACCATACCTGGATCGTGGTAGATAGAGGGAAAAGTTGGGCCAGAGCTTCTTTGGTTTGTAGAGGAAATAGGATGTTTGAGTGGGTAGAAGACTTAAGAGTCAGTTCTTGGGTGCCAGGTCTTGATTTGTCAAATGTCAGCTGTGTGATTTTTCTGTGTGATTTTTTTTTAATTGAGTTAAAGTTCACATAACATTAAGTTAATCAGTTTAACCATTTTAAAGTATACAATTCAGGATTCTCAGTACATTCACAGTGTTGTGCAAGCATCACCATTAATTACAGGATATTTTTGTCAACCAGAAGGAAACCTTGTACCCATTAACCAGTCACTCCTTATTCCTCTCTCCCCCTGTTTCCTGAAAACCACCAATCTGCTTTTGTCTCTGTGGAGTTGCCTATTCTGGGCATTTCATATAAGTGGAATCACACAAATGTGACTTACTGTGACTGCCTTTTTTCATTTAGCATAATTTATACAAGGTTCATTCATGTTATAGCATGTGTTCCTTTCTTTGAATAATAATCATTCATTTCTTTGAATAATAGTTCAATTGTATGGATATACTATGTTTTGTTTCTCTGTTCATCAGTTGATGGATATTTGGGTTGTTTATTAATTTCGCTACTATAAATAGTGCTACTAAGAGCATTCATGTATAATTTTTTGCTTGAACACCTATTTCAGTTCTCTTGTGTACATACATAGGAGTGGAATTGTGGGTCATAAGTAATTCTATGTTTAACTTTTTGAGAAACCATCAAACTGTTTGACATAGCATCTGCATTATTGTACATTTCCGCTAGCAACGTTGTACATTTCCACTAGCAACCTTCTGAAGTTCTAGTTTCTCAACATCCTTGTCACTACTTGTTATTTTCTGTTTGTTGTTTTTTTTAAGAATGAGAGCAAGAGAGGGGAGGAGGCCTCTGCCTTCGGCTCAGGTCATGATGTCAGGGTTGTGAGATCAAGCCCCGCATCAGGCTCTCTGCTCAGCAGGGAGCCTGCCTCCCCCCCGCCCCCCCCCCTGCCGCCTGCCTCCTCTCTGCCTACTTGTGATCTCTCTCTCTCTGTCTAAAAAGAAAAAAGAGAGAGAGAGAGAGGGGAGGAGGAGAAGAGGAGAATCTTAACCAGGCTCCACGTCCAGCGCCAAGCCTGATGTGGTGCTTGATCTAACAACCCTGACATCATGACCCGAGCAGCAGTTGAGTCAGACACTTTACCAGCTGAGCCACCCAGGTGCCCCACTGATTTTTTTTTAAGTTCTTATTTTAATTCCAGTTAGTAAACATACAATGTTACATTAGTGTACAGGTGTACATTATAGTGAGTGATTCAACATTTCTATTACTCAGTTCTCATGGCAAGTACACTCCTTAATCCCCATCACCTATTCAACCCAATCCCCCTCCCCACCACCCTCTGGGGTTTTTTTTGGTTATAGCTATCCTAGTGGATATGAAGTAATATCTCATGATTTTGATTCATATTTTCTTAATGACTAGTGAATGATGTTGAGCATCTTTTCCTGTCCTTTTTGGTCATCTGTGTATCTTCTTTGGAAAGACATCTATTCGAGTCCTTTGTCCATTTTTTAATTGGATTGCTTGTCTTTTTGTTAAGTAGTTGTTAAGGGGTCTTTATACATTCTGGGTACTAGATCTTTATTAGATATATTGTTTACAAATATTTTCTCCCGTACTGTAGGCTGCATTTTCGCTTTCTTGATAGTGTCCTTTGCACACAGGCTTTTAATTCTGATGAAGTCGAATTTCTGTTCTTTTGTTGTTTGTACTTTTGGTGTCCTAAGAATCCATTGCCAAATCCAAGATCATGTCAGTTTGCCCCTGTGCTCTCTTCTAAGAGTCTATAGTTTTAGTTCTTACGTTTAGGTCTTTGATCAATTTTGAGTTAATTTTTGTGTGTGACGTAGAGTCCAACAACATTCTTTTAAATGTGGATATCCAGTTGTCCCAACACCAATTGTTGAATGAGATGTGTGTTGTTGTTGTTGTTTTTGTTTTTTGTGTTTTTTTGAAGATTTTATTTGTTTATTTTACAGAGAGAGACACAGCGATAGAGGGAACACAAGCAGGGAGAGCAGCAGAGGGAGAGGGAGAAGCAGGCTTCTCGGAAGAACAGGGAGCCTGATGTGGGACTCAATCCCAGGACCCTGGGATCATGGCCTGAGCTGAAGGCAGACACTCAACGACTGAGCCACTCAGGCGCCCTGTTGTTTTTTTTAAAGATTTTATTTATCTGACAGAAAAAGAGAGACAGAAAGGGAACACAAGCGGGGGGAGTTGGAGAGGTAGAGGCTCCCTCCCACTGAGCAGGGAGCCTGGTGCAACATGGGGCATCATCCCAGGACCCTGGGATTATGACCTGAGCCTAACTAAGGCAGACACTTAATGACTGAGCCACCCAAGTGTTCCAAGATGTACGTTCTTATGCAAGTCTCAGACCCTGTGCTTTCTTATTTGTGAAATGAAAGTGATAAGAATATTTGCCTCATAAAGTTGTAAGATTAAAAAAAGGAGATGATGTTGAACAGTAAAAATGACTGAACAAATGATTATTGTTTTGCCATATATATCTATATATATATATCTATCTTTCATATGTATAAGGCTCCTGTAAATTAGTGTCCTTAGCAACCACCAGAAGTCATCCATCTAGGGGCGCCTGGGTGGCTCAGTTGGTTGAGCAACTGCCTTCGGCTCAGGTCATGATCCTTGAGTTCCAGGATCGAGTCCCACATCGGGCTCCCGGCTCCACCGGGAGTCTGCTTCTTCCTCTGACCTTCTTTCCTCTCATGCTCTCTCTCACTTTCTGTCTCTCAAATAAATAAATAAAATCTTTAAAAAAAAAAAAGTCGTCCATCTAGTGGATAGTGAGTCATGACATAGAGGATTGGGGACCATGTTGTATCCCTGAGTACAAAAGTCAGATGGCGCTGACTCAGGAGGTAGTTGGAAAGATTGTACTTATCCAAAATTGAAAGTATGTGTTCTTGTAGAGCATGTGTTTGTCAGATTTGGTTGCGTTTCCTCCCAAATTCAGATGTTCTAGGTGTGTAAGGAATAGTTTAATTTTTTTTTTCTTTAAAACTGAAGAATTTTCAAGCATAGTAGGAAAATAAAGGCGGTTCTTTTTATGGGACTAAGAATCATCATATTTTACTGTATCAGCTTTTAAATGTCTAGAACTAAGACTTTTCCTGATTGCTTAGTTCAGTCAACAAATATTTCTTGAGTTGCCATTATGTGCCAGTCACTGTACTAAATACTAGAGATATAATGCCTTAACATACAAGACCAAACTCTTGACCCTGCGTCCCCTTCTAAATGTTCTTTTCTACAGTTGTTTAACTCACTAAGTCCAGTTCCTATCCCCCAGTCCCTCTTGAGTCCATACTGATCAGGTCTTTACCTCCTCTCCCCATCCAAGACTTCAACATTGCTAATCTATCAAGTGAGTCAGTTCTCAGTCTTTCTTTTACTTGACCTTTCAGCAGCATTTTGCACAGTTGATTGTTCCTCTTTTTTTGAAATGCTTTCTTAACTTAGCTTCCAGAACACTACTTTTTCTGGGTTTCCCCCCAACTTACTAGAGGATTCTATCTCAGTCTTCTTGCTAGTTCCTCATCATCTTCCTGATCACTAAAAGTTGGGATGCTCCTTACCTCTCAAACCTCTGTTCTTCCTTATCAACACCATTTCCTTGCATTTCACCCAGTCTCATGACTTTAAATACCATCTATACGCCAACAACCACATACCAATGACTATCGGATTTTATCTCCAAGTTAGACCTCTCCTTTGAATCTCATACTCTGATGTCAGTGTGCTTGGATGACATCTCCATTTGGATATCTATTAATAGACATCTCAAAACTGAATTCATTTCCCCCTCTAAAACCACCCTTCTTGTTGCCTGTCGCATCTCAGTAAATAGTAGCTCCCTTCTTTTAGTAGCTCAGGCCAAAAACTTTGGGGTCATCCTTGACTGTCATCTTTCTTCCAGCATTCAGTCTGTCAGCAAACCCTGTTGGCTCTACTTTCAGAATGTATGTATAATTGGTCACAATGCCACTATCTCTCCACCTTCCCCTTCTTCTCCAAGCCACCATTATATCTCACCTGAATAATTAATGTAGCCTAATTCTTTTTTCCCTGCTTTTGTCTTTGCTCTCCTACAGCTTGTTCTCAATGTAGCAGTTAGAGGGACACTGTTACAAGTCATTTCTTAGCTCAGAGGCTTTATGCTTACCTACAAGGCCCTATACAATCTAAACCTCCACTTACCTCTCTGACCTCCTCTTCTACTGTTCACCCCTGTGCTTACTTTGTCCAAGTCACAAAAGGCACCTTGTTCCTCCTTCAATAAACCAGCTATGTTCCTACCTTAGGGCCTTTGCTTTCCCCCACTATCTACAAAGCCCCCTCCCTCACTTCCCTTTGGTGTTCACTAAAGTTCATTTTCTCAAGCACTCCTTTTCTCCTTCCCTTTCAAACCCTGCTTCCCAGAGCTCTTAGTAATCTGGGTGCTTCTGCTACCCTACCTCCAGAGACTCTGTGCTAAAGCTATCCTTCTTCCCTTGTTTATTTATCTTTAAGCTTATATTTGAACAGAATCCCTTCAGTTAAAAAAAGTTTTCAAACCTCTTGTCTACAAGGTTAAAAATAAAAAGCAGAGATTAGCAGCTGTGAATGGAGATGTCATTAAGGACTTAGAAATCATAGCAAGGGCATGCTTATCCTTTCCATTTTGTGGATCATAGGCACAGTCCTTATTTTATAGTCCTGCGGGTGGAGCCCTTTAATACTGCTGCTGTGAGTACTCATGAACACAGTGCTCCTATTAGTGTCAAGTGTTCCCGCAAGCACTGTGGCTCAGGTGTCAGCATTTGTCTTCCTTCAACATGATGCCTTGTTATTCTGGCAGTTGGGTTGGGACCCCTTTCCCATGGTAAGCCCTGCTCAATGAGCAGAGGAGGCTCATTTGGTGCTGGTAGCAGTATTGGAAACCATGAATTAAAGGCAGTTAAGAGTTATATACAATAGAGAGAATGTGTTGATTCTACCATGAGATGCTCCAGACTCTAAAGAAAAGGGCCAACAAATCACATCCAGTATAGTCTCCCTAGATAGCAAGTTCAGAGGCTTCATTTAGCTCATTGTTTCTTACCCTTCTGCAAACCTGCAGGTCTTTTCACCAGTTAGTGTTATTAAAAGCTAGAATGGTGCTGGTTTTGAGTTGCTATTTTAAAAGACAGTGCATTATTTCTAATGAATTTTTAACCAACAAGTATTATATAAATATATTCTCCTTGCCTTGGCCCTTTTCCTAGATGAGGTAATTCCCTAGATGACAAACAAGTAAGTAGATAATGTAATTTCAGATAGTGGTAATAGTGCTATGAAGAAAAATAATGTCCCATAATAATGACCACTTGGGTTGGTTCCAGTTTTTCCCTCTTTTAAACATTACTGTGATGAACATCCTTATACTTATACAAATGTGTGATGTTTGTGTTGCATAGATTCTGAAAGATGGAATTGCTGGATCATATGATCGTATAACCAAAATTTTGATACTGTCAATTGGTCCACAAGGTGTCTATATTGATATTATATATAGTTAAAATATAATTAATATAATTAAAAGTAGTAAAGTATTTCAGTTTTTCAATAGGTAAAATATTTCCATTATTTTTTACTTACACTAGTAATATTGAATATATTCTCTCTGTAAAAAAATTAACACAAGGCTAAAAATCCTCATGCCTTCTACCAATTTACAAATTTTCGCCTCTTTTAAAACTTTTTAAAAACTCATGTCTCCTATAAAACATAAACAGACAAACACCTCATGTGTCCTTGTTTTTGCTTTATTTCCCTGTGATTGAATATCTTTTCTTGAGTTTTTGACCATTTGTATTTCTTTTTGTTTTTTTGTTTTGTTTTGGATTGCACAATAAAGAATGCTAGTTACATCCTATGATCCATTCTTCCTTCATCTTTAGTAATGGGAACCCCAGCTTTTAGCCAAACCCGTTGCTGCCCATCTGGAAGACAACATTCCCTGGCCTCCTTAGAGCTAAGTGCAACCATATGAGTTTTAGCTGATGATACATAAGCAGAAATGTTTGGTATAAATTTCTGAAATCTCCTTAAAGGGAGAAGGCACTCTCTTCTTTATTCCTTACCCATCTTATATTGGAACACAGATCCAATGACTGGAGCTCTAATAGCCATCCTAGAAAATGAGGACTGTTGTTATAACTCAGTGAGCCAGAAAACCTGGGTCTCCGAGCCGTTGGTGGAGCCACTGTACCAACCCTCAACTTCTTTTGTGTAAGTGAGAAATTTAACTTCTATCCTGTTTAAGCGCTCTTACTTTTGGTTTTTCTGTTATATGTGACATAACATATACTTGTCTTATTTATTTATAGGAGTTCTTTGTGCCCCAAATACTCATCTTTTTTTTTTTTTTTAAGATTTTATTTACTTATTTGACAGAGAGATAGAGATCACAAGTAGGCAGAGAGGCAGACAGAGAGAGGGGGAAGCAGGCTCCCTGCTGAGCAGAGAGCCCGATGTGGGGGGCTCGATCCCAGGACCCTGAGATCATGACCCGAGCCAACTGGAGAGGCCTTAACCACTGAGCCACCCAGGTGCCCTTAGATACTCATCTTTATTGTAAAAATGGTACATTTTCCTCCAGTCTGTTTAAATCCTCTCCCTTTGTTTGTAGTAGTTTTTAAGTTTGATTTCAAATTTACCTTTCTTTGACTTTAAAAGCTTTTGATTTTACTTTTTTTTTTTACAAGTTTTAAATGAACATTTTTTTCTGCCCTGAAAATCTAAACATAGAATCTTACATTTTCTTATACTTTTATACAAATTTAGGTATCTAATTCATCTGGAGTTTATTTTTATGTATTGTGTAAGGGAGGAATCTTGTTTAATTGGCCATTCATTTGGAATAATCTTTATAACAAGTGGCATGTCAAATTATCAGTTAATAAATTCTCATATATGCATAGATTGGTTTTAGAACTGTTTAGTTTCACTGATCTTTGGTTCTTTGCCAATAATATACTTTTAATTACTATAGCTTTATAATGTGATTTTTGGTGAGGCAAAAGTAAATGTTAAATGGCTATAGCACAACATTTGGAAAATGTGTAAGGTGAAGAGTTTAACAATACAATGAACATTTGTTACCCACTGCTCACTTTAAGGGAAATAAATTATTTCTTTGTTTTTGTCCCTCCCCCTACACCTCCGCCCACCCAAAGTTGTCTTGACTCTTGCACATTTTCTCTTCTCTGTGAAATTTTAGAGTAATATTATAAATTGATCTTGGAATTAATTTGTATCATTGAAGACAATGATAATTAATATTAAACAATAATAAATAATATTAATAAAAGTATTAACTGCTTTTTGGAAATTGATAAATTAATTGTTTAAATGCTTTTTCCATTTAAAAGCAACAATCTGAGTGATGTGATGTGAACAGCTGTTAGAAGATACTAGTTGAATGTGATCACAGTCTCCAATAGTTGTCAGTTTAGCATCTGTTTTGGTGGCTTATGACCATTATACTATTTTTATTTTTTTAATTGAGATTTAATTGACATATAACTATATTAGTTTCAGATGTACAACATAATGACTTGGCATATGTATATATTGTGAAATCATCACCACAATGTCTAGTTAACATCCATTACCACATAATTAGTTTTTTTCTTGAGATAAGAACTTTTAAGATTTAGTCTCATCAACTTTCAAATGTACAATATTTTTAACTGTTGTTACCATGCTATACATTACGTCATCAGGACTTAATTATTTTATGACTAGAAGTTTGTACCTTTTGACTACTTTCACCCATTTTTCCCCACCCCCTGCCCTCCACCTCTGTTAATGAGCAGTCTTTTCTCCACATCTTATGAGTTTGCGTTTTTGGGTTTTGCGAGGGTTTTTTAGATCTCACATAAGTAAGATCACATAGTATTTGTCTTTCTCTTAACTTATTTCATTCAGTATACTGCCCTCAAGGACCAACCATATTGTTGCAAATGGCAAGATTTCCTTCTTTTTATAGTTGGGTATTACATTGTACATGTGTGTGTGTATGTGTGTACACACTACATTTTCTCTATTCATTTATCCATTAATGGATACACATTTCATAGGTTGTTTCCATGTCTTGGCTATTATTTACAATAATGCTGCAGTGAACATGGGGATGTAGATATCTTTTTGAGTTAGTGTTTTTGTTTCCTTCAGATAAATACCCAGAAGTGGAATTGCTAGGTCATATGGTAGTTATACTTACAAATTTTTGAAGAAGTTCCATACTTTTTTCTCAGTGGCCGCACCAATTTACTTTCCTGTGCACAAGTGTTTCCTCCTCTCCACATCCTTACCAACACTTACTTCTTGTCTTTTTAACTGCTCTAACAGGTGTGAAGTGATAACTCACTGTGATTTTGACTTACATTCTCCTGATGATTAGTGATGTTTAGCACCTTTTCATGTACCTGTTGGCCATCTCTACATTGTCTTTGGGAAAATGTCTGTTCAGATCTTCTGCCCATTTTTTAGCCCACTGAGCCACCCAGGTGCCCCCTCTGCCCATTTTTTAATTGGATTGTTTGAGTTTTTTGCTATTGAGTTGTAGGAGTTCTTTACATATTTTAGATGTTAGCCCATTATCAGATACATAATTTGCAAATATTTTCTCCTATTCACTAGGTTTCCCTTTCATTTTATTTATGGTTTCCTTTGTTGTACAGTAAAAGTTTTTAGTTCGATATAGTCCCACTTGTTTATTTTTGCTTTTATTGCCTTCACTTTTGGTATCAAATCTAAAAAATCCTCACCCAAACCAATGTCAGAGAGCTTATTGCTTGTGTTTTCTTCTAGGAGTTTTATGGTTTCACGTTTTAAATTCAATCTTCAATCCATTTGAGTTGATTTTTGTGTATGGTATAAGAGATAACAGTTCTACTCTCGTGCATGTGGTTATTCAGTTTTCCCAGCACCAGTTTTTGAATAGACTGTCCTTTCCCCCACTGTTTATTCTTGACTCCTTTTGTCTTAATTAACTGACCATATATGGGTTTATTTCTGAGCTCTATTCTGTTCCATTAATTTATGTGTCTGTTTTTATTCTAATACTACACTGTTTTGATTACTGTAGCTTTGTAATATAGTTTGAAATCAGGGAGTAATGCCTCCTGATTTGTTCTTGTTGCTCAAGATTCCTATGGTTATTACAGTCTTTTGTGGTTCCATACAAATTTTGGAATTGTTTTTCTATTTCTATGAAAAATACTGTTGGAATTTTGATAGGGATTGCATTGCATCTGTAGATTGCTTTTGGCAGTAATAGACATTTTGACAATATTAAGGTTTCCAATATATGAGCATAAAACATCTTTGCATTTGTGTCTTCAGTTTCTTTCATCAGTGTCTTACAGTTTACAGTGTACAGGTCTTTCACCTCCTTTGTTAAGTTAATTCCTAGGTATTTTATTCTTTTTTTCATGCAGTTGTAAGTGGGATTGTTTTCTTAATTTCTCTTTCTGATAGCTTTTTATTAGTGTATAGAAACACAACTGAGTTTTGTATATTGATTTTTGTGTCCTGTAACTTTACTGAGTTCATTTATTCTAATAGTTTTTCAGTGGAGTTTTTAGAGGTTTCTATATATGTCATAATAGCATCTGCAAATAGAGGCCATTTTACTTCTTCCTTTCTGATTTGGATTTTTATAAAATTTCTTTTTCTGGGGCACCTGGGTAGCTTAGTTGTTAAGCATCTGCCTTCGGCTCAGGTCATGATCCTGGGGGCCTAGGATTGAGCCCTACATTGGGCTCTTTGCTCAGGGGGAGTCTGCTTCTCTCTCTCCCTGTGACCTTCCGTCGCACTTGTGCTCTCTATCTCTTTTTCAGATAAATAAATAAAATCTTTAAAAAAATTGTTTTTCTTGCCTAATTGCCTAAGACTTTAATACTATGCTGAATAAAAGTGGTGAGAGTACGCATCCTTGTCTTGTTCCTATTCTTGTTGAGTATGATGTTAGCTGTGGGCTTGTCATACTTGGGCTTTCTTTTGTTAAGGTACATTCTCTCTACACCCACTTTGTTGGGAGTTTTTATCATGAATGGATGTTGTATTTTGTCAAATACTTTTCATGCATCTAATGAGATGGTTGTAAGATTTTTATCCTTTAGGGGCACCTGGGTGGCTCAGTGGGTTAAGCCTCTGCCTTCACCTCAGGTCATGGTCTCAGGGTCCTGGGATTGAGCCCCGCAAAGAGCTCTCAGCTCAGTAGGGAGCCTGCTTCGCCCTCTCTTTCTGCTTGCCTCTCTGCCTGCTTGTGATCTGTCTCTCTGTCAAATTAAAAAAAATATATTTTTTTATCCCTTATTTTGTTAAGATGGTATATTACATTGATTTATGGATGTTGAACCATCCTTGCATGTTTGGAAAAGGTTCCACTTGATCATGGTACATGATCCTTTTGTTGTATTGTTGAATTTGGTTTCCTAATATTTTGTTTAGGATTTTTACATCTATGTTTATCAGAAGTATTAACCTATAATTTTCTTTTCTTGTAATGTTGGCTAGTTTTCGTATCCAGATAATGCTAGTCCAGTAAAATGAATTTGGAAGCATTTTCTCCTCTTCTAATTTTTTTTTTTTTTTTTTGGAAGATTTTGAAGAGGACCATTATGCTGTTTTTAATTGTTGTTCTTAGTTGCAAGTTTAATTTGTACTCATAATTGGCTATTGCTTAAAAGTAGAACATGTGTGAAACACATGTCAAAACATCATAAATTAGTGAGGAGCATGAAAAATAATAATTCTGAAGAACTATTTCAAGATGTCCCTTATGGAATATGTAAGCTGTATTCATCTGATCAAAATTTTTTTTTTTTTTTTCCCCAAATTTATTTTAATTTTTCAGTGTTACAAGATTGATTGTTCATGCACCACACCCAGTGCTCCATGCAGTACGTGCCCCTCTAGATACCCACCACCAGGCTAAC
>CM052799.1:81960469-82016426 GCA_028533885.1 Nasua narica
GGAGAGATCCCGGGGTTAGAAATCTTTCTCCTCAGGGTGATTTCATGGGTGTTCAGCGTGTTCTGGTAGATTTCCAGCTCACTTTTGGGGACCGGTTGCTGCAGGATCTCTTACTTCTCCGCCATCTTGCCCCCTCCCTCTGATCAAAATTTTTATAAAACATCAAGATGTCTCTAATACTAAACAAACTACATGATTAAAGGAAGCTGGTAAAGGGCATAAGGGAATTCTCTGTTTTGTCTTTACAGTTATTCTGGAAATTATAACTATTTCAAAATAAAAGGGTTTTTTTGTAAAAAAAAAAAAAAAAAACAACTATTATAGCACCTCTGTCTCTGCTCATGTTCTCTCTCACTCCCTCAAATAAATAAAAAATAAAAACTTATTATAAATTTAGAAACATTTCCCAGGCATGCCTTATGTTTAAAATTATACATGAATTCATACATGCATATAATTGGCATTTGCTATTTCCTATTCTTAAGGTCACTCTAGAGAAAATAATTTCAGATTGGTTAAGTAAATATAAATAGCAAAGTAAAGATATGCTGTTGAATCTCATGAAATATAGAAGGGGCCTAATCAAATTAAGATGGATTGTCAATTGAAAGACTCCATTTTGTATTAAATAAGAAAGAGGTTTGCTTTAAAAATTTTCAACTTACTATATGATGGTATTGTAGACAGCTGAATGTTTATTTTATTATGATTGATCATCCTCTGCTCAAGTATTTAAAATTCTACAAAAGGAAAAATTTACTTGAAAATATGGCAAAGAAAAAATATGGGGTTATTCTGTGCAATTTGGCTTTTCATTTGTTGGTAATAAAGATCTACAATGTACTGTTTGCTGAGAACTTCTCTCAAAGAGTAGCATGAAACCAATTCTCTCTCCTACCTTGACATTTAAAAACTAAACCTCCAACTTATAGAAGAATCCTAAGTATCAGGTTTAAAAAATCAGTTTGTTTATTTTGGATGCTATAATGCAAATTGAATTTCAGCCTACATTTCAACATACATTTGGTACTAAGTCCCCATCTTTTTTGTTTGTTTTTTGTTTTGTTTTGTTTTTGTTTGTTTTTTTTATTGTGTTCTGTTAGTCACCATACAATACATCATTAGTTTTTGATGTAGTGTTCCAAGATTCATTGTTTAGGTATAACAACCAGTGCTCCGTGCAATACGTGCCTTCCTAATACCCACCATCAGGCCCACCCTCCTCCCAACCCCCTCCCCTCTAAAACTCTCAGTTTGCTTCCCGGAGTCCACAGTCTCTCATGGTTTGCCTCCTTCTCCACTCCCCCCCCCCCTCCGCTTTGCTTTTCCTTTCCTTCTCCTAATGTCCTCCATGTTATTCCTTATGTTCCACAAATAAGTGAATCCATATGATAATTTTAAGTCCCCATATTTTAATTTAATACATTTGGATGGTTGGAAATCCATCTTTTAACTTCTTGATAATTTCATTGGACAACATATGATTTTCTTTACATGATAAAACAGTTCATCAGTGAGTAGAAGTCAAAATTTGTCCTTAGATATTATCAGTATAATTAAAGACTTTGCTATGTGAACTTTATAACAAATCTTTAGTAATATGTTGATCTAAGAATATTTTTATTTAAATTTGCTTTATCATGTGTCATACAAACTTTTTAAATGATTTTTTTAAATTGCTAATGAGGTGTGTAGTATTACTTTTTAAAGTTCATTAGTCAAAAAAGGTTGAGAATCACTGATCTGCACTGTAGACCTGATCACTGAAATTGGGCTGATTGATGTCAGATTGGGCTTGGATTCAGAATGGCCAGCCTGGAAATGGGTATAGAGGGACAAAGTTTATCATATGATGAGACCCTTTAACTGAAGAGCACAGCATTGCTGCTCACTTTCAAGAAGATAATGGTTTCCAAACCCCTTTCAATCCATGTTGTTACTTTGGTCTTAAGAGTGGACAGATGGGCATGTGTATTGCTCAGCTTTCTTCCTTCATTTATAATCAAAGATTAGAATGTTCAAAAGGTTCTGAGCAGCTAAAAACCATGGTAAGTGTTCGTTTACATATGATGGAGGGTTTTTTTGGCCAAAGATTTAATGAAGAGAGTGACCAAGTTATGGAAGGAAGTAAAATATTAAGAAAGGATGAGCTGAAAGAAAAATAGAAGATGTATGAATAGAATCAATGAAGATGTATGTTTGCATGTCAGAGAAATTGATTCGTTTGAAGGAATAAATATCCAGTTAAAGATATACAGGTAAAAGTTTGTTTATAGCAAAAATACACAGGGAGTATATCAGTTCACTCCAGTTTTATTAAGTACAGCCAGCCATGATGGAAACAAAACATGCTTATATCTCTCTCTCTGTATTATGTCTGCTCTACTTAACACCAGCTTCTCCTGCCATGTTGCTTATCATGGATGCCCCCAAATGGTGGCCTTATTCACCAAATATGTAAGACCTTTAAGACCTAGAGCTCTTAGCTAATGACAGTGTTTCAGTGCTTCAGTTTTCTCAGGAGAGAAAATGTAATTGGCAGTCAGTGTCCCAACTAAATTTAACCAGGAATGGAAAGTTTGTGATACATTGAGTTGCCCCATTGAGCCTGTAGACAAGGCAGATCTCTGAGAAGTAGGGACATCTCTTATTCAGTTATGTAAGAGAGAAGACTTGTTTGAAAAGGAATTAATTGGTTCCCTGAGCTCTGGGGGGAAAAAAAGAGGGAAATGTAAAATATCTATCCCTCCAAGAAAAGAATGGCAGCAGTGTAATAGGACGGAAGATTAGGCCAGTCTACAGTATGAACATCTGCCCATTCTGTAGGCTTAGGCAGCTTTGTTACCCCAGTAATCTTTGCGGATGATTCTTACCCAACAAGAATGGGAACCCTAGGAGATGAGATGCAGTAAATGACTAACTTGAGGAATACAACCAGACATTTCCACTATACCTGTACTGTAATGACTGTCAAGATATACCTTGGGCCAGAGCCCATTACCTGTCTACAGTCATGATAAAAGTCTATTTTGGTGGATGACAAAGAAAACTGGGGATCCCTTTTAATTTTCATTCATATCACCTACCTTGTTAACCACTGATAATCAAATGTCCTAGTCCCATATAATGGGGATTACTTTGTCTTAACCCCTTCATGCATAGCACAGGAGAGTAGTAGCAAGGGCACTCAATAGAAGCACTACCAGAGGTAGGTGTACTGAATGACAGTGCTACCAGCAGAAATTCTTAATGGTCTCCAGTTATCAGTATGAATGTTTTGCTTTTCCAAGGCCTGTTTGACAAAATGTTTTGAGATGCTTGGGTAAGCAAATATGCAGGAATGCATTCTCCAGGGATTTGGGTGTAGGTTAGCTATAAGTTTGGAGATCATGGTGATCCAGGGTCCTCCTTTCTGGTAAGCCAGAGATCTATCTGATGTGTAGACTTTTTAAAAGAACTAGCCTAGCTCTAGTATGAGCATAATTGAGCCTCTTGTTGGCTGCCTTTCTGAGTGTGTGTGTTGGGAGGGAGTGCTGGGTTATGCAGTTCTAGTGGATTGTCTTTTGTACTTGACCTCTCAGTACTAGGGCATTTGTGAAGGATGCCAGGAGTGCTCGTCTTAGGTTCAAAGCATATGCTAAACTTTTCCATCAGGTAAAATGCAAGATTAAACTGAGCGGTTATCAGAAATGTCCAAGAGGGCTACTTCATCCTAGATAGCATGAATTGAACCAGTCCCTCCTTAAACTGGTTATAAAAGGTATTGGTCAAGGAAACAGAAATGGTAGCTTATTAGCGAATTGCCTCCTACCTTCTCTTCCTCATTAAGTGCTTTCTCTGTGCTGGGCACTGTCCTGGTGTTGAGAGACAGTGATGAACAAGACTACGTGGTCCTCACTTTTGTGGGGTATTCATTCTATTGCAAGGGTATTATAGATTGTGTAAACAGTAAAACAATTTCAGGTGATGATAGGTGCTATACAGACAGTGAACTGGATAATGAAGTAGAGAGTAGTGAGATGAGCTTGGTCAAAGGCAAGGAACAGGCTGTTGGAAGAACTGAAAAAAGGCCAAGCAGCACAAGGTGAAGTCAGGGAAATAGTAGGCAAATTCTGGAGCTGGATTAGGCTGTCGTTGAGAAGTTTAGATTTTGTTCAGACTGGAGCATTTTAAACAGGAGAGCTATTCACCCGGATTTTATGACTCTTGTGCTGTTTGGAGAATGATTGGAGTATGGAAAGGCAAGAGTGGAAGTGGAGACCAGGTGAAAGCCATGACAGTGGTGCAAATGAGAGATGATCATTTCACCGGATTCTAACAGAAAGTCGAAATTGAGAGAGATTTTGGAGATTGGGTTGACAAGCCTGAATTGTCAAGCCTGGAATATGAATTTATATTCCAGATATGGCCTTTCCACTCCTATGGACTTCTAAACACCTACCAAGATACCTGTAAAATGCCCCAGTATTGGGTTGTCTACAACCCAATAGCCCAGTACATACACAACCAGAACTGTAGTTGTACAGACAACCCACTAGCCCAGTTGTCTGGTTGCTGTAATTAATAGCAAACCCTTGCTGGGCCTCATCTGCAGAATATAGGGATCCCTCAGTCCTACAAGCAGAATATCAGCTGAATAAAGAACTTTGTCTCAAGGGTCTTACCATACCCCTCAGGATAGTTGAGCCCAAATGCTAAGGTGATGTGAAGCAGGCGTGGTGGCTTCCCTGACCCTGGACTCAGACTTGTCAGCTCAGTCTGACATACCACATGTATGAGCAGCAATTAAAAGCAAGTCATGAATAACCTCACTTGCTCTATTATAGCAGATAACTCTCTGTTTATCCTCAACCCTCCTGCTCTCAAATGTCTGGCTCTCTGCTCAACTTCACATCTGCTTTTGGACTTTTGTTTTGGACTCCTATTATGTCCTTTGGCTTCTTGCAGTTGAACCTTGCTCTTGGCTTTGCTTTCCCATCTGATCCCAGTATCTTCTTCCCAGCTCCCCCATCCCTGCCCCAATTATGATCTTGAATGAAAAATTTTCTGCTGAAATTGTAGCCGTAGAACCCCACTAGAGGTGGTGATTCAGACTTGTGCCTCAAGGGTGTTTGTTTATTTAGGTGGTACTATTGAGCCCACAGGACTACAGCTTTTTGCCTCAAACTGACTTTTAGGCAGACAGTGCTTTATGAACTCTTCCAGTGGGCAAGTTCAGAGATTCGTTGGATCAGTGAAAAAATGAAATAATGATTTTATTTGTGATAAGACCTCATCTAAGATATGTCAAGGTTGATTATTTAGAGGGTATCAGTGGAGCCAAGAAATAAGATCCCAAGGTATATCCAGGACAAAAACTAAGAAATGGGGAAGCAGTGGGTTCTGTTGAGGGACACATGTTGAGGGACACCCAAGGGAATGCATTTAAAAACTAAAAGTGGGGTGCCTGGACAGCTCAGTGGGTTAAAGCCTCTGCCTTTGGCTCAGGTCATGATCTCAGGGTCCTGGGATTGAGCCCCACATTGGGCTCTCTGCTCAGCAGGGAGCCTGCTTCCCCCTTTCTCTCTCTGCCTGCCTCTCTGCCTACTTGTGATCTCTCTGTCAAATAAATAAATAAAAATCTTTATAAAAAAAATAAAAACTAAAAGTTGTCAGCTCAAAAGAATCTGTGTATCCTTTTTGCCTGGAGATACTTCCGTTGGGGTTTTGCCCTGTTCCCCTGCCCCAGTTGAATTTTGGGGCACCCCACAGCATCTGACAGTTCATACATTAAGAAAATATTGTTGAATCCTCTTTTACGCTGTGTACTGGCTACATGTGGCAGAGATAAGGGTGAGTAAATTGCAGTGGCTTTCTGACTCATTTCTGCTTTATCCCTGATTTATCACACTGCCACCCACATCCTATCATCTCCTTCCTGAGAAACCATAGTAGTGCTATAAATGCCTAATAAATACTTTGTGAATAAATAGAAATTATTTATTCACTTTGTTCAGAGTGAATCTTTGCACTGTGTCTTTGTATTTATGTGTTTTCTTCAAATCAAATCTATTTCACTCTTCTGTTAAATTTTCTTGTGATATTTGCAACTCTTCCATATTTAGAGTCTTCTACATTTTCCGTTTCCCTCCTGTTGATTTAATCTCACAGGTCACTTGTTCTGAAGAAAAAAAATATGCTTTATTTGTGGCATTATGGCATGTCTTGTATATAATTCTGTTTCTGGATATGAAGCCTTTTGTGAATATGCTTCTAATTATGTCTCAGTCATTTTTATTGTTGAACAAGCTCGTTGTCTTAATTATGCTTATAAAGTTTGGTAATATACTTATAGTAATATACTTATAGTCTGTTAATATACTTATAGTCTGAAGTTCAGATAGGTAGCATTAATGTTACTCATTGGTTTTATGAGTCTGACTTTAAATTTTACTCCATTAACTTCTATCTGTTATGATTTTCTTTTATGTGCCTATTTTAAGTGTCACAATTTCATCACACACTAATAAATTTATTTGGTTTTCAAGTTTTCTAAAACACAAAATTAGGACTAAAAAGCCCTTGTTTTTTCTATTCAGGTTACTACAGTAACTTCAGTGTTCTATATATTTCCTTCCCTCCCCTCCCCTCCCCTCTTCTCCCCTCCCCTCTTCTCTTCTTCGTTTCTTCTTAATGCCTACTAAGATTTTGAGATAATACTTTTCCTAGAAATTGGGAAATCTAGGATTATGTCGGGGACTCGAGTACTGACCAGCCCAACTCCTTTAGTCTTGATATGGCTATAGCATAGGACAGAGGGGCTTTAATATTCAAGAAACCCGGACCCAGGGCGCCTGGGTGGCTCAGTTGGTTGAGCAACTGCCTTCGGCTCAGGTCATGATCCCCGGAGTCCCGGGATCGAGTCCCATATCGGACTCCTGGCTCTGCGGGAAAGTCTGCTTCTCCCTCTGACCTTCTCCCCTCTCATTCTCAGTCTCTCGCTCTCTAATAAATAAATAAAAAAAATCTTTAAAAAAAAAAAAAAGAAACCCGGACCCAGATTAGTTGTCCATTTTAACTTCTCTTAGCCTCTGTTTCTTCATCTGTGGAACGGTGATAACATTAATCTCAAGGTTGGTATAAGAATTAAATTATATAATGCATTTAAGTGATCAGCACAATACCTTGCGTAGAAGTACTTTAAAAATGATAATGTAATAATATTAATCTTCCCTTTGAGAACCTAGTATAAGAAGGGTCAGTCAGCATAGCAGCATGCCTCTGCCTCTACCCCAACCCTTCACACATCCCTCTCTCTCTCTCACCTCAGGAATACAAGCCCAAGATAAGAGGCCAAAAAGAGGAAGCATACCTAGTTCTTCCTTTCTTGCACTCCTCTTTTCTTGTTAATGGTAGCATGATTGCCACGTCTTGTGCCTGATGTATGGCCATTCCCTTGACTCTGTCAGTGGGGGCCTGCAGAGTGGTGGTCTTACTCTGAACTCAGTAAATTTTTGGTAAAAGATACTCCTTCAGTTGTATGGTTATTAAAATATACTTTTAAATGTTCTAAAGGCTTAAGGTATGACCGTGGGAAAAAGTGGCTGAAACAGAGTAGAAAACAATATCAACAAAATTATCATTATGGAGGAAAGGTCAAGAAAGTAGGAGGCCAATGTATCAGATGGATTATCTATTTGATGTAGAAATCAATTAGAATATAACAAATAGTATTGGAGTGACTGAACCAAAAGCTAACCTCATCAAGGAATGAAAGGGAGACTTAAATACCGCAATAAGGAAGGATAGTGGGTGGTAGAGCCTAATGATGCATGACTCAAAGCAGGAGATTTGGGGAGAGGGTGGAGGGAGAATGCACTGGAATTCCATTCCAATTCCACTGGAATGGAACCTTCCATTGAGGAAGCAAAAAGGCACTGACCAGGCCTCATGTCTGAAGGGCATGGGAGAGAAAAAGCGTCCTCATCTGAGAGGGCTACAGGGAAAGCAGCATCCTCAGAGGAAAGCCCAGAGCCCAGTTTCAGTTTAAATAAGAAGGAAAAGGAAGGCTTTCAAAAAGAGGTCCAGTGTAGGAGGTTTTTGCTGCTGTCTACCGATGAGTCCCACAGGGCTCAGTGGAAGGGTTAGGATTCCAGGAGATAGGGTAGAGACTTAGATTCCATCATCAGTTATTATAATCTGTCCCTTGCTCACAACCTTAATTCCTTTGCCTTTCTCTCACTTCAGCAGGCTTGGCTGGCTACAGTACAGTGCTAATGAAATCCGGTTCTTTGCCTGGTCCGTGCCTGTAAAACCATGCTGCTGAGCTTGCTTTCAGTGAATGATCATAGCTTCAAGTGAACCTCTGACGTTGCCTGGCACTCATGCTGGATTTCCTCATTTTCTATTTCATCTCCTCCTAAATGACTGTTGCATGTCTTGAGTCTCTTCGTGTCTTTACCATCTCCTCCTCATTTGTCACTTTCAACTGACGACCCTGCTTCCTATTTCAGAAAAGAAATGGGGAAAAAAAAAAAAAGAGCTTTCACAGGTTTTTAGCACTCCAGCTGCTCACTACCTGCAGTGGTATTCATACACTCTTTCTCTCCCATTGCTGTGAAAGAATCAGCCTAAGTGTTTCATAATTCTTTCTCTCAGATCAGTTTTCCCCTCTTCTTTCACTGTCTTATACATGAGAAAATATGCTTTTATTTCTCCCCATTTCAAAATAATCCTTGTTGGGCACCTTGATGGCTCAGTGGGTGAAGCGTCTGCCTTCGGCTCAGGTCATGATCCCAGGACACATCTGGCTCCCTGCTCAGTGGGGCATCTGCTTCTCCCTCAGCGCCTCACCCGCTTGTGTTCTCTCTCGCACTCTCTCTCTCTTAAATCTTTAAAAAAACACACACACACAAAGTAATCTTCACGGACACCACTTTCTCCTATGTCTTACTTCATTTAAACCTCATGGCAAAACTTGAAAGAGTTGTCTGTACTTTGTTGCTAGTTTTTCTCTTATTTCCTTTTTTTTTTTTTTAACCCAAGCCAAATAGATTTCTCCCGCCCCCACAATTCCATCAAAATTGCTCTTACCAGTTACTAATGATGTCCACATCTGTAATTTCTGTTATCTGACTTAACATTCAGGAGCAGAATTGATCATTCTCTCCTTGAAACACCTTCTTCACTTGGCTTCAAATATCATATCACTGACTGTCAGGATGGTCAGTGCCTCACTTGCAATGTATACAAAAACATGAGAGACCCATGTACCCTCCCTCTCTGGCTACTTCTCTTCAGTCTTCTGATTCCTTATCACTTCCCCAAACTCTAGATCTGCACTATCCAGAACTATAGCCAGTGGCTGCTTCTAGCTATTTGAATTAAATTTTCAATTATTCAGTTGCATTAGCCATATTCGAGGTGCTTGGTAGCCACATGTTAATAGTGGCTACCTGTTGAATGGAACAGATATATAAATATTTCATCATCACAGAAAGTTCCATTATATAGTACTCTGCATGTTTGAGTACCCTACGGCTCAGCCTTTGGATTTTCTTTCTATATTCTTGGGATTTTCTTTCTATATTCCTATATAAAATACAGAATTCTATAGAATCTTACAGAATATGATTTGTTATAAAATAAATATTTCTATATAATTCTTTCTCTTATCTTTCTCTGTTCCTTCCCTTGATCATCTCCCCTAAGGTCTACACTTGATTCTCCAACAGCATTCTGCATAACTTTACCTGAGTGTCTAACAGGCATCTCAAATTAATATCCCAAACTCAACTACCAACGTTGCCACCACCACTGCCTCTCCTACCAATTAATCTGTTCTTCCTGCAGTCTTCTCAGTCCTCTTCTTTGTTATTCAAGCAAAAACAGAAACAAAACAATTTTTAATATCAACTCATAAACTCATCTTGACCTCCCTCTTTTCCACAAAGCCCACACATCTGTTCCGTTGGCTCTTGTTTCAAATTATATGCAGAATCTTCTCAGTTTTCCCCTGCTACCACTTGGTCCAAATGAGCATCATGTTTTACCTGGATTATTCCAGGAATATTTGCCCCCTTTTTTGTGTCCCTGCTTGCTCTCCTGTCCCTGGTAGTCTATTCTTATCAGAGTAACCAAGTAGAATGATCTTGTGAAAAAGTAAATCAGATCATGTCATTTTTCTGCTCAGAGTTCTTCAATAGCTCCCCATCTCACCTTGCAAAAGTCAGAGTCTAGTCACAGTGTCATTCTTACTCTTATTAAAACAGTCGAGATGTGCTCCCACCTCAGAGCCTTGTAGCTGGTGTTTCTTCCACCTCCTTTTCCCCCAACCCATCTCTCTACATTTACTTTTTCTCTTCTGATCTTGATTTATTGAAGAGACCAGGCCAACTCTCTTTAAAATGATCCATATCTTGAATTTCTCATTTCCTCATGGTAGTAACATATTTCTCTACTGCCTACATTTCCTGGACATTAGATCTAAAAGGTTAGTTAAAGCTAAGTATTTTTAGCAAGAAAACTCTATAAGTGATTCTTTGATCTTCACATTACATCATATAGAGAGAGGTACATACTATCTCTCTTTCCCACAGTTAGTGATGCTATGCTATGTTTAACTAGGGTGTTAAGGTAGTGACTTCCACATCCCTCCGTTATCAATTTACATTTTTACATTTGTGATTAATACATAATCTGAAGGGTAAAATGTTATGTTGCTTTTTTTTTTTAAGATTTGTTTATTTTAGAGAGAGAGCGAGGGGGAGGGAGAAGGAGAGAGAAACACAAGCAGACACCACACTGAGCAGGGAGCCCAACACACAGCTCTATTTCACAACCTGAGCTGAGACCAAGAGTTGGACACCTAACCGACTGTGCCAACCAGGTGCCCCGAATATTATGTTTCTTTAATTCTGTGATGTTAAGTATATTTTTAAGAGGTGGAACTCTTTTTTTTTTTTTCAAATAAAATATTTTTTGGAGATCCAATGTATAAAACAGATGAAAGCAGAGCTATTCTGGTTGCGGTGGGAAATGCCTAGTATTGGCAGCCTCTGAGGGAACTCTGACAAGCATAGTTTGCAACTTACAGAGCCTGCCTGAACCCAAGGAAACAGAGGCCCAGAGAGGATCCATGATGTCCTAAGGCCCCTAACATCTCACAAGAAAGGCTCAGTGAACTGTCTATTAGAGCTTAATTTGGAGGGCTCTGTCACCTCCTTGGAAGGCTGTGGCTGTGGATGACCACTAGAATGCCCAATTGGTTTTTCCCTGGCAGTCTACCCGCTGTTTTAAGTTGTCTGAATGCTTTCTTTGACATTCTATCTGTTCTGCAGATGTGAAGATTTGAAATTACTTCATTTTCAGTGTGTGTTGGGTTGCAGTCTCTTTTTTGTTGTTGTTGTTGTTCCCCTTTTGGAAATTTTTCATCCACAAAGAATTCCAGATTCAGACATTATTCATCTTATGTCTGGAACACTAAAATCTCATGAGCTCCCATATGTCTTATCTCTTTCCACCTTTGGAATATTCAAGATGCTGCTACAGCTAAAGTCCATTTTATCATTTGCTTGCTTCCTTTCTGTACCTTACTTATCATACCGCCTAATGTACCTTAATAGAGAATTGAATAAATGAATTTGGCATATCCACACAATGTATCTAAGATGTATGATATAGCTTCTTGTTTTTATAGAAATATGTTTCCCTATATTAAGTGGGGAAAAAAACAGGTAATAAACTATAATTCTCACTCTCATTTCTAAAAAAAGAAAAGAAAAACATATTCACAAAAATCCTCACGTCTGTTTAGTTGTATATCTATGTCTAAAGCCAAAAAAGGACATTTACAAAAATGTTCACATTAAAACTCCCTCTAGGTGTGATCCTTCCTGTGTTAATCATGCACGTGCGCTCTCTTTTTGCAGCAGGTAAGTTTTATTTCTATAGTCATTACTTTTATAAAGATTAAAACCGTTGTTTAAAAAGTAAGCAACAACTTTGATCTATCAAATCCAAATTGCATTGAAGGCAATTCCAGGCTCCTCCCCAGCTTTCTTCCAGTCATGCCGTCTTTGGGGATTTTTTTTCTATTCTCTTATCATCCCATTGAAGCAAAGTTTCCCCCAACCCATGCTTTATTTATTTTACTCCATGTTCCTGGTCATCTTCTAGAATTGCCCACTTTGCTCTCAAGAGCCTCTCTGCTCACTTGTACCAAAATTAACTTGTCAGAGAAGAAAAGAACTATCATTAGGATGTGATCTTCAGGGCCCAGGAGTACTTCAATAAATACGCATGAATAAATTGATCTATTCTTTTTGTCTCATTTCTTTTATCCCATAAGTTCCTACAAGACAAGAGCTTTGTTTGTTTTCTGTAATGCCCTGAACATTTAGGGTACTCAATATGCATTAATGATTAAAGTCCCTTAAGATCCATAATTTACTTAATAAAAATGAATTTAAGATCTGTTGTCAACTTTGACTAGAATTTGTGCTTATACAGGGATGTAAAAAAGCGTGGGACTTAAAGATAAAAAACTTATATTCAGATCCTGCCTATAGGATCTGTGATCACGGGTTAGTCATTTAAGCTTTTGAGCTGCCTTCCATTTATAACCTCACAGATTTCCCTTCTGGACTCTGCAGAAGCCTTCTTCTTGATCTACCTAGCTTTGATCTCCAATTCTGTCTCCCAAGTGCTTCACCAAGTGATAGGCCTACTGTGTAAATCTGATCTTGTTCCTTCATTCCTTTAACCTCTCAAGGGCTCTTTGTTGCTCTACGCCCCTTTAGCTGTGGTGCCTCAAAGCCTCTCTTCAATCTTGATCCTGAAATAATACCAAACTCCTGGTAGCTCCTTACACATCTCATGCTACTTCCTGCCCTGCTTCCTTTGTCCACAAGTCATTTTTCCCTTTCTTTCTATAGCCAACTACTTCTGCTCTGCTCTAGGACTATGCTTGGCAGTCTTCCTCTCTGGGATGCCTTTTTTGATGTAAAAGTTAAGTATCTTCTTTCTCTGCCTACTCATGTTGTAAGCTAAGGCAAAAATCTTGGAATTCTTAGTTCCCTCATCTTGAATAATACCTGGCTCTCAAATTGTATTGAATTTATGTTCTTCTAAAGTGTCAAATGATTTTTATCTATAGATGTGATTTGATATTTATATGATCTCCTCCAAAATAAGAAAAAGACTTAGAAAAGGAAAATACTTGAATTACAGTAACTTAAAATACTACCAATGGACAAAACTATTGTTGATGTTTTAGATTATATAATAGAGAATTTTAAAAAATTATAAAGAGGTAAAACTTTAGCCTGTAAATATTCCTTTCAGAGCCACTACTCAGGGAAATCAGTAGCTTTCCAAACTACATGCATTAAAAATTAGTAGCCAGTTCACTATGCTTCTTCCTACACCAAATAATACAAAATAGCTTTTTAGGAAAATATAACTATTTCCTAATGCAAAACAGGGAAAAAAAAATTCGTTTTTCTTCATGTTTCCTAGACCCTATAGCCAGCTTTTGTTCTGTGTTTCTAGGAGAGAAGGTCATATCCCAGTGAAGGAAGCAACTTGACCAACTTACTAAGCTGGTCAGTACAAAGCAAAGCTGGGACCAGAAGCTCCGTACCGCCCACCTGGTGCTTTTCCCCTCAGCCACATTTCCTTTCCTCCATTGGTGTAAAAGTAAAGATAAATTCTTAAGCACTTTCTGATTCCCATATGCTCAAATTAGGCCTGCTACTGAGATGTTCTTATCTTACTTTTAGTCTAATTATTAACATTAGCCCTAAACCTAAAGCTTTAATTTGTTCTTTCATATTCATGTATACAGTTTCTTTGAGCATCAGAAATATCTTCCCTTCTAAGAGATTTTTAAATTTATTTTCTCACCTGTTTTTGAAGTGAACACAGCAAATAAAATATTTCAGGTCTCCTTTTTTATCCTACAAATAAAGTAGTTCAATGGTATATGTTTTTGTATGCCTCTAAATTGTTCTCTTGGGATCAATTTCCATACTGAGTCATCCACTAAAGAGTGCCTGTGTTTTCCAGGCAGACTGATAAGTTTTATTATTTCTAAATGACTCATTACTTCTGAATCATCACTGATTCAGTGTGTACATTGTGTACTCTGTTAAATAAGTTTTTGGGCATTTTTCAATCATTTTTCCTCTTCAGCATCTTCACATGTCCCATCTAAGTGACATGGATGTTTAGCCAATTTTCTTTTGTGTCTGTGATTTCTGTTGGTCATTTTTTTCTTGAACCCTTTCAGCAGTTGAGATAGCACTAGAAGTTCTGTACCTCATACTCTCTGCAGCAGGTGTTTCCTGAAATAGAACACATAAATAGCAACATAAAAAATATGTGTAACACTATTCTCTGTTTTCCATCATTACATGTATATTGTTTAAGGTTGTAACTTCCCAAATTTCTCCGTGCAGTTAGGGAGAAACCCTATAAAAGAAAAGTATAGCTCTGTTTGTTGGTACAGAAAGTCTTTGGAATTCAGCCTGTTGAAAGAAAGAAAGACTTTTCTCCCTTGACTTCTTTGTTTTCTGGGCTGGTTTTCATCCTGCCCTCTGAAGATTCATTTTCTGTCTCCTTTGCATCCTTCCCCTTCCTACCCCGTATATGGGAGCCTTCCTCAGAATTTCGCCCTTGACCCTTTTCTTACCCTGTGCGTGATCAGTCTTGAGCACTCCTATGGCTTTAAAACCACAAAATCTATGTTTATTCCAAAATCTTTGTTTCAACTCCTATCTCTTCCCTGCCAAGTATATCCATCTGCATGGGAAATACCTTTTGGATATTCTACCAAAACAACCTGTACCTAAAGCTGCATTTATCTACCCTATGCCCTTGGTCCCCAGTCTTAGCACACAATAATTGCCCTAGCCTTGTCTTCACATCTCTCTAGAACCTGTTTTTAATTTTAAAAATTTATTACCAAATATTGCATATTAATTCTCATATTAAAGTGTCAGTGCTTGAGAGTTCTAAAAAATATCCATTTCTGCTCCCAAGTTGGCTTGCTCTTCAGAGATGTGAATTTTTCTTAACTATTTCTTTCATTATTTGCCTCAATATTTATAAATGCATTTACTGCAAATTGATCATTTATTTTAAACATTATGTCTTACTTTCTCAATATAAATTTCAGTTCTCTTACCCCCTTTTCACCACATTCACAAAATGAAGGGTAAAAATTATGTGATCATCTCCATAAATGCAGAGTAAGTATGTGACCAAATTAAATAACTGTAAAATTTTTTAAAAACTCTTAACAAACTAGTAATGGAAGAGAACTTTTCAATTTGGTAAAGTATCAAAAACCTTGCAGCTTAATCATGCTTAATGGTGAAAGATAGAATACTTTTCCCTGAGATTGGGTATAAGGCTTTCTGAACCAACCACTACTTTTCAATATTGTTCTGGAGATCCTAGCTAGTATAGTAGGCAGTAAGGCAGAAAATATTAGAAAGGAGAAAATAAAACAATCTCTGTTCTCAGACAACATGATTGTTTATGTAGAAAATCCCAAGGAATTTACCCAAAAAATACAGTAATAAGTGGATTTAATAAAGTGGCAAGTAAAAGATCAATATACATAAATCAACTGTGTTTCTACCTACCAGCAATAAACAAATGGAAAATGAAATTAAAATAATAGTATCATTTGCATTAGCGTAAAAAACCATGAATTACTTGGGAATAAATTTAATGAAAGGCCCATAAACATTGCTGAAGGAAATTAAAGACCATCTAAATAAATGGAGAGCTGTGTTATATTCACGGGTTACATGGATTAGAGACTTGATATTGTCAACAAATGGAGATTTATTTTTTAATCTTTAATTTTTTATTTAAATTCAATTAGCATATATTATTAGTTTCAGACACACAGGTCAGTGATTCATCAGTCTTATATAATACCCAGTGCTCATACCCAGCGCATCACATGCCCTCCTTAATGTCTATCACCTAGTTACCCCATCCCCCCAACCTCCTCCCTTCTAGCAACCCTTAGAGTTGTTTCCTATGCTTAAGAGTCTCTTATGATTTGTCTCCCTTTCTAATTTCATCTCATTTTATTTTTTCCTCTCTTCCCCTATGATCCTCACTTGAGTGAGATCATATGATAGTTGTCTTTCTCTGACCGACTTATTTCACTTTGCATAATACCCTCTAGTTCCATCTATGTCATTGCAAATGGCAAGATTTCATTTTTTGGTGGCTGAGTAGTATTCCATTGTATGTATGTATGTATGTATGTATGTGTATATATATATATATATATACACACCATATCTTCTTTATCCATTCATCTGTCAATGAATGGACATCTGGGCTCTTTCCATAGTTTGGCTATTGTGGACATTGTTGTTATAAATACTGGGGGGCAGGTGTCCCTCGGATCACTACATTTGTATTTTGGGGGTAAATCCCTAGTAGTGAAATTGCTGGGTCATTGGATAGCTCCATTTTCAATTTTTTGAGGAACGTCTATACTGTTTTCCAGAGTGGCTGCAACATCTTGCATTCCCTCCAGCAGTGTTAAGAGGGTTCCCTGTATCTACATCCTTGCCAATATCTGTCATTTCCTGACTTGTTAATTTTAGATATTCTGACCAGCCTGAGGTGGTATCTCCTCTGGTTTTGATTTGTATTTCCCTGATGCTAAGTGATGTTGAGCATTTTTTCACGTGTCTGTTCGCCATTTGAATGTCTTCTTTGGAGAAATGTCTGTTTATGTCTTCTGCCCATTTCTTGACTGGATTATTTGTTCTTTGGGTATTGAGTTAACAAATGGAGATTTAAAGTCAGTGAAATTTCTGTCAGAATCCGAGCAGGTTTTCTTTGCGAAGATTAGCTAGTTGATTCCAAAATTGACATAGAAGTGCAAAGGACCTAGAATAGCCAAAACAATTCTGATAAAGAAAAAAAAAATGGAGGATTTACATCGCCATAGTTGGCCGTAGAACAGCATGGAGGTTAGGGGCATCAACCCCCCATGCAGTTGAAAATCTGAGTATAACTTTTGATTCTCCAAAAACTTTATTAATAGCAGGAACTAATAGAGATCACTTTTTACTGCAATATGCAATTTACTGGAGAGAGGAACTATTCTCATGGAGATATTATTAGTGTCACAAGGCGTTTCAAGTGGATGCTTGTAACACTTGAGCTCACTTTAATAGCAACAGGAGGTGACTACAAAATTATTACAGTAGTACAGTATGTGCTATAATGGTATGCAGTTATGATTTAATACTACATATTTATGTTTGTTTATATTTCTCTTGGATGGGAAGAGTTCCATGTATGGTTTGTGTTTGTATATATAAGTTTTGACAAATTTTAATATTTTATAATTGATTTGTGTATGTTTTATGGCAGTAAATGATAAAGTAGACAAGTAACTACATGTATTTATACATTCATCACATACCTAACTTTTTCTTAGTTTTTTCAATATTTCTAGGCTATGTCGTTCATTGGTGAGGGTTTTCAAATTGTCAAAATCACCAACATTTGTTTCCATTGTATTTTTGAAAAATACCTGCAGGGGCTCCTGGGTGGCTCAGTTGATTAAGCATCTAACTCTTAATTTTGGCTTAGGTCAGGATCTCAGGGTTGAGGGATTGAACCCTGTGTGGGGCTCTGTGCTCAGTGGGAATCTGCTGGAGATTCTCTCTCTCCCTCTCCCCTGCTCATGTGCTCTCTCTCTCTGAATAAATAATAAAATCTTTAAAGAAAAAATATCTGCATATTAAGTGGACCCACATAGATCAAACCTATCATGTTGTTCAAGGATCAAAGATTTTTGTTTTGTTTTGTTTTGTTTTTTTTAAAGATTTTATTCATTTATGTGAGAGACAGAGAACGTGAGAGAGAGCATGAGGAGAAGGTTAGAGGAAGAAGCAGACTCCCTGTGGAGCTGGGAGCCCGATGTGGGACTCGATTCCAGAACTCAAGGATCATGACCTGAGCCGAAGGCAGTTGCTCAACCGACTGAGCCACCCAGGCTTCCAAGGATCAAAGATGTTTTAAGATTTACTGTAAAATACAATAATTAAGACAGAATGGTGTTGGGGTATGTAAAGATAAAAGAGTAGGGAATCCAGAAATAAATCTTTATATGTGGTTGTTTTTCAACAAAGGCTCCAACATGGAAACAGGATAGTCTTTTGAACAAATGGTACTGGGTGATCTTCCAATTCAGCCTGTTAAGTACAGAGGAAAAATTGACTCATTGGATTATTAAAATTTAGCACTATTAGACTTTTAAAAGTAGTAGGATGAAGACCTCCTACTTTTCAAAAGCTACCACCAAGAAAATAAAAGGAGAATCAAAGACCAGGAGATAATATGTATAGGTAAAATACACAAATGAACTTTTAGAACTCAATAATTAAAAGACAACCTAAAAGAG
This sequence comes from Nasua narica, assembly GCA_028533885.1. Classification (NCBI taxonomy): domain Eukaryota; kingdom Metazoa; phylum Chordata; class Mammalia; order Carnivora; family Procyonidae; genus Nasua; species Nasua narica. Next base: position 81,978,900 of record CM052799.1, read on the forward strand.
TTGAATAAATACTTCACAAAAGATATGTATCAATTGTTAAAAAGCATATGAAAAAATTCTCAATATCATTAGTCATCAGGGAAATGCAAATTAAATTCACAGTGAAATACCACTTCATAGCCACTAAAATGGGTAAAAGTAACAGACAAGTATCAAAAAGGATATAAGCCACTATAGCTCTCAGGTGTTGATGAGAATGTGAAATGTGAACCACTTTGGAAAATAGTTCTACGTGTTTTTGTAAAATTTAACATTTACTTGCCATGACTCAGCAATTCCATTGTTAATTACCCAGAAAAAATGAATATATACCCACAAAGACTTTTACTTGAATGTTCATAGCAGCTTTAATTCATAATAACCCAAAACAGAAATGATCCAAATATTCATCAGCTGGTGAACAGAGAAGATAAATTTTGATACATTTATGTAGTAAAATACCTACTAAGCAGTAAAATTGAATATATACAACTAACCAATGCAATAAGATGGATGCATCTCAAAACCATTGTGCTAAATGAGAGAAACCAAACTCAAAAGTTTGTATATTGTATGATTACATTTCATATGAAGATCTAGAACTGGCAAAACTAATCTGTAGTGATAGAAATCAGATCAGTGATTATCAGATACTACAGGTTAGGGGAATTGATTGCGAAAGGGCACAGGGATAGTTTTAGAGTGTCGTAAATGTTCTCTTTTAGGGCAGTGGTTTCATGGTTCTTAAATCTCATTAATATGTACATATTTATTATATGTAAATTACACATCAGTAGAGTTGATGTAACTCTTTTTTCTTGAGATTTATGTATTTGACAGAGAGAGCGTGCACCTGTGCCTGCACGCGCACAACTGGGCCAGGGCAGTAGACTCCCCAGCTGAGCGGTGAGCCTTACTCTGGGATCCATCCCAGGACCTGAGCTGAAATCAGGAGTCCGTCACTTAACCACCTGAGCCACACAGGCGCCCCTTCACTTTTATTTTAAATCAGCTTTATTTGGGCACTTAGCTGCTCAGTTGGTTAAGCATCTGCCTTCCTGCAGGGTCATGCTCTTGGGGTTCTGGGATCAAGTCCCCATGCTGGGCTCCTTGCTCAGCAGGGAGTTTGCTTCTCCCTCTGCCCCGCCACACCCCTGCCCCCGCCCCCGTTCATGCTGGTGCGCGCTCTCTCTCTCTCTCTCTCTCATAAATAAATAAAATCCTTAAAATAAAAGCGAGGCTCTAAAAAGCTGAAAGGAAGCTCTCCATTTGTGGGTAGCATTTGTCAGTGGGCTTCACTGTAAGGCGATCATGTGGTTAGATGGAATTTCTAATCTCCAGTAAAGGATTCTTTAATCCACATTGGAGCTAGGGGTAATCAGCCTGGTTTTTAGTGACCTGGACCTGAGCTGGGGAAAGTGGACTTATTCAAAGTGTAGACTTTTACTCAAATTCAAGCCTTTACCACCCTCTCTATCTGCCCCTGAGCTTGGTGCTTTTCTAGTTCTGAGTTTGTGTAGTGGGAGTAGGGAGCGCTATTCCTTTGGAGACTTTCAAACCATCCCACTATGTTGAGTCCTGTATCCTAGCCCATTTCGAAACCTAGGTCCTTATTGGGTTATGCAGGGTGAATTGGTTTGCTTGCCATTAGTATCCCTTCCTCCTTTATTCTAATAAGTATTTATCATTCCTGCTTCTGCTTTCTATCTTCGTATATAGTGATTTGGGGTTACAGGTGTTTCTTAGTTTCTTTGAATATGGAGTTTAAATTCCTATTTTTATTCGTACTGTTTGGAGGATAACTTAAAACTGTAAAATCCATCCTGTACATTTTTAACTTCAGCAATATCAAACTCCTTATAATTCTCCAAACACACAGACCCTTTTCATATTTCTGTGCCTTTGTAGAATTCCTTTTTGCTTCTAAGGTGTAGTTTAATCCCTTCTTTACTTGGTAAGGCTCTTATCTTTCTTTTTTTTTTTTTTTTGTTTTAAGATTTTATGTGTTTATTTGACAGCAAGAGAGAGACAGCGAGAGCAGGAACAGGAGCAGGGGGAGTGGGAGAGGGAAAGCAGGCCTCCCGCTGAGCAGGAAGCATGATTCAGGGTTCAATCCCAGGACTCTGGGATCATGACCTGAGCCAAAGGCAGACACTTAACAACTGAGCCACCCGGGCACCCCAAGGCTCTTATCTTTCAAAATCCAGTTCTCTCCTTCCTAACTTTTCTTGTCTGCTGCTTCTATACCTTTGTTTCACAATAAATCTGCTTCATCAGAAATGGCCATATAGCAATTTCCTATGGAAGACTACCTGGAACCACTCCAAAATACTTGTTAGACTAATTGTAAACTGCTTAAAGTGGAACAAATAATAAGTGCTGAATCAACTCTGAAATTGTATATGAACCACTTGGGCAGTTTGTAGGGATGAAAGAACCAGGAAAGACAAAAGGCCTGGGAGGTGGGGAAGCAGTGTACAAGACCTGAGATGGAATGAATGTAAATATGCAGAATAATTAACTGTAATTTCCTGAGAAATCTATTCTGCTCGCTACCTCTGATACAACTGATGTTTAGACCAAAAAATTGTACTGCAAGGGCACCTGGGTGGCTCAGTCATTAAGCATGTGCCTTAGGCTCAGGTCGTGATCCTGGGATCGAGCCCCATAATAGGGCATTCTACTCAGCAGGGAGTCTGCTCCTCCTTCTCACCCTCCCCCCTGCTTGTGTTCATTCTTTCTCTTTCTCTCTCAAATGAATTTTTTTAAAAAATGGTGAAACATTTCACGTGCCACTAAGAAAAATTTCAAACTACGATACAATGCTTTTTTATCATTTAGAACATTTTTACTTATTGAAGGAGTTCTTTTAGACTTAATATTGACAGGTATTTTAAATTATGTATCACTCTCCTGCATACGTTATCTTTGGGACTATTCCATAATCTGGGATTCCTTTGAAATTCCACTTGCTAAGGTTACCAGTGACCTTCATATTAGCAAACCCAGTGGGTAATTTCTGTTTTACCTTCACCTCTCAGCAGTATCCAACACTAGTCACTTCCATTTTGAGTCTCTCCTTCAGCCTCTGTGAAACTGCTTTCTCCTAGTTTCCATGTTACCTTTTCGGGTCTTCCTTCTTAGGTTCCCTCTAAGAATTCTGAATAACCAGAATAACTCAGAAATGCCAGTGAGCCCAGCTCTCCCCTCAGCGCAGAGCTCTTCTCACTTTGTGCACTCACGCTGAGTAACATCTCAGGGCTGTATCACCGACCCAATTCTTTCTGCTGACCTTCAGGTGCTTGTATTCACATTTCATCCAGTCATGACCACTTGCATACTCCACAGGTACCTCTTCAAACAACACATTCAGAATAACACTCTCTGTTTTGTATGACCACTTTTCTTAAAACAAAAACAGAAAGTCTGTGTTGGGAGTAGCAACACCAATCCCCCAAAACTCAAGCCTGAAACTCAAGATTCTTCCCTCTCACTTTCTCCTCCTCTTGTTCTGTGAATTCTTCCTCTTTGACTATCTAATCAGTACCCTCCTCTTTGTTAATTACTGCCACCTACTTGGTTTTGGTTCTTACTACTTCTTACATGGATTATTGCAGTAATCTTCTAATTGACTTCCATGCTTACACTCAGCTGCTAGAATGATCTTTCTAAAATATAAATTTCATCCTGTTATTCCCCAGCCTGAAAGGTCTTTGTTTTACCTATAGTTTTCAGAATTAAGTCCAGGCTCTTCATTTAGCACACAGACCAGTCTGTGATCTAGTTCGTGCTGCTCTCCTGGTTTCCTCTCCTCTTGCTTTCTACTCCTCCCAGTGAAATCAGCTGGAACTGCTTGTAGTTCTGAACTCAGCCATGCCATTTTAGGCCTCTGAGCCTTCACCTATATGTTCCCCTGTGCCTAGAGTATTCTTCTCTTTTTTTATTTTAAAGATTTTATGTATTTGACACACAGAGAGAGCACAAGAAGGGAGAGCGGCAGAGAGAGAGAGAGAGAGAGAGAGAGAGAAAGAAGCAGACTCCCCACTGAGCAGGGGGTTAATCTCAGGACCCTAGGATCATGACCTGAGGCAAAGGCAGATGCTTAACCAACTGAGCCACCCAGGTACCCTCTTCCCTTTCTTTTTGTCTAATTTTCTTTCTTTCTTTTCTTTTTTTTTAAAGATTTTATTTATTTATTTGATACACAGAGAGAGATCACAAGTAGGCAGAGAAGCAGCCGGAGAGAGAGGAGGAAGCAGGCTCCCCTCTGAGCAGAGAGCCCGATGTGGGGCTCGATCCCAGGACTCTGAGATCATGACCCAAGCCGAAGGCAGCAGCTCAACCAACTGAGCCACCCAGGCGCCCCTTTGTCTAATTTTCATTGGTCCTTCAAGACTAGGTACATGCATTCCTTACTTTGAGAAGTCTTTCCTGACTCTTCAGTCTAATTTGAATGCTTTCTTTCAAAATGGGCCAACGGCATGAAGAAAGGCTTCACAAATGAACACAAAATGTCTATGAGGTAAATAAAATGATGTTTAGGCACAAATTAAAATAATGCACTTAATCTTTTTTCATCTATCAAATTAGCAAAGATTTAAAGAGTGGTATCACTCAAGGAGAACATGGGGAAATGGATCTGATCCTATCCTAATATTGGAAGTAGAATTTTGTCATTTTTTTGGAGGAAAGACTGACCTTATATATCTAAGAACCTTTAAAATGTGTATGTATACATATACATACCCCTTTTGACTCAGCATTCTCCTGCTTGGAATATATCCTGAGAGGATAACTAGACAGCTCTGAAAAGTATATGTATAAGAATGTTCATTGTTTATTTTAAAACCAAAAAAAGTAGTAAATAACCTAATTGTGTAGCAGTGGTAGATGGCTGAATTATTTTATCCATATGGTAAAATATTGTATGTCCATTAAAATGATTTAGATCTGGGACTGCTGGGTGGCACAGTTAAGCACCTGGCTCTTGGTTTTGGCTCAGGTCTTAAACTCGTGGTGGTGAGATCGAGCCCCAGTCTGGCTCCACGCTCAGCAGAGTCTGCTTCAGATTCTATCTCTCCCTCCCCTCTGCCACTCCCACTCGTGCGGGAGTGGGAGAGGGAAAACAGGGCTCCCGCCTCTCTCTCTCTTTCTCTCTCTCTCTCTCTCAAATAAATAAATCTAAAAGAATGATCTAGAGATGCCTTTTTTTCCCCTCAGTTTGACTTTATGGCAAATTCATCAAATTGAATTTTTAAAACCTATCAGTCTTCATTTTTGCCATATCTTCTTTTTTTTCTTTATGTTTTCTTTTAAAGTGTTAGCATTTCTGAAAGCTACATTCCTATTACCTGGAACTACTCTATTTAATATGGTGGCTACTAGCTACATGTGGCTTTTTAAATTATACTTAATTAATTAGAATAGGCAAAAATTTGAACAGCAATTCTCCAAAGAAGATATGGGGCTGGTCAGTAAGCACAGGAAAAGATGTTCAACATCATTAGCCATTAAGAAAATGTAAGTTAAGGGGCGCCTGGATGGCTCAGCGGGTTAAGCCTCTGCATTCAGCTCAGATCATGATCTCAGGGTCCTGGAATCAAGCCCCGCAACAGGCTCTCTGCTTAGCAGAGAGCCTGCTTCCCCCCATCTCCCTCTGCCTGTCTCTCTGCCTACTTGTGATCTCTTTCTCTCTGTCAAAAAAAAAAAATCTTAAAAAAGATGTAAGTTAAAACCATAATGAGATAACATCACACACTTATTAGAATGGCTAAAATAGAAAATACTGACAATACCAAATGCTAAAGAGGATGTGGAACCAACCAACTCTTGTACTGGTGGGAATGTAAAATGGAATAGTCACGCAGGTAAACAATCTGGCAGTTTGTTATAAAGATATACTTCAAGGTTGCCTGGGGGGCTCAGTCAATTAAGTGTCTGACTTTGGATGAAGTTCTTGGGGTCCTGGGATTAAGCTCTGCATGGGGCTTCCTGCTCAGTGGGGAGTCTGCTGGTCCCTCTTTATCTCTCCTTCTGCCCCTCCCCCCACTCATGCTCTCTGCCTCTCAAATAAATAAATAAAATCTTAGAAATACACACACACACACACACACACACAACATATAACCCAATAGTCACACTTATATCTATGCTGGAAAAATGAAAACTATGTTCACACAAAAACCTGTGCATTAGTATTCACAGCAGCTTTATTTGTAATAGCCAAAAAATGGAGACAACATAAATATCCTTGAATGAGTAAATGTGTGAACAAACTATGGCATATCAACACAATGGAATACAACTCAGCAATAAAAAGGAGTGAACTGTTGATACATGTGTGAAGTGAATGACTCAAAATCATTCTGTTAAGTGACAGAAGAAAATGTTAAAAGTTTATATACCTCAGGATTCCATGCATAAAACATTTTTGAAATAACAAAACTATAATGATGGCAAACAGATCCATGATTGTCAGGGTTAAGATTGGGGTGACTGTGACTTTATAGTCGCAGTATATATAGTTATAGGGTAATAGGAGAGGCTCTTGGAGGGTGATGGGACAGTTCTGTATCCTGATTGTGGTGGTAGTTATTGTAGAAGGAAGGGAGGATGGAAGGAGTAAGTACAAGTAAAACTGGTGAGATCTGAATAAGGTCTGTAGTTCAGTGAATAGTACCAATGTCAATTTCCTGGTTTTGCTCATTGTACTATGATGATGTAGGATGTTATCTTTGGAAGAAACTGGGGAGCTCTCTGTACTACTTTTGCAACTTATGTGTGAATCTAAAGTAATTACAAAATTAAAATTTTTTAATAAAATTAAAATTCAGCTCTTCAATTACTAGCCACATTTAAAGGGCTCAGTAGCCCCATATGGCTAATGGCAGCCATATCAGAACAAATATAGAATATTTCCATCAACATAGCATGTTTTATAGGATAACCCTGGTATAAAAGCACATGTCTGTTTTTGGCCAGTGTTACCTCTTCTTTCTTGACTATTTCAAATTCTAATATCACATGAATACTTGTATATTCTGTCATGTTACCTTAGAAACTGGCTGTTTTGGCTATAGCCAACCTTAGAGAAATACTTCTTTCATTTCTCAAATTTCAGAGAAATGAAAGTCTTTATGTTAATTTAGGAATTTATCATGTGTTTTCATAGTGTTGATTATTTAAATTTTCTAACACTCATGTATTTGCCTTTGCATCAGTTTTATCACCTAAATTACCAACTGTACCAGGATATAGTCCTACTGTCTCTCACGTAGTTATCCTGATATACTTTCTTAGTAATATCCTTTGTTTTTCTTTCCTTTTATCCTTACTGAAAAACTCTTTCAAAATCTTGGATTTCTGAAAATGTCTATAGTTTTTCATGTTTGGTGCTACTTCTTCCCTGTCTTTTGTGCATCTTTTGGAAAGATAATTCCTTCTATTGCCATGTTAGTCCCATAACGGCTAGTTCCTCTTTGGCTTGTTTGCATTTTCAGTTAAGAATTACTGGGCACTTCCTTTAGTATGGTTTCTGCTTCAGCTTCATCCTTCATGATATCTAGTTTTAGTTTTAGATGAGCCACTATCTGAGATTTGAAGTGAGGAAGTGGAGCATGACACAGTAGCTCCAGATCCATTCACATAGCAACAAAGTTAAGACATTGAAGGACAAGAAGAATGGGGGGCGGCGTGACCCACTAAGGAAAACCACAAAGGGAGAAATAAAGGAGTATTGGAATTAAGATTTATATCTTCCTCGATAGAAAATCTGGTATTATAATGTCAGTGTTTTTTCAAAAATAATTCATAAGTTTATTGCAATTAAAATCAAATTCCAGTAGCGTTTTTCTTAAAACTTGACTGTTTAGAAATTCATCTGGAAGACCATCAAAGAACATTTGGAATGTAAAAAAATCACAATTAGGGATATGGGAAGCAAAACCAGATAGTAAAACTTAGTAAGACAACAGTAATTACAATAGTGTAGGACTGGCATAGTAACAAAGTAATCATTGGATCCAGAGGTCCAGGAAATGTACTCTAGCATAAGAATTCAACAAAAGAAAGGGTTCTTTGTGAATTAATTTTATCGGTAGTCATTAAGTCTCTAATACCTAAGTGAGCAAAGGATATGAAGAGATAATTTACCAGGGAAGAAATACAGCAAATAAGCAAAAAACAATTTTCTAGGATTGAGGAAATAAAAAAAAAAACAATAATTAGACAAGACAGTGGATCATAGGAGAAGGGAAGGAAAAATGAAATAAGACAAAACCAGAGAGGGAGACAAACCATAAGAGACTCTTAATCTCAGGAAACAAACCAAGGGTTGCTGGAGGAGAGAGGGGTGGGAGGAATGGGGTGGCTGGGTAATGGACATGAGGGAGAGTGTGTGCTATGGTGAGTGCTGTAACTTGTGTAAGACTGATGATTCACAGACCTGTACCCCTGAAACAAATAATACGTTATATGTTAATTAAAAATGAAAACAAAGTTCTATTTCTCATTAAGGGGTAAAGATCTTTATTGTTAAAATGCCACTGCTATCAATGGTATAGTGAAATTGATGCTCTCCTTTTCAGTCATCATCTCCCTTTCATTGCTTTACTTCATCATTCTTGATTTAGTAGTATCATACATCTATCTTTCAGCAAATGCTACTGGCTCTACCTTTGATATATATATAGTATCTCAACTTCTCCACTATTACTATCCTGGTCCAAGCCCCCAAGCCTTCCTGCCTGATTTATTGCAGTAACCCCTAATTTGCTTCTCTGCTTTTTATCTTGCTCCTTCACAGTCTCTTCTGAACACAGCAGCCAGAATTACCAATTTAAATTGTAAGTCCAATCATTTCATTCCTCTGCTCAGTGGCCATCAGTTGTTTCCCAGCTCACTCAGAATAAAGCCAAATTCATCATAAATCTACAGATCCTGGATGATTTAAACTCTTACCTTTCCTTTCTGACCTCACCTCCCACACTACCCCACTTGCTTTCTCTGTTCCAGTCATGTTAGCTTCCTTGTCTTTCTTATAGTATATCAAGCATGCTCCCACCTCAGGGCCTTTGTACCTATGGTTATTGTGCCTGAGATGATTTAGCCCAAAATACCTCCTCAGCCTGCTCCCTTTATTCTTTCAGCTCTCTGTTCAAATGTCAGTGAGATCTTTCCTGACTCCCCTTTATAACACAGTTCCTCTCATTCTTTCTGAAGCCCTACCCTGCTTGATTTTTCTCCGTAGAACATGTCACCATCTAAGTGATATGATTACATGCATGCTCTTTTTCTTTATCCAACTAGATTATCAACTCCATAAGAACAGGCACTTTATTTTATTTACTGCTGTATCCTTAGCAGTTAACAAGTACCTGGCACATAGTAGGCACTCAGTATTTCTTGAGCGAGTAGACTGATTGAACCTTTTTAGAAAGCAACTAAAGCATGGTTTAAAAGCCTTTTTTTTTTTAAGTAAGAGGATGATTAAGTAAATTCTGTCCACTTGTTAACAAGAAAAAACTCTGCATGTGGTAGTGTCTGAGCAGATAGGATCAAAAGTAGTAATGATGGTCATTCCTCTCTCTTAGTAAGAAAAGAGAAGATGATGGGAGAATAATTTCCAAGTATAGAGGAAGTCATAGAATCAGGAACAAGGACTATGTGTTGGCAATCTTTGAGAAGATTAGGTTGATGGAACCAAAAGTTTGGTGCAGGGCAGTAGCACAAAATAAGGTTGTAGGTGGATGGGAACAGATGTTGAAAGTCTTGAAAATAATGCATGGTGCCTTATGGAGGTCGGTAGTGTGAACTCTTGAACTGCGAGGAATAAAAAACTATCTGATTCTAAGCTTGTTGGTGTCATTTAAGGTGACAAGGAGGGAAGAGTAAGAAACACCAACTGGGAGGCAGTTGTAACAAGGCAGAGTTGAGGTAATAATACTGCAGGTAGTAAGGAGTGTAGGGTGTGGTGAAATAAAGACATGGATCAAAGATAAGCAGTAATGTGGCAGAAAATAAGTCATGGTGACTAACTGCATACGGGATGCAAAAGAGGAAATAAAAGGGTCTCTCAGGATTAAGAAATCTTATTTTTAAAATTGTTTTCTTTTTTCATTACAGGTTTCTCATTCACAAAAAAATGGATCATTTAATTCTTTGGAGGACTCAGTTATCACAGTACCTCTGTACTACCAACTAAGATTTATGACAGTAAATTAATGACAATAAATTTCTGCATCAAAGAACTCCTGAGGAACTAAAAGAGGATTTTATGTTATAAAATCCTACAGTATCATGATATTACTAAATAAAACTAAAGAGCACAATTATTAAATTATTAGACTTCCTAATACAAGCACACATGTGCAGTAGCTACTGTATCCTGACAGTTACCCAACCTCAAATTTAGATGGTTTTTCTTTCGGGAAAGGTCATTATATTTGCAAGAAACCGCTGAACTTTGTCAGCAAGTATATTTTCAGCAGACTTAAGTTAGGAGAATTTACTTGAAATAAGTTCTAGAAAATTCCAATTCACATCACTGAGTGGATTCGATATTATGGCAGCAACTTACAGACTTGTGGTCAGTACTGTGAACCACTACAGCAGTGTGGTGATAGACCGGCGTTTTGAGCAGGCTATACATTATTGCACTGGAACCTGCCACACCTTTACACATGGAGTTGACTGCATTGTGGTACATCATAGTGTTTGTGCAGACCTCTTACACATCCCTGTGTCTCAGTTCAAAGATGCGGATCTGGACTCGATGTTTCTACCCCATGAAAACAGGTTTTCCTCAGCTGAGGGTGACTATCACCAGCAGGTCCTAACAGGCATACCCAGGGTCAAGAAAGGATCTGCCTTTCAGAACACATGTAACTTAAAGGACATTGCAGGAGAAGCAATCAGTTTTGCCAGTGGGAAAATAAAGGAATTTTCCTTTGAAAAGCTCAAAAACTCTAACCATGCAGCTTATAAAAAGGGAAGAAAAGTTAAGTCTGACTCATTTAATAGGAGGTCAGTTGATTTTGACTTGCTCTGTGGCCATTATAACAATGATGGGAACTCCCCATCCTTTGGTTTACTCCGGAGTGCCTCAGTTGAAGAAAAATCTTCGTCCCATAGAAACTCGCTTGATACAAACCTAACTTCAGTGCTTCTTCACAACTTCTCTGAAGAAGACCTGGTTACTCAGATTTTGGAGAAACATAAAATAGATAATTTTTCTTCTGGAACAGACATAAAAATGTGCTTGGACATCTTGCTGAAATGCTCTGAGGATTTGAAAAAATGCACAGATATCATAAAACAATGCATAAAGAAAAAGTCAGGGAGTAGCATCAGTGAGGGAAATGTCAATGATGCCATTTCTAGCTCTGATACTGTCTATGTGAATGTAATGACCAGGTTAGCATCCTATCTGAAAAAGCTACCATTTGAATTCATGCAGCCTGGGAATAATGAGGCTATAGATTTAACAGAACTGGTCAGTAATATGCCCAGTTTACAACTGACTCCCTTTTCCCCAGTATTTGGCACTGAACAGCCCCCTAAATATGAAGATGTTGTCCAGCTCTCAGCCCCTGACTCTGGACAGTTTCAAACTATAGCACTGCAAGATGACAAAGACAGTTCTAGGAAAACAGACCCAGTAAAATCCATTCCAAACAACTCTACAAATCCCTTATATAACTCTGAGATAAATGATCCCAGAACTCTGAAAGATTCCCAGCTTCAATCAACCATGAACTCTTCAGAAAATGTTTCTTCTGGTGACCTAATGGAAACGCTTTATATTGAAGAAGAGTCAGACGGAAAAAAAGCTTTAGATAAAGGACAAAGGACAGAGAATGGGCCCGGTCAGGAGTTGTTAAAGGTAAATGTAGATAGAGCAGAATTTTCAGACTGTGGTACTCCTCTTAAAAAATGTCCTGCCTCAGTGCAAAATGAACGTGATAAGATATTTGAGAAACCAGTTGTTAACCTACCTAAGGAAGACTTTAAGTCAAAAGTTCCTAAAGTTGAAGAGGGAAACCACAGAGATTTTATGAATCCTAACAGTCAGGAAGAGATAGATAAATTGTTAATGGATTTGGAGTCATTTTCACAGAAAATGGAGACCTCTCTAAGAGAGCCACTTATCAAAGGTAAAAGCTCTAACTCTCTAAATAGTCATAGTCCGTTGACTGGTCAGCTTCCTGTGGATCTTGAGCCTAAGTCTAAAGTCTCTTCACCCACCGAAAAAGTCTCCCCTTCGTGTCTATCAAGGATTATTGAAACCAATGGACACAAAATAGAGGAAGAGGATCGAGTACTTTTACTGCGAATTCTAGAAAGCATTGAAGATTTTGCTCAAGAACTAGTCGAATGCAAATCAGGCAGAGGAAGCCTATCACAAGAAAGGGAAATGATGCAGATTCTACAGGAAACCTTGACAACTTCCTCCCAGGCCAATTTATCGGTCTGTAGAAGTCCTATTGGTGATAAAGCCAAAGACACTACTTCAGTGGTTTTGATTCAGCAGACTCCAGAGGTGATCAAGGTAAGACCCAATAATCTTGAGTCCTGAGAATTATCCAAAGAAATGTTTTAATGTGTGCAAAACTTAAAAAGAAAAACTATTTCTGTTTGCCATTTTATGTTCTACTAAAGTTCCTGCTTTAGAGTAGGCATGGTCTTACTCAGTTCAGTGAAAAAAACTAAAAAGTAAGTGTTTTAGAGTCAGGCAGATTGGTTTCAACTGCCCTCCTCACACGTTTCATCTTCTTCCTAGCTCTGTGACCAGAGGAAGGTTACTTAGCCTTAATATCCTCATCTATTTAATAGAAATAATAAGGACCAAGGTAACTTATGTGAAATGCGAGCAAGGTACCTTACACAATTAAGCATTTAATATTACCTCATCCTGCCCAGTCAACCAGTAGACCAGTCATTAATACATGCATGTATAGACTGTAAGGTGCAATGTGGAGTACAAACAAGACAAGACCTGATTTCTTAAAGACCTTAAAATCTACTTGGGAAAACAAAACTAAGATACCAGAAGGAGTTCATGAACACATAGGCCCTTCTCTGAAAGTATCGTTAGCGCAATAGGGTCTTCAAAGAAGGTAAAGACTAGAGTGTATAAGATTTGCTTCTTTATGCAAGTGGAAATAAATACCAATCTAAGGTCCTAGGATAGTAGTATTTTCAAAAGGTCATAGGATAGTAGTATTTTCAAAAGGCTTTGAATCTGTCCTGCTACTGATAGTTTTGCTTTAATAATCCCAGAAAGGCAGTTATCTTCCCACTTGTGTATATACCTTAGCAAACAGTTATTTCTTGCTCATTTTATATATCTAACATGGGTTGGTGATAGGCTCTGTTCCATCTCATTGAGGGGCTCAGGGTGATAGATGCTCCATGTTCCTACAACTGTCCCATTGCTCTGTCTGGAATAGGGCTTATGTATTCACCGAGGAAGGGAAAGAAAGAGATGTTGCTTTTCTCTGCCTTAGTCCTACCTGTGACACACTTCCTTTCCACTCACAGTCCAGTAATTCCAGCCCAAAAGCTAAGAAACATAGGGAAGCACATAGAATATACTTGGTGAGCACTGTCTCTACCACATGAATGATGTACCATATATGTATGAAGTCAAACATAAGGCCAATTAACAAAACAAGTTGTAAAATGATACGAATTCTTAGAGATAGGTACATGGCATTACAAAAAGTATGAAGAAATATGTGGATACACCAAATATACCAGAACAATGATTAATCCGTGGGGAAAGAGGAGAGGTGGAGCTGAGGAAGGATGTACAGGGGACCTCAGTGGTGTCAGTAATTAGTAATTTCATAATCTGATGGTGGATCATAAATATTTTTTCATATTATTTTTATGCCTTTTTATATATTTTTAATGTAAATTTTTTAAAAATTGGATATTAAAGATGGTGTGTATGTGGCCAATTTAAAAAGTAAGTTAATGTTAATTTTAATATTCTCATTAATATTTTCATGTAAGTAGGAAAAAAGCTATATTATGATCAGATACATAATTTTTACATTGTATTTATTTTGTGGTTGTGCCATGCACATTTTTAGTTACCAATGACAAATACTATACATACTTAAGGTTACAAAATGATGATTTGGGTCTAAATATTATCGAACCTTGAGCATTTCTGTGAAATTTCTGTGAGTCTCCTTATTCATTGATTCACAGTTGGTAATATCTTTAGTTAAACTTGGTCGATACTGGGGGCAAGAAACTGGAAATTATTTACAAAAATAAGAAAAAAAATACTTTAATGTAAACAAGCAATACTGGTGTGCTTAATATTTTATAAAGAAAATACCTATACAGCAGTCTCAAAATGGTGATAACATAAGAACTAACCATTCTTGTGAGCTAAGGCATGCTAAGACATTTAGATGTATTACCTCACAATTTTCCCCTCAGTAACCTGTCTGCTCATTAAAAAATAAATGTTCATCCTTTCTGCTGACCTATTCCAATGTCTAACAACCTTTATAACCAGAAACTTACTGTAATACAGTGTTTTGAATTTTATTTAACCCTGATCCCCCTTTATCTTCTCTGAAAAATGGTAGAAAATTCTCCTAAATCCTGGTTGACAGCTCATGAGCATGTACCCCCTGTAACATTCTCAATCTAAGTACACCCAACTACAAATCCCACACTCAGCTCTATTGCTTTCCAGTTTTTTGACAAGCATGGACTGAGGTCAAAATCTTATTAAAAGACTTGCCCATAGAAAGGGGAACCCTCGGGCGCCTGGGTGGCTCAGTTGGTTGAGCAACTGCCTTTGGCTTGGGTCATGATCCTTGAGTTCCCGGATCGAGTCCCGCATCAGGCTCCCAGCTTCACAGGGAGTCTGCTTCTTCCTCTGACCTTCTCTCCTCTCATGCTCTCTCTTACTTTCACTGTCTCTCAGGTAAATAAATAAAATCTTTAAAAAAAAAAAAAAGAAAGAAAGGGGAACCCTCTTACACTGTTGATGGAAATGCAAACTGGTGCAGCCCCTCTGGAAAACAGTATGGAGGTTCCTCAAAAAGTAAAAAATAGAAATACCTAGCAGTTGCACTAATAGGTGTTTATCTGAAGGATACAAAAATAGTGATTTAAAGGGACACATGCATCCTAATATGCAATTATAGCAGGAATGTCTGCAATAGCCAAAATATGGAAAGAGCCCAGATGTCCATTGACAGATGAATGAGTAAAGAAGAAGTGGTGTATATATGCAATGAAATACTATTCAGCCATCAAAAAGAATGAAGTCTTGCCATTCACAAGGACATGGATGGAACTAGAGGGTATTATGCTAATAAGCAAAATAGTCTGAGAAAGACAAATACCATTATATTTCAATCATGTGGAATTTAAGAAATAAAACAGATGCACATACATGAAGGGAAGGAAAAATAAAAGTTGAAGACAGAGAGGGAGGCAAATCATAAGAGATTCTTAACTCCAGGAAGCAAACTAAGGTTTGCCAGAGGGAAGGTAGGTGGGGGATAGGGTAACTGGGTGATGGGAATTAAGGAGGGCACTTGATGTAATGAGCACTGGGTGTTATATGCAACTTATGAACCACTAAATTCTACTCCTGAAATTAATAGTACAGTATATGTTAACTAAATTGAACTTAAACACAAAATTTAAAAAAAGACTCTTCCATTACTCTTTTAAATAAGTCCCATTATCATAGAATAGAATAAAATTTTGAAAGATTTTATTTATTTATGTGAGAGAGAGAAAGAGAGAAAGAGCCACAGAGGGAGAGTGGGAAGAGAAGCAGACTCCCACTGAGCAGAGAGCCCGATGTGAGGCTTGATCCCAGGACTCTGAGATCATGACCTGAACTGAGGACAGACTCTTAACTGACTGATCCACCCAGGTGCCCCAGAAAAGAATAAAATTTGATGAGATTTCTTCTTGATAAAAGTTGAAAAAGTAATTCGTGAAAAGCTAATTTAAAGAGAAAGGTAATATGAAGTGTTTAATTCCTGAAGATAATGCAAGAAAATAAAATCATCTTTCTTGACTCAGTTGGCTTCCTGCTTGTTCTTGTTTTTTTTTTTTGCTTCTTACCAAATATTTTAAATCAGGAGTTGGCACATGTTTTCTATAAAGGGCCAGATGTAAGTATCTAAAGCTTTGCAAGGTCACAAGTTCTCTGTCACACAGTCTTCTTTGTCTTTTTTTTTTTTTAAACAATGCTTTAATAATGTAAAACTATTCTTAGCCCAAGCCTTAAAAAACAGGTAGTGGGCCAGATTTGGCCCACAGAGTGTACTTTGTCAATCTCTGTTTTAAATAGAAAAGTATAGTGAATGACAGAAAAAGCACTCCTTATTACCTACCACTTAGCTTTGTTCAATATTAACATTTTATCATGTTTGCTTCAGATCCTTATATAGTAGTTTTTATTATCATCATCATAAAAAAAATCATCTCAGATATAGTTGAAATTCCCAAGGGTCCCTAACCCAGAAGTAACTACTGCCCTGAATTTAGTGTTTATCTCCTGCAAGTTTTTATATAGTATTATTTGTCATGTTTTTATTCTTAAGGTGGGAGAGTGAACAAAAAGTAGTAGGAAATAAAATTTGAGAGGTAGATTTGGGCCAATTTATGAATGACCTATATGGTATGCTAAACCCTTAGAGTGAGGAGCTAAAGGTTTTTAAGTACAGAAATTCAACAGTATTTTTTTTAAGAACAATACATTTTTAAAAGGATAATAAATGTTAAATTAGGCTCTCTTTTTTTTTTTTCAGTTTTTTAGTCAGTCAAATTTACCGATTCAAAACATTTCAACATTAAAAGCTTTTTGTAATGGGGCATATAGGAAGTGTGTTAGTGACTGAGAAGAAAGATTGACTTAATGATAGCATATGTTATTAGTATTTTAACATTGTTTCAAAATAATTTCTCAAGAATGAGCAGTATTTGTTGTCCAGACATTTTTTTGTCCAGAAATAAAATTCAAACCTGTATTGGGAGAGAGAATCACATAGAAAATACTTGTGATATTGAGAGAATGATATCTAGATACTAGTCTAGATTAGGAGTCAACAACCTGTTGCCCAAGTACTCAATCTGACCTGTGACCTGTGTTTGTAAATAGTTTTATTAGAACACAGCCACACCCATTTGTTTACATATGACCTGACTGCTTTTGTCCTCCACCTACTAAGTTGAGTA
The DNA here is from genome assembly GCA_028533885.1 of Nasua narica. Lineage (NCBI taxonomy): Eukaryota > Metazoa > Chordata > Mammalia > Carnivora > Procyonidae > Nasua > Nasua narica. Next base: position 81,996,105 of record CM052799.1, read on the forward strand.
GAGACCTTAAAGCCTGAAATATCAACTGTCTGGCCATTTATAGAGAATGTTTGTGGACTCTTCGATTAGATATTATTTGACAGATCAGCAAAAGATTTTTGATGAGGTTCTATGTGATATTTTATTAAAGACATTGGAAATCTTGGAAACATCATTAAATATCAGTAGTAAAAACTACCAGTGATTGTCAGCAGTCAAATAGCATACAAATAGAAATAGCAAAATAAATAAGCTCAGTGTTTGGAAATTCTTCATCATGAGTACTGATCTATGTTTTGAGCTACATAGTTTCCCCCTGCCCCCAGTCATGACCCATCTCTGACTTTCCCACTTGAAACAGTTTCCTTTTCATCCCTTTCTAACTGTCAAGTTATTGATATTATTGACTAGGGAATAAACATTTAGTACATGCTTTCTTCACAAAGCCTCTAGGTGACAGCAAACAACCCTGTAGGTTCTAGAATAGCTGAGGTGTGAATATGGGCCTGAAAATGAGTTGAATAAGAAGAGAACAGCCTGTGGAGGAGGGAAAGGGGAATTTGTCAGAGCTCTCAGAGGGTTTCATTATTTTGAATGAATGAATGAATTACTGAAAACATGTTTTGACATAGGAGATAATATAATTTTTTAAAAACACTTGGAAACTATATTGCTTTGGTAATTTACATTATAAATGATATCTTAATTCTGTGTCTTTATTACCACCAACAAATGTTATTACAGTCATTTTTGGTCTGTTTTTAGCCAAATGGAGTAATAGCCTGTTAGCTGTTATTTACAAGTTAAAATAATAAAACCTAGCCTCCCTTGAAAATTATCTCTCCTTAATTTTGGTTAAAAAAAAAGCTAGGAAAAATTTTCTATTATTGTTTGCCTCAATTGAGAGAACGGAGGAAATGGGGAAGAATTCTTTAACAAAAGAAGAATTTAAGGTAAATAAAGAGGAAGGTTTTTTTTTTTAAAAGCCTACTCTAATATTTAAGTCTAATCAAACCTTAAAAATTTCAACTAATTGTGGTGCAAACCTGTGAATTACTAAAAAGTACAAATTAAAATTTCAGTGTTTTTAAGAAATAAGTTTATTAATTTTAAGAATAAAGAGTAAAGGGGCACCTGGGTTGCTCAGTTGTTATCTGCCTTTGGCTCAGGTCATGATCCCAGAGTCTTAGGATCGAGCCCTACATCGGGCTCCCTGCTCTGCAGGAAGCCTGCTTCTCCCTCTCCCATTACCCCCGCCTGCGTTCCTGCTCTCACTCTCTCTCTCTCTCTCTCTCTCTGTCAAATAAATAAATAAAATCTTAAATTAAAAAAATAGGTAAAACTATCATCAAATTATTGCCAAGTGTGAACTTTAGCTAGGCCTATTTCAATAATGAAGTAGAGATCATTTATAGCCATTAAAAAATGATTGAAGAAGCCAATTGAGGTGATACAAGCAAACTTTATTTAACACTTAATGAAATGGACAGTCTCCTTTCAGAGAACTGCAAAGTGGGGCATAAGGAACAAGGAAGAGCCAAATAGAAACCATTTGATTGGCTGGTGCCACATAGCCTTGCCTGGCATAAAAAGGCACAGCGTTAACTTGGCACTGGAGAATTGGCTATGTGAATATATTGTGTTTCAGGTCAAGCAGAGCATTTACAGGGACACAGTTACCTAAGTTTTTCTTTGCTGGGTGGAACCCCTGGCAGGAACAGCTCTATCTAAACATTTATTTCCACATTCCCCTTGTTTGATCATCCTCTTGACCATTTTAGAGGTTTGATCAAAAATACCAGTCTTTCAGTTACCATCACCTCTTCAGGTCTCAGTATAGTTTTCACAAGAGATAATGTCAGGCTCCTATTCCAAGAACTGGTTTTGTTCTCCTGTTCTCTTTTGTTGTTCCAGTCTGAGAGAGACCATCTGTCAGCTGGTCAGTGGCTCTCCACATGCATTTAAACTTTTAAGAGAATGCAGTATATCAGGGAGAAAATTATTATATTTGGGGCACTGGGTGGCTCAGTCAGTTAAGCATCTGTCTTCAGCTCAGGTCATGAACCCAGGGTCCTGGGATTGAGCCCTGTGTTGGACTCTGTGCCCAGTGAAGAATCTGCTTCTCTCTGCTCCTCTACCTCTGCCCTTCTCCCTGCTCGTTTTCTCTCTCTCAAATAATAAAATCTTTTAAAAATATCTTTAAATATATATATAATATTTATATAAATAACATATGAATAGAATATAATAATAATTGGCAACAAAACAATCCCATGGTTTGGACAGTACAAATGAGCCAGGGTGCCCATAACCTAAACCAGCTAGAATCAAGTAAGTCAAGAAATGATCCCCAAGGGGTAGATATTTCTTTAAGCCAGTTGGCATGTTTATATATTTTGTGTAACTGTATCTCCACTTCCCCAGAAATGTTTATCTACTGAGCTTGTTTCAGAAAAACTGAGGCATTGGAAGTCAGGGGAGAATTTGTAATGAGCAGAAGGAACTACAGGATTACCAGCATCTTCGCAAATTAAACAGGCGCTTGGAGGATGGCTTACCTGCTTTAGCAGTGGCCTGAAATATGTCAACAATGGCATTCTCTTTTCAGGCTTGGACAAGGAAGAAGTTGGACAAAAGAATCATAAATACCTTCATGGTATAGATTTAAGAAAAAGATGGTCAGTAGGGAATGAAGAAACATTCTTGATCTGATGTCTTGGGAGGAAGCAGGCTGCCTCCATGTCAGCTACTTTTTCCTAGTCAATTGAATTTTGAAGTCTCTGGCATTCAGGACCAAATGTTTGGTGGAGCCTTCTTCAGTTGTGAAATAGGCATGCAAGGTTTGATGCCTTGTAATTTAGCAGCATTGTTGGTGGTTCAGGGTACTTGGTAGGGTCCTTTCCACGAATCCCACCTTTAAAAAAGGAATAGAGTAAAACGTTAACTATCCATAAATGAAAAAATAGTTAAAAATGCCCATAGTTAAAGATCAGATAAGAATTCCCTATATTAGAATTGACAAGGAAATTTGGTTATTTCTATGACATATAACATTTTAATTATGACTGATAATATACCAGCACATGTCAGATTTTTAGGAATTTCATAAAATTTCTAGAATACTTAATAGCGTGCATCCATGCAAATACTGCTTAAGAAGGTTTATTACATATCTGACAATGTTTCCTACGTGATTTAACATACCAAATAAACCCAGTTAGTTTAACATCTCTTTTTCACAAGGTGAGAGACAAATCCTTTGAGATTTTCCAGGGACTCTGGCACATCTTAAAGTCACTTTGAGGTAAAAATGACTCCATTTATGAATTTGATTTGAGGAAGTTATCAAGATGCCAGAAGGTCTGAAAATTAGAATAAATATGATCACAGGTATTATGTATTATGAAATAATACTTGTCTATCTAACCAAAGTGACAATAGAAGATTTTAAAGGTAAGTACATAGGGTTACATAGTTGTGAACAAAACTTTAGCCCTTTTAATACTGAGAAGACTGGGTTTTCTTAAATAATCAAAGACCCATTAACGACAATGTGAAACATAGTAAATTTTTTTGGTAGTAAAAAAAGTCTTTGCTACCAAGGCAGATTACTTAAAAGGGAAAGAAAAACCTTTGTTTATGATTTTTTTTTATTTAGAGCTGACCAATAATCTAAGAAAACACTTTGTTCTTTTAACAGAGAGAAACCAAATTCTGGTTTTGCATCAGTGCATCAAAGATATTAAAACTTTTTAACTCACTTTTTTTTTTAACTTAAATCCATTCCAATCTTAGCTAGATTGACCACACATAAAGTTCCTTTCTCAGGATTCCTTTTCCATACACTTTCTACAACTCTTTTATATCCATTCAGATTTTGTCCTATTTTTTTTTTTTCTTATTCTGGAACAAATATTTTACTTTTAAACAAAATTACTTTCTTTTTTCCTTTGCCAAAAAAGCAAAACAACAACAACAAAACTTGATGTCCTTCATACCCTATCCAAAAGATACATTCTACTTGCCTTACCAATTTTTAATATACAATTGTTTTCTTTTACCCGTATTATTTCAGTAATTGTAATTATGTATTTGATTAAAATTCTTAACCCTTAAAACCATTAATTCCTAATGAAAACTGAGAAATAAACAATAGTGGACTGTGGACTACCAAACTTATAAACACAGTTCAAAATTTCTAGAAGTATGTTCTTATAGTAAATTTTTCTTTTTTTTTTTAAATATATTATTTATTTGACAGAGAGAGAGATCACAAATAGGCAGAGAGGCAGGCAGAGAGAGAGGGGGAAGCAGGCTCCCTACTGAGCAGAGAGCCCGATGTGGGGCTCTATCCCAGGACCCTGAGATCATGACCTGAGCCAAAGACAATAGGCTTTAACCGAGCCACCCAGGCGCCCCTTATAGTAAATTTTTCAATGTGGCACAATACATGTTCAATAATAGACCCAATTATTTTAGTTACTCTGTAAAAAGAAGCCAAAAGTAGATAAACCTGTGTTTATTATGTAAATAATGTTTTAAAAAGTTTATAATGTAAATAATGTTTCCATAATTTATCTTATTTGGAAATGATCTAGATATTCAGTGAATATAATTTAACTTAATTCAGTATAATTTTAAGGTTTCAAGTTACCAAAAAGATTTTGGAAAGTATCTTTAAGTAGACATACTGTGAGGCATAATTATTATTGAGAAGTCCATTTATAACTTTCACTTATATCTATTTAACTTACGTGTTCTTAACAATTATGAAACTTTCATGAGGCATTAAACAGCCATCATCTTTAATTATCTTTCTTGTTGACAGATTTTGCAGCAGAGATAGCATGAGCTCTTTGGACTTTTAGTAAACCTAAGAAGAATAAAAGTTGTATGTCTGCGTTATATTTAATATTGACAGTCCTAAAGATATGCCTGTTTCAGTTAAATCAACAAACTTAAACTAGTTTTCCCTTTAGAGATTATCCTCGATCAGGTGAATTGAAGAACACTTGGGTTAGTTTCTGTATTTCCGAGAGTATATTCTTGATTCATATAGACACTTAAGTTTTTTTAAACCAGTAGAGCTTCTTTACAATTAATTTTGGCAGTACTATCTGGAGGTAGAAAAATGTCAACCATCTATAACATATAATCATAGACATACATAAACATACAGATAGACACAAATAGGGATCTCAACAGGTTTTATTTTAAAAATGCAGTCATGAAACAGATATGAACTCACTAGTTTTTTAAAAGAAAAATTGGGACCAACTGTGTTTCTGGCAGAAGGGATAAATTTTAAGGTTACCTGCACAGGTGGCTGACTAATATTTGTGGAGAAGACTTTGAAGATTTTTCATTCACTGGTAGGCTTTCCTTTTTTTCCCCATCCTTCTGATACGAATTACTTTGATTCCTAGAGAAAACCAGATAGAACAAGTACATCTCAAAGGCACAGAGAAAGAATGCAAGTTCCTCCAAAAGGACTTCTGTTTCCTAAGGCCAGAATTTTTATAATATGCACAAGCCATTTGAGATGAATAGGGGAGCTTTGAGGATTGGTGAAAAGCATAGGTGGGCTTTTTCTGTTCTTGTAAAGGTTCCATTTGTAGGACAGTTGCTTAATTCCTCAAAGAATCGAGTTGTAACCTGAATGATATTAAGGTATTGACATAACGATCCAACTACATTATTTCAGTTTATATTTTGTATCAGAGAGATCTTCAATTAAGCTAGAAATCAAAAGATTTCTATGTTCTAGATTTAGACTCTTTGTCTTTGGAATGTTTTCCTTTCCCTCTAGGTATGAAGTTTCATGTAGCCTGGGGAGAAGATCTTAAAGAAAAAGTTCTATCAGGCTCTGAATATCAGCTTCCAATTTGACCAACTTCTGACCATAGAGTTACTTAAAAGATCCTTTCAAATATCTTGTCAGGTTTCAGCTGGGACAAATAGTAAATATTCCTGGCAGTACTGAACAACCCCTTGGATGCAAGAGGCATCCCCAAGAGGGTGCAAAAGATACTACCCTCCTAAGATTCAAAGCCACTCCCAGAGATAGCCAAAAGAAGGAAAGACAATTCCCCCTGAGAGCTGGCAGCAGTTGGTAGAAGCCTAGCCACAAATGGAGTGCAACCCATGTTTTTCTAGTCATTTATTGGGCTTCTAGTCCGATGATTGACCTGCCTATGTATGCAATAACAGACAACCTGTGTGTGCGAGACAGAAAGAAAGATAAGCATAGTTCTGAAGACAAATAAGGAGAGAAAGGATAAACAACAAACCAAAGTCACAGGAGTATGCATTTAGAAAGGTGAGGACAGGGACACCTGGGTGGCTCAGTCAGTTAAGCATCTGCCTTCAGCTTAGGGTCCTGGGATTGAGTCCCTCATTGGGCTCCTTGCTCAATGGAGAGCCTGTTTCTCCCTCTGCCTGCTGCTCTCCCTGCTTGTGCCCTGTCTCTCTTTTTCTCTCTGACAAATAAATAAAATCTTAAAAAAAAAAAAAATGAAAGAAAGGAGGGGACAGTGAAATTTTACCTTCCTTTCTCAACTGAATACGATGGAGATCCAGAACTAACGGTAAAAGTTCTTACCCTTTGCTGGCTTCTGCCAATTTTCCTAGGATCTTTCGTATCTGCAGGCTCAGGAGAAAATGGGGTTTAAAGTATAGTCCTAGTATCTATCAGAACTTGGCAAGGTTTTTCTTTAATTTTAGTTCCCCTTAGAATGCTTAAGGGAATAACTGGTAGCAGTCTACTAGAGGATCCCTCAGAATCCCATTAACTCTGGGAGGGTCCCATATGGGGATTCCCTGTCAGCAGCAGATATGGGAGCATTTGACTCGGTGTGGGAAATTTCACAAGACCTCTGAGGACAATCTTTTTTCCTATCCTCATGGACTGCAAATGAGACAACAGTTTCTAGGCTGATGTTTTTATGATGGATCCCTATGGTGGTATAATGGGAGAGGCCGAGGTGTTTTAGGTCTCTGGACTTGGAGCTGTTGCAGTTTTAGGGCCACTAACTTGGCAGACTTTTGTTTACCCTCTTGTATTCTCTTCAGAGTGGAAAAACAATCCAGATAGAGGATTACTAGAAAGAGTATTCAAATAAAGCAGGATAGAGGGGAGTAGTAGGAGTTATTTCAGTCTTACAGTCTTTTGTTTGGGAATACTTCTTGTGCCTTGAATTTTTCGTTAGCCTTTTGCCAATGAATCTTTCAATGGAGCTATTTTGGAATTTGGAAGTCTTTTGGAGGCTCCTACCTGCCTATTAAAATAGGCATCCCATTCTGTTTGTTTTATTTAAGAACTCTTGCTTTTAAGTGAACTTTTTTTTTAAGTGTACTTCTTAAATGAATGATCTTGTCTAATTAGAATGCTTTCCATATGGCCGTTGTAATTGTAGGTTGTCTTTATAAGATGTTGTCATTTAGCTTCCAGGACCACAGTTCTTAGACATAAAATAGATAGGTGTGTTGAAAGTTTGCATGCTTAATTCTTTGAAATGAGTGTTCCATTTATTTAAGTAATCCTGGATATCTTGGCACCAAATTAATACTTAAGAGGGATGAAAAAAAAATACTTAAGAGGGATGTACCGCTCAGTTGGGTACTTTGTGGTGTTTTACACTGTACCTTAATGCAGTTTTCTTGAGGTCGGCAGGTGAGCTAGTATCAATCTAACCCATTCCAAGACCAACTTATCCTAGCACAAGAGTCTTAGAGTTAGGTGATAAGTGCGCTAACAGATTTTAAGTGCTTGACCTGTGCCCACCAATTTTGTGACTTTGGTTTCTGAGATTCCCATTACCAATAGATTTAGTATTCTCTTCACCAGAAAACTTCTTTACAGTGGTGGACACTCTGATGACTTTTAATAGTCTGACTTGTGCCTACTTAGATTTTTATTTTGATAGTCAAAGCAGTTCAGATTTCTTCTCTCTTAATTTATTTTCCAAGTCTCCCAGGCAGTTCATACTGTGAACTTGTCTCAAGACTTTGTGAGTCCCTAATAGCTGCCACCCATTGTGGACTCCTAATATAACTCTCCCAGAACACTCCTGGAAATTTCAACCTCAGAACCTTTCCAGCAACAGTATATACATACATACTTTTTAAATAAAGTTTGTCTGGACCAGAAAGCTGCTCACAGGGGAATGAAGCTCAAGTCTGATAGTGACTTACTGCCCCTCTCAGTAGTGATGAGAACAGTGAACTCAAAGGGTTCAGCGGGTGCCTTGTCTGTACTATTTGTCCCATAGGCATTAGCAGCCAGCCCTGGATCTTATCCCTTGTTGCCAAAAACTGTTAAATAGGATTAAAGAAGACAATTTAGGTGATATAAACTTTAACACTTTATGAAGTGGACAGTCTCCTTTTGGAGAACTGCAAAATGGAGCATAAGGCAAAAAGCTTTTGTAGAATGAAGAGTCAAGAACGAGGAAGAGGCAAATAGAAAACGTGATTGGCTGGGACCACTTAATCAACCTTGTCTGGGGTGAGAAGGCTCAGAGTTGGCTCGGCATTGGAGAATTGGCTGCGTGAATATACTGCATTTCTGGTCAAGCAGAACTTTGGCAGGGACATGGTATCTAAGTTTCAGTTTGCTTGACATGGCAGTCAGGCAAGAATGGCTCTTTCTTGAGCCAGAAATTTATTTCAACATAATTAATACATAATTGACATGCAAAATAGAGGTTGCTAAAATGCTTTAAATGCATAAAATAGTTTCTAAGTAGTATAAGTGTGCTGTGCTTAGCACACAGGAAGAGATAAAAATGAATCAGATGTGACAAGCTTTTCTGGAGCCCACAGTCTAATAGGAGAGGTGAGCTGTTTACTATGATGCAGAGTAGAATAGATTCCAGAAGAGAGAGACAGATGAAGTCCTACAGGAACTCAGAGGAGGGAGAAATAACATCTCAGCTTATAGAATTCAAGAAAGTTTCTCTGGAGGAGATAGCATTTGGATATGGATACTCCACTCAACTAATTTACTTAAGGTGCTAGCTCTTTGTGCTATGACAGTGTCAATGATACTAAGAGTAGAAGTTTATTTCTCCAGTGGCTTGGACCAGTTTCATTCTATTCCATTCCATTCCAAGACACCAAAATATACCTTAATCCTATCCATCTATCTTAACATGTAAGCAATGGTCTCAGGGGAATCCAGTAAGAGACTAGATGGATATATCATGAAACCATTATTTCTCTCAGCCCTAAGTTCTGTGGTAGCCTAATCTTGATCAAGGGTGACCAGAATTGGTTTATCAGACCTTTCCTTCCTAGAGAGTATGAAGGGAAACATCAGGTTGCTCTGGTTATATTATTGTGAATCCTAACTTAGTAGAACCCACTCTACCCTGTTTCCCCTCAGCTTTCCAGAGTCTTAAAGTCACAATTTAAGCAGATAATCTGACAACCTAATTCATACATTGCCTTCTGTTTTTCCACTTCAGGCTCTCCAAAAATGTGATCTCCAGCTCCTAAATGTACACCTAATAAAACTTAAATATTAAAATAAGAATTTTGAGGGAGATTTGAATCTCTCTCAGGTTTCTATATTTGAGCCACTAGCTTATGTTGGCCTTTATTTAGCAAATAGTAGCATTAAATAACTGTTTGTTGAATGAATAAACAAATACGTGAATGAATAATCAAATGACAGGATTATTGCTTACCTTCTTTGCCTGCTTCTCAAATGGAAACTGCCCTCCTGCCTGAGCGGTAGCTAGCTCTTTCTCTGTCCTTTGACTCTCAAGGATAGATGCAAGAGGACTGGAGGTCAGGGTGCCCTTCTAGGACATGAGGGTGGTGCCTCAGCAAGGCTCAATATCTCATTCAGCCTCTGGCCTCTTAATTTCTCCAGCTTTTAACACCTCACTGTCTGTGGTGTTCTAGGGAAGGTCCCGTCACCTTTCCTGGCAAGAAGAGAGAACCCCATTAAGAATATAAGTCAAGCAGAGAAAGACAATTATCATATGATTTCACTCATATGTGGAACATAGCAATAGCACAGAGGACCATAGGGGAAGGGAGGGAAATCCAAAGGGGGAGAAATCAAAGAGGAACATGAACCATAAGAGACTATGGACCCTGAGAAACAATCGGGGATTCCAGAGGGGAGGAGAGTGGGGGCAGGGGTAATAGGGTGATGGGTAATGAGGGGGGCAGGTGCCGTGATGAGCACTGGGTGTTCTATTTAATGAATCATTGAACACTATATCAAAAACTAATTATGTACTATACAGTGGCTAACTGAACATAATTAAATCAAAAGTTTAATATCTAATTCGATTTGGAAAATTGCTTCATATATGCTGAATGTACAATTAACTTCAATGATTCTAAACATCTATACTGAATGTAAACATAACCTACATTCAGTATTCTAGTGTGAGATACAATAATTATTATTTGATTTTGGTTCTCCTGTTAGCTCTAATAAAGCTACCCAAAGATTAAAAAAAAATTCTCATAATTCTGATATGGTAAATATTGACAGTTATAACCCACATAATCAAAAACTCTTTGGAGTCCTTAGTAATTTTTAAGAGTATAAGGAGTCCTGAGTCCAAAATGTGTGAAAGTCACTGGATTTGATACATTATGGTCCATGTAATATGGAGAATTATGCAGTCATCAAAAATATCATAGAAATATAGTTGTTGATAAGGAAAAATATTCATAATATATTAAGTTACAAAAGGTTACAAAATGGTGTGCTATGTTACAAAATGGTGTGCTATGTTACCCTATTCTTATTTAAAAATGTATATGCATATGAATAAAAGATGATTCTAACTAAAAAAAAAAAGTATAGATCATTTCCCTTTTGCAGGATGGAAATCTCTTGATTATAGACTATAGGCATTTTGAGGAGAGGGTCTCTCTTCATCATTGCACCCCCAAGCCCTATTGTAGAACCTCCACATACTGTTTAAATTCTGAATATTTGTCCTTTCTCTTTAAGGAATACCTATACATCTCATTATCTAATTGTCCTTTTCCCATTCTTAAAATTTCCATCTTCATCCCCATGAATTTAGATTGGAAAAAAAATTTTCTGGCCATTCAGTGTTGCAGCACAATTGGGTTTTTGTTTGTTTGTTTTTGTTGTTGTTATTGTTTTGGGATGCCCAAGAAGGTCAGAGAAATCTTTTGGGGTAGGCAGGATTTGTTCTGTTACTAGAACTCTTCTTTCTTCTGACCCTTCTCAGGAACTCTGTGTCTGAGATATCATTCCAGAGAGAAATAAAGAGCCTTCTTAGGTTAATGATCTAACATTTTGGTTTTCTCAAAGTTTAAATATTATATAATTTTGTATATATATTTTAATGTATAATAATTATGAAAATAAATTTAAGATTATAGCAAAGCACACTTTAGGAACCTTATTAAGTTTATTCTGGAGCATTTAAAATAAATGCTTCTCTGCCTTTACTTTCTGGGTTGATATCCATGCCTTCGTTGAGATTAACCAGTCATATCATCGAGTGAAAATGTTTATTCTCCCCTAGCTTTATAGGTGCTGAAGGCTTCTTTGGATAGAATGTTTGGATAGAAATGAAAACACTCAGCAAGACAGTTGGAAACCATCCTTCCTCCTATTTCATTTAACCACAATATGGATTAATAAAAGTAATGGGATCTGGCCAGTAGTAAATATAAATTTGCAGAATGAGTTCTACTTGTATTTCCCCCTCTACCTTTAGTGGTTTCTGAGGTCGGGTTTTTTGTATCTCCATTTTTTCCTAATGAATCAGTATCAGCTATCTCAGATATGTCCCCACTTGTATTCAAAAGAACTTGTAGATATGTATATACTGATGTAGAAAAAATGGTCAAGATAAAAGAGTTAATTAAAAATGTAAATTGCAAAAACAGATGTACAAAGTGATCCCTTTTTCTTAATATGTTTGTGTGCACACAAAAAATTGGGGGGTAAACATACTCCAAATAATGCACATTGCCCTAGAATTCTAGTAAAATGTGAGTCCCTGATAACCAGATGCGCCTGATGAGAGTAGTCCCTCCCTACCTTCCACACCACCCTTGGCAGGAGTGAAAAGGAGTTCCCAGAACTCAACTTGTTCCTGTTATGCCCTCAGGCCTCCCTCACGGGCCTGCCCAATACTCACAGCTCCACCCCTCTTTGCCTTAAGACCATCAGGACTAATCTGGTTGGTTCTTCATCCCTGCTTGCATCAATCACCATAAGAAGTCAGATCATCTCTCTTCTCACTTGATTCCTGTACATGCTCTCTTCTCAGTCCACATCCAACCCTCCCATCTCCCAAAATTTTTTCCCCATGCCCTCTAGAACTCATCATTCACTGGCAGAATCTCCTATGTCATCAGACTCTAAACATTCCCTTTACTCCTTGTTTTAGCTGAAATCCATCTCTCCCCCAGGATTGCCATGTGAAATGTTGGCTTTTTTTCTTTCCCAGTTCAGCCCCTCACCCACTGGGTCTGCAGTGGGCAGTGAGTTTTCTTCCTTTTTATTGCTACTTCCAAACTATTCTTTTTCCTACCTCCCTGAAACTACCCCCTCCAACTTTGAACAAATGTCATCAGACTCACCACCCAGTACCCTCCTAGTTGCAGTCATCTACTACCCTCCAGGTCATTTCCTTTCTTTCTTGTTTTTTTTTTTTTTTTAAGATTTTATTTATTTATTTGTCAGAGAGAGTGAGCGCACAAGCAGGGGGAGCAGCAGGCAGAGGGAGAAGCACACTCCCCACTGCGCAGGGAGCCTAATGCTGGACCTGATCCCAGACTCTGGGATCATGACCTGAGCTGAAGGCAGATGCTTAACCGATTGAGCCACCCAGGCGTCCCTCCCTTATTTCTTGAACATTTTTTCTGTTGGCTCTATGACACTTCCCAATGCTATTTTTGCTACAATTCTTGTGAGTTTTCAGTAGATGAAGCATCTAATACACAAGTTTCTCAGTTCCTTGATCTCTCCAATGAATTTGTGCTCTGTCCGTCTTCAGCTACTCATTCTCTGGTTCTGTGTTTATGTCAGTGGTTTTAAAAGTATGGTTTCCCTCCAACAGGATCAGCATTACCTGGGAGCTTGATAGAAATACATATTTTCATTGTAGTGTTCAGCAATTTATTACTTGCAAATAACAACCAGTGCTCATCCCAACACATGCCCTCCTTAATACCCAACACCCGGTTACCCCACACCTCCACCCCACTCCTTTCTGTAACCAACAAAAACTTATGGTGTACTATAAGGATGGGACCCAACAATCAGTGGTTTAACAAGCCCTTCAGGTAATTCTGGTGCCTGCTCTTGTTTGAGAACCACTGCCATGGTTCCCCATTAAAATCACTCTCCTAAATATACTTTCAGCTTCTTTACCTTACCCTCATGTCATAGTATTCACCTGGAAAAACCGCAGCTTACATTAAATTGTGTTCTCTGTCTGCTTTGAGCTTTTATCTGGCAGCTAACCTGGTTGGAGAAAATCACACAGTAATACTGAGTGGTCTTTGCACTAAATTCATGACCACCAATCTCCAGTGGGCCTTCAGAGCTGTCTGACAGTCCTATTAAAGCTTCCTAATCCCTCATTTTCCTACTCTACAAATGAGTCATACATTCTTCTCTGTTTTCTAACATCTCCTCTTCCATTCGCACCCTCAGCTAATGACATTTCCTATTTTACTAAGAAAAGTGAGCCAATCAGAGGGGGATCTTAAGCTAGCCACCCAGCCGTATCAGTCTCCATATACTCTGTCTCTTTCTGTTACTATATGTGAATGATCTGGGCACCTGTGTAAGGCCCTGTACTGGTGCTGTAGGTCCCATCCTCTCTCATTAACTCTGGGACTTTCCTCTCCGATTGGCCCTTTTTTTTCTCCCACATTCATCGATTTTTCCCCATTACTAGATCGTTCCATTAGCAGATAAGCATGCTATATCTCCCATCTTTAAAATAAGGCATCCAAAAGGGACTTGGCATCCAAGAAGCACAGTTATGTCCGCTGTTCAATATTTGCAATATAATGCTTATCACTAGAGTTTTGACCATCAATTCCTGCCTTCTCATTTGACATCTGTAAATTGAGCTCTCATGCAAAATTACTGAGAAGTCACACACACACACACACACACACACACACACACACACACATATATATACATATATATATATATATCCCCCCAACGAAGATGGGCAAGGTCTTTCATAGAACTGCTACTGTGTGTTCATTGACATGTAATGTAATGTCAGTGGATTGGAAACCCTCTATTCCTTCTAACTTTAGTTGTCTGACATATTGATAGGATAAAACTGAATTCTTATGCTCTATAATGAGCAATCTCTAATTGAATTCCTGAAAGAGAGGGAAGAAGAAAAGCAGACTAAGGAAGACAGAGAACTCTAGGAACTAGAAGTTCTAGAGATCCAAGAATTATTATGCCTAATAATTTTAGACTTAATTATCTCTTCTTGCTCCAGACCCTAAAGAACATCTACCTGTAAGTATTAGGAATACTGAGGGGCAAAAATATTTTATTTGTAGGTTCATCATGGAATGTGTTCCTGTCATTTGGAGGCAACTGAAGCAAGACACAAAATGCTTATTATATCTCCTATTTTGCTGCAACCAAATAAACTTAAGGCTCAAGGATCAGTCCAGGAGCAAAGAAGTCATGGAAACCAACACCACACAAACTTCTTTCCCTACCTCGGTATTAATTCTTTAAGAGTAAAATACCATTAATTACACAAAACAAGCTATTAAACAATGTGAAAACACCAAGTTAGAGCCTAAAGGAGGATATCAAAATTTAGGATTAAAAGTAATTAACTAATTAGCTTATAATCAATTTCTTAAAGCTCATTTGCAATGGTATTTTAAGTAGTCTATGATTCCAAGTTATTATCTCTTTTAACTACTCTGCCAATTAGAGCCAAGTTGAGAAAGGGTTTTTTTTTTTGGAGATATAATTCACATAGTATAAAATTCACCCTTCTGAAGTGCATAATTCAGTAGATTTTATATAGTCAACAAGGTTGTACAGTGATCAGCACTATCTAATTCCAGAACATTTTCATCACCCCCCAAAATGACTGTATTCATTAGCAGTCACTCCCCATACCCTCCTCCCCTCAGTCCTTGGCAACCACTAATTTACTTTCTGTCTGTATGGATTTGTCTATTCTGGACATTTCATGTAAATGGAATCATACAATATGCAGTCTTTTGTATCTGGCTTCTTTCACTTAGCAGAATGTTTTCAAGGTTCATCATGTAGCATGTATCAGTGCTTCATTCCTTTGAATGGTTAAATAATATTCCATTGTATGAGTATACCACATTTTGTTTATCCATTCATCAGCTGATGGACATTTGGGTTGTTTCCACTTTTTTGGCTATTATGAATAACTCTGCTATGAACATTCATGTACAAGTTTTTGTGTGGACAGAGAAAAGCTTTTGATTTAATGTTTTTAAGTTTTTCAAAACAGCCAGCTTCCTTTTTTGAATCAGAAGTACCCTCCTGATGTAGCAGAGCTTCCTCTTAAATATATAACTTTTTTCCCCCTATAGCATCTTTTGAGCAGAATCTTTGGTGTCACTTCACAGTGACTCTCATCTTTCTGGACCTTATTCTAAACATTGAACACAATTGAGCTCATTTCCCAGGATTGCTGTGCTATGTCTTTCTGTCACTCAGATTTTCACAGCTTTGCTGCCTGATTTACCCCACAAACCTTCTTCACTCTAAGGTCTTGGTTGATGGTATCATCTCAATCTTCATAGCCATGTTCAGCTGAGGCTGGTGAATGACTAGACAAGTTTCCTTATAAAATAAAGGCTAGACTTATTTTGGCCCAACACATTGTATATACAGTATTAACTGTTTAGCAGTTTTCTACAAGTCAAAATAAGTGATTTACTTCTTCAGGCAATTGTTCAAATTTTTCTCCATCCTGTGTAATCAACCCATTTTTTTTCTTAAAATATCCCATAGCGCTGATTCTTTCCAGAGAGAGAAAGAATTAATATTGTATATCACCATTGTCGTCACTAAAAGGATCAAGGGCAGGGAATTATGAGAGGATTCAGAAAGCTCTAGAGAATCAATCCTGAGTTTCAAACTAAGCCTCAAAGAATTAATTCTACAAAAATGGAATGTATTGGGTGTCACACACAGCTTTATTCTCCTCTGTCCTTTCCAGTCTCACCCTCCTTGAGGCACAGGCTCTTTCTAGACTCACTCCTCAGTTCTTTAGGTCCTTACAGGACACAGTAGGAGAGCACCTTTTCTTGCTTTTCTTAGAAGCCTATCTTAAAAAATCCTTCACTTTTTCAGGTCACAGTGGAGGTGACCTGAAAAGGTCTCTTTTTCTCTTAATCCTGCCAAGGAACTTGTAAAACTCTGTACACAGGAACCCACCACAGCTGGTTCTCTTTCAGAAAGATTATCATCCTTGCTGTAGCATGTTTGCTCTAGGGGAACATATATGGAACATATAAGGAACTCCAGTCTAGGCAGCTGGATCTTGAGGTAACAAGTGATGGATCCCAGTCATCCCCAGAAGAGAGAGAGTACGAGGCTTTTTCATCCTCTGGTCAAGCTGTCTTAACACAGTTGCCTTGAAGACCCAGGTTGAGCACATTGTCTAGACAGAATGAACATGTGTCTTCAGGCAATGTATGCTCATGAATGATCTGCAAGCTAAGAAGAAATGCAGGTAGTTGTGCAGGAAGCACCTATTGCTGGCTAGTCATCTTATTCATATATGCTGCAAAAGGCAGGAGAAAAGATCTCCTGGTTTATTCTGGAAGGACATTGGAAGACCTTATAATTGACTCTTTCCATTATAACTGCCCACAGTTCCAGCCTTTCCGTAGTCTCAGACTGAACTTATAAACTATGTGCATTAATAGTTTTCTTTTCTTCATGCTGGTTAGCACCTCCAGGGGAGAACTCTTACTCAGAAACACCCAGCCCTATGAATTGTGCTTTCTCTATGATCAAAGTAGAGAGTAGACCATAGGTCATGTTTGCATCAGTAGTGAAATTCCTTATGCTTGACTTTTTCCCAGTAAAAAAAGAGGTCACTCTAAAAATTGTTCTTTGCAGCTATATTCCAGTTATATACTTTTTGAAACTAACTCATTCTAAGATCCTTTCTAGAACCAAACACATTTACAAGCACAAGTAAATAAGTAAAAAGCAAATAAACCAACCTCATAATAGTCTTTATCCATCAATAACTTATTGCCACAGACCGGTTCTTTCCTAAACCCCCTTTAGGGGGCCTGGTCTTTTCTCCCTCTGATTTCTTTGGAAAGGAGTTAGATAAACAAAAACTTAGAGTGTAGCAGAACAGGCTCTTTTTAAACTACTGTTCTGACTTGGAAACTTCAGAGACTTACAGGAAGTGAATGAAATGAAAGTATTTGTTTTCCTTTGCTTCAAATCAGCATTATGCTAGGTATGGTAAGGAAATGAAGAAACCACTTGTTTATTATCTCCATACCCTCAGCACCCAGTGAAGTGTCTGTGTATAATAAGTGGCCAGAAAAATACTTGTTGAGTGACTATAAAATTGACCTTACTCTCAAGAGTTTAGATTCTTTGGAAAAAAATTATCAGATTATAAAATACTGCAGTAGAAGCCCTTTTACTTGAACACAATTGGGATTGATAGTTACTCAGTGGGGAATCATAAACTGTGTATGTATTAAAAATTTTAACTCAAAACATTAATGTATTCAGATCTTTTGATAAAAGGCCAAAGCCTTTTTTTTTTTTAAGATTTTATTTATTTATTTGATAGAGGGAGAGAGATCACAATTAGGCAGAGAGGCAGGCAGAGAGAGAGGGGGAAGCAGGCTCCCTGCTGAGCAGAGAGCCCGATGCAGGGCTCCATCCCAGGACCCTGAGATCATGACCTGAGCCGAAGGCAGTGGCTTTAACCCACTGAGCCACCCAGGCGCCCAAGCTTTTTCTTTGAGTTTCATTGGAAATTGGAATTCCATAACATCTTTCTTTTTTTTTTTTTTAAAGATTTTATTTATTTATTTGACAGAGAGAGATCACAAGTAGGCAGAGAGGCAGGGAGAGAGAGAGGGGGAAGCAGACTCCCTGCTGAGCAGAGAGCCCGATGTGGGGCTCGATCCCAGGACCCTGGGATCATGACCTGAGCCGAAGGCAGAGGCTTTAACCCACTGAGCCACCCAGGGGCCCCTATCTTTCTTTAATAAATCACATTTAATACATTTGTTGACTGATTGCTAATTTCTTTAGAGTGAAGAAAGAATTTAAGTCAGTAGCGAAGCAATTTGAATGTAGACTCCTCTTATATTTTAATTATCTTGTCCTTTATCTCACCCATACCTAATTTTACAGCAAAAAAATTTTTTTACTAACGGCTTGCCTTTACTGAATGTTTTTAAAAAAGATTTTATTTTTCTATTTGAGAGGGGAAGAACACACACATTCTTGTGCATGCACCAGGGAGGGCCAGGGCAGGGGATATGGAGAGGGAGAGAGAATCTCAAACAGACTCCACTGAGTGCCAGCCCCCGCTCATAGCCCGATCCTAGGTTTGGGAAATTATTGCCTGAGCTGAATCCAAGATTAAGCTGCCCAGTTGACTGAGCCACCCAGGCGCCCCCTCTTACTGAATCTTTATAAAACAATTCAACTTAGATGTTTTATTTTCAACTTTAGGAATTTTAGAAACAACAGCTTTTTTCCACATTCATATTTCATTAGTTTATATAATAGGTAATTGAATCGAGTAATTACTGTAAGGAATATAGCCAACATAAACAAGTGGGTACAGGCACAACTAACTCTTAGTAAGCAACTACCGTGACAAGAAATATGAGAACATAACAGAAACTAAATTGTTAGTCATGGATCAGTATGTTCCAGGCGTCAGATTCTCTCTTTCACAGGAGATACAGAGATCATTGACTAAACCAGATAATAGGTTAAGTGGAAGTCATTTAAGAGTAATGGTAGTTCATTAGGAGAACTGTAGTAAAGGGGTCTTACATAGGGAAGCCTTAATGATAAAGGTAAAATCTGAGTTGGATTTGAAGGATGATTAGAGTGTATATGATTTGAAGGAAAGGAGCATTCTCAGGAAAGGGATGAAAAGTCACCCCCACATTGCTGTTAGGAGGAACGGGGGAATACAATTTAAGATGTAGTTTAATTGAAAAAGCATTAAGTTACAAGCCTAAGACCTAATATCATTCATAACAGATTTTTTTGATGTTTTAATTTGGAGGTAAATAATGAAGGAGTAAAAGATTATTCTAGGCAAGAGTGTAGGAAAAAAAATCAGGGAAATCTGGAGCTCAGAGTTAACATCTAAGCCCAGTGAGAGGAAATTGGGGGAAAAGGAAGAGCCCAAGTTAAAGTATTAGACCAGTGGTTTCAATCATAATCTTCTGTCAACCATACCATATATTGAAAGGTTTCATGTAAGATTTTGAGTGGAGAATTCCACAGCATAAAAAGAAAAAAATTTGAAAACCATAGGTTTAGACATATAAGCCCAATGTACACATCATGAAGTGTTGTCAGAATGTCTTAAAAGGAAATCGGTTAAAAAAAAGGTAAGTCAAGGCACCTAGATGGCTCAGTCAGTTAAGTATCTGTCTTCAGCTCAGGTCATGATCCCAGGGTCCTGGGATTGAGTCCCACATCGGGCCCCATGCTCAGTGGGAAGCCTGCTTCTCCCTCTGCCTGCCACTCCCCCTGCTTGTGCTTGCTCACTCTCTCTCTCTGACAAATAAATAAAATCTTAAAAAAAAAAAAAAAGATGAAGGAAACAATGGAAATCCAAAGAATTTAATTCCTGCTAAATTTGACAAAAGTTCAGTAGAAGAGATTTATGAGCTATTTTTGGTTTGGGGGTTTATTTGGTAATCATGTTTGGTTTATCTTTTCTAGAAATAGAAAATAAATATTGATTGAATAATGTGATCAAAAATAAAGATTGAAGAGGATGTTTGAAGTTTTATTTGTAAATGACTATATGAGGCAGATGTTTAGTATATAACAAAATAATAGAATATTTTTAAAATCTGAGATGATTTCTTTAAATCTCCTTAAAGAAGAAAGTCTCACAAATTCAAGACATATTATGTCATTGCTACTCGCTCATCTTTTTTACCTTTACTGTAGCCAAATTTTACTTGCATGTATCTAAAAGCTGCTTTCTTATGGCATTCAATTGTTCCATTTTCTTTTTTTTGTAAAAGGCTTTATTAAATTACTTATTTTGAAAGAGAGAAACAGAGTGTGCAAATGCGGAGAGGGGGAGAGAGAGAATCTTT
>CM052799.1:82016526-82052629 GCA_028533885.1 Nasua narica
TGCACTGGGTGAGGAGCTCTCGACCCCATGACCCGGAGATCATGAGCTGAAATCAAGGGTCAGATGCCCCCAGGTGTTCCACTTTCTTAACCCACACTTTGACAATAAATTTTCAAATATGCCCAGATCCAGAATCACTTCAACAAAGTATGTTGGATAACTAAGAAAGGCTTCTGCACACAAGCCAAAAAAAAAAAGGGGGGGGATTTGATTTTAAAATACAAGATCAACAGATCTCTCTATATTACCATTTGAGGGTGAAAGTTTTTCTCCATATTTTCACTGGATATATCTAGAGTGTTTTATATATTTGCTTCCCTTCAAAGAAGAAATTTAAAAAACTGTTCTTAAAATGATAGATTCAAATTTGAAGTGTTGCTTGTTCTTTTTTCATAAAATACTAAATAGCAAAATCAAAAATGCTCTACATGTTTTTTCTAATAGTTTGAGGAGAAACTGATTTATGTGGATTGACATCTCACATACTCTGAGTTTAAGAAGTTAGCATTATCTGAGAAGTTGCTATTTTTAGGTCCAGCTGTAATGTTTCTAACTTTGGTGCTAGAGTAGTGGGTGCTTCCTTTCCCAGAAGGCTCTGTATTCTCAACATGTGCAGGTCAATTTGACATAAAGCTATCTACAAGGAGCCACAGGCCCATTGCAGGCGTGTTTCTAACTTGAAAATTATGAGCAGGTATTGGGAGCCACTAGCTATACTTGGGAACCAGTTGCATGTCAGTACAAGCATGTATTGTGGTCCCTGGAGACTGGGAGAGCACAATGCCTGAACTTAATTTCTTTCGGATATAAGAAGAAAATACCTCTCTACCTGACAAGATTGACAACTTTTAAAATCTGACCATCTTCAGAAGTGTGCTGGACAGTGGCTAAGTAAACATCCACTTTTCAAAGATGATGATCAAGGAAACATCTCTACGAAGGGACCCGGATTTAAGGGGAGAATTAGCTTTCCTGGCAAGGGGATGTGATTTTGTTCTCCCGTCACGGTTTAAGAAGCGGCTGAAGTCATTTCAGCAGACACAGGTTTGGAACTTGGGTGTTTCTTTTAAAATATTTTTATTACTAATAAAACCACCCAGTGAACTAACTTAGAAATAATTTTACAGCTCACTTGATATTAGATCAAGGAATTAATCTGTGTCCTCTATTCAGCTATTTGCAGAAAGCTATTTGTAGAGAGATTCCAACAGGTTTAAAAATAGACCTTCTGGACCTGAAGTACAGTACTCACATTTTTGTCTCGTAGAGAGAGAATCCAGTTTTAGAGACAATAAATACACCTCAACAAATATCATACAATTTCAAATTTAATGGAAGTATCTTTGAGAAACTAGAATTTTTGTGTTAAAATTCTTTGCACTTTGAATCAATAGACTATGTTTGTATTAACATACATACATCTGTAATGGGTTGTTTTTAAAGTATCAGTCCTGGTAATCTTTTTTTGAAGGAAGAACTAGTTATATATAGACAGTTGTGTGGGTGTGATATAATGTATGTAGGTAACAAAGGATGGCAGTTAATTTCTGTGTTGTAAAAGAATGTCAGCAAGCTTATATTGAGTCATTTTTGTCTGTGGTGACAACTTTGCAGAATCCATGCTTTCTTGCTTAAACTGTAGGGCCAGTGTTTTACAAAACAATTTGCTTCACCTTGAATACAATACGAACCAAGAGTCATACAAGTGATGGCCACCCAGAATCAGGCAAGAAACCGTAGTTTCATAATTATTCTGACCCAGAGTAATTTCAGATTGAGTGAACCATATGAAATTGCTTATTTTTAAAAGCAAGTCAAAAACAGTTAAATACTGGAAATGCTACAGTGACATAATGATATAAGGATACTAAATGATACTATATGTTTCTAGACTACAACTGAAATGGAGAATTGAGATACTTTCCCAAGCTAGTTCTATTTTAATGCTGTTCTGAATTTGAATGAAACAGTTTTATTCAAAATGAGTAGATCCTGAACTTGCTGGTAAACGTGCCAAATTTTATATAACTGTGTCATTCTATAGTATTTATAAAGGGCCAGTTTTATGAAACTACTTTAAATTACGTGTCTTCTATTGAATTCAGTGGAAAGTAAATTGATAACACATAAAAGTGCAAAATAAATGCATTCTTTTTCTTTTCCCTTTTAAATATTAATATCAATTTTGTTAAATATGGGATTAACCAATGAATTGATAAATACTTCCCTATCAGTGAGTTGCTTGATGTTAAGAAGTACACCAAGGAAAGCAAAGTAGCTTATATAATTGAATACCTATTTAAATAAAAACTTTGACAGATAGCCAGGGTTTGTTCTCAATTGTTACTTATTTCTGTCAAAGCAAACGTGTAGAGTTAACATAGAAGGCCTTGCTCTAAATCTTTTCCACTAGTGTGTGTTCACTAGACTATTGGGTTTCATCCCCACTGGCACCAGTGTTCTTAATCCTATGGTTATAACTGCCTGGATGTCACACCACAGAAAACATTTAGGGAAACAAAAAAAGAATTTTTGTGATTGTATACTTGTAGTCTTACAGATCTCTTTCAGCATAGAATAACAGAAAGGGGGATGACACTAATATAAATGACCTATTTATATATAAACTTAAAGCCCCTGAAGAATTATATGCCTTCTTATAGAAGTTTAGGAACAGTTTCTACTGTTACTGACTCATTGGACTCTGTAATAATATTTACAGCTAAGCATTAAGACAGAGAGAAATGTTTAGGTACAGATTATCAATTCGTTAAATCAAAAGTGGTTTGTAACTTTAAATTGTTTTACAAATGTAAATGATTATTTCTTGTTGAATCTGAAGGACCATGTCAAATTATGTTTAACCTTTTGAGAACCTCACCCTGTGGCCTTGTGGCTCATTTTCTTAAATGAGGACATATCTATGCCTAGCACTGTTCTGAATCTTTTACCTATGTTAGTTATACCCTATAATTTCCTTTAATCTTCACAACAATCTTCCAAGAAGTAGGATTTATAATCTATTTTATTACTGAATGTTAAGTAACTGAATGTTAAGTACTGAAATGTTAAGTAAACTTCCCTGAGGTCACAGAGCTAGTAAGCTATCACTGTTTTAAGTTTTTCATATTTCATTAGCCTCACTTCTCTCTGTGCCATGTTTTCCTTGATTGTTATTTTATAGGGGTGACATCCTGATAGTGCAGCAAAATCTTGGTATGACCAACTGGCCTTTAATCCCCAGTAATATTAATATATGAGCAGACTATCCTCTATGTATTAGTGTCAGATATTAACCTGAGAAATGGGCCATGTGTTACAAGAGAAGATTAAAGTCATATTTATCACATATTTATGTGAATGAAGCTTATCTTCCTGTAATACTCATGCTTTTCAAGGGTAGCCAACAATTTTATCCTGAGTTTAAAGGTCTGTTATGAACCCATATCTTAAAAGGAAATATGATATTCAGATCTACTACTTCAAGATAAATCATTGTTCAAACTTTAGGAATGGCATTAGTATAATTTTTTTTTTAAGATTTTATTTATTTATTTATTAGGAAAGAAAGAGAGAACATGAGAAGGGAGAAGGTCAGAGTGAGAAGCGGACTCCCCATGGAGCCGGGAGCCCGATATGGGACTCGATCCCGGGACTCTGGGATCATGACCTGAGCCAAAGGCAGTCGCTCAACCAACTGCTTTATGCATACTTTATGAAGTATCTAACACAGTGGCTGTGCTCATGAGCCTTGATAAATAATTTGGTCAAAATTAAGAGAAGAAATTAAAACTCTGAAAATCTTCGTGGAATCCTTTTTGCTTTTTCTGCCAGGAATCTCAGAACTAAATTTAGTCTTCATTGGTAAAGTAGACTTCTATCTGAATGTTAGTGTACCTCTCCTCCACTTTCCCTAAATTATGGATGATCTTAATCCCTTTGATGCCTCCCCTCCCCACTCAGATACTGTCCTTTCTTATGTCTCTTTATGGCATACCACATCAAATCCTTTTTGGAAAAAGAAATGATATAAACTATAAATGAGTTAAATTCTGAAGGGAGCTTGGCTGTGATGAAATTAATAACCATGATCCTTGCCTATTATTGGAGTGTACCAAAAATGAGAGAAATGTGTATCATAGAAAAAAATGGCATGCCCCCAGAGACAAGTAAATCAACCTGGTAGAAGACATTCCAAAACTAAACTGCTTTAATTTTCTTAAAGGCTTTCTCTGCATCAGGGAATGACAGTGATTTTACCTAGACAAAGTCAAACTAGAGAGAAGGTGAAAGGAGCCCCCCTAATATATTTTAGATTTATGCATTTTAAAAGAATTTATTGTATGTGCCTGTTGAAGGAGAGGTAGAAATGTGCAGAAAGTTGAAGAACAGTCTTCGAAAAAAAATAAAGAAAGAACAGTCCTCGAAAAGAATTTACTAATCCAATTCCAACAGACTAAGAATACACTTGAAGATCCTTAATATGTCAGTTAATATTGCTCTTAAATATCTAGCTAAGCGATGGAAAGATGTACTGTCAGATTTTTAAAGCATAAATCTGTGTAAACTTGGGTATTGACAAATATTTAATATATTTATTTTTTATGGATAAACATTCCCTAGAAGCAAACTTATCACCCCGTAGAGTGAGCTCTCGTTCTCTACTGTCTCTATTCTTATTACTTATTACTGGTGAGGACTTTGAAGAAATATATGCTGTTTAGAATTTTTGTTCACATTTTCCTTCCAGATTCAAAATAAACCGGAAAAGAAACCTGGAACACCTCTTCCACCTACAGCCGCCTTTCCAAGTAGTCCCCGACCTCTCTCCCCTGTTTCTCATGTGAATAATGTTGTGAATACGCCATTGTCCGTAAACATTCCACAGTTCTACTTTCCTGAAGGACTCCCTGATGCCTGCAGTAACCATGAACAGATTCTAAGCAAAATTGACACTGCTTTCATGGATATTGAAGATCAGAAAGCAGACATCTATGAAATGGGAAAAATTGCAAAGGTAATATAACTACTAACTGATGTATTAGCTCTCTCTAACAATCCCAATCTCTTCCTTTCTTCACTGCCTCCTTGCTCTCTATTTTTAAGCATGGCTAGGTTTTTTCCCTTGTTGAAAAAATTTATTTGATCCTGATACATCATCTGTGGTCCCATTTCATGGAACTCATAAGTTTGAATAAAACCTTAGTGTTTTTCCTGTCCATTCTCCCATTTAATATAAGAATTTCATCCATGACATCATCAACACATAAATTCACTCTCTGGTTGAATGCTTTCAGTGACAGGAAGCTCACTATCTTGCCAAGCAACTTGTTCCATTATTAAATAGCCTCACTTGTTAGAAAAATTTCCCTTGTATTGAATATGAATGTCTTTTTTTATTGTCACCTATTGATCATTACTCAGCCCTGAAGCCAGACATGGAACCATTTGGCCAGTTCAATACTAATTCTGCTCAGAAATAAATGGATTTGCTGCTAGGAACCAAATCTTTGATACTTTCCAATATACCCAACTGCTTCTAATTTAGGATCTTAGCCTTTCATCCCAGGACTACTGAACATCTTCAGTAACTGGATGCTACATCTCCAGTCTCCTCCTAGACCAATTAATACTGAGCATGAGCATCAGATTATATTTGATCATGCCATTCCCCAGCTCAGCAATATTCCCAAGCTCACCATCTATAGCAGCACTTTGTTTTGTTTGGGTTTTATTTTTATCATGCATATAAACAGAAGAGTCCGATCACATCTCAGGATTTAGCAGTGGTTCAGGCTATGCTTCAAGAGGCGGAGGGGTTTAGTAGACTAGGGGTTGCATGTGGGCAAGTAGGAGACCAAGTGGAAGCTCCTGAGATTCCATGTGCACTTTCACAGTTCCCCTGCTTTCAGGAATAATTTTTTTTTAAGATTTTATTTATTTGTCAGAGAAAGCACAAGCAAGGGAAGCAGCAGGCAGAGCAGGCAGAGGGAGAAGCAGGCTCCCCACTGAGCAGGGAGCCCACTGTGGGGCTTGATCCCAGGACCATCAGATCCTGACCTGAGCCAAAGGTAGATGCTTAACCGAGCCATGCAGGCATCCGTCAGGAATAAGATTTTAAAGTTTGAACATTCCTTGAGTGCCTCTGCATTTGGGCTCTCCCAGTTCTCCCCTCCAAAATGGGCTTCCAGTCCTGCCAACTCCCACTACACCCATTCTTTAAGACCTACCTTCCATCGTGTCTTTGGAGAAGTCCCTGAATCCCCACTCCAGTCATGCCCTGCCCTCTTCTCTATATTCAGAACATGTGTTACTGCTGGCTTTTTTTGGGGATATTTTGTTTTACAGTCTTCTCTTTAATCAAATTATTGAGCACATTGTGTGAAGCAAAATACCACACTTATAAAAAATAAAGCAGGGCGCCTGGGTGGCTCAGTCATTAAGTGTCTGCCTTCGGCTCAGGTCATGATCCCAGGGCTCTGGGATCGAGCCCTGTATTGGGCTCCCTGCTCAGGGGAAGCCTGCTTCCCCCACTCCCACTCCCCCTATTTGTGTTCCTCTCTCACTGTCTCTCTGTCAAATAAATAAATAAAATCTTAAAAAAAAAAAAAGATAAAGCAGATAGATTATTTTTTATGGCTGGGTAGTATTCCATCGTGTGTGTGTCTGTGTGTGTGTGTGTGTGTGTGTGTGTGTGTGTACACCACATCTTTATCCACTCATCTGTTGATGGACATCTGGGCTCTTCCCATATTTTGACTACTGTGGTCATTGCTGCTATAAACATTGGGGTGCATGTGCCCCATCAGATCACAACATTTATATCTTTGGGGTAAATACCCAGTAGTGCAATTGTTGGGTCTTAGGAACCTTTTCAACCTTTTGAGGAACCTCTATACTGTTTTCCAGAGTGGCTCCACCAGCTTGCATTCCAATCAACAGTGTAAGAGGTTCGCCTTTCTCCATACCCTTGCCAACATCTATCATTTCCTGACTGGCTCATTTTAGTCATTCTGACTGGTGTGAGGTGGTATCTCATTGTGGTTTTGATTTGTATTTCCCTGAAGCTGAGTGATGTTGAGCATTTTTTCATGTGTCTGTTGGCCATTTGGATGTCTTCTTTGCAGAAAGGTCTGTACATATCTTCTGCCCATTTCTTGGTTGGATTATTTGTTCTTTGAGTGTTGAGTGTGGTAAGTTCTCTTTAGATTTTGGATACTAGCCCTTTATCTGATATGTCATTTGCAGATATCTTCTCCCATTCTTTCTGTTGTCTTTTGGTTTCATTGATTGTTTCCTTTGTTGTGCAAAAAAAACCCTTTTTATCTTGATGAAGTCCCAATAGTTCATTTGTAAAGTAGAGTGATTTTAGGGGAAACAAAAAGGAATTATTTTTTTATTCCCACCTTCACCCCTCCCCCATCTTAGAACTTGCTTGTTGATCCCTTAGATATTTCTAATGAAAAGTAAACTTTCATTTCAGAAATGAGAGCTCACCTATATCCTCTCTATTTTAGACTTAAGGAAACTGAAGTCCTGTGAGTACTTAACCTGAAGTCACAGAACTAGCACATGTCAGGAGGCTGGTCCTCTAACTCCTGGTGTTGTGCTGTTTCTACCATGTTATCTCCCCTGAACATATGCTAACATACCATTAGCTAACTTCCAGTCAGTATCTACCCGAATAAATTATAAGTTCTTTCAGGGCATTGGCATTTTTTTTTTTTTTTTGCATTGGCATTTTTTTTTAATGTTTTCTTTTTATTTTTTTAAGATTTTTTTTTATTTATTTATTAGAGAGAGAGCGAGAGACTGAGAATGAGAGGGGAGAAGGTCAGAGGGAGAAGCAGACTTCCCGCAGAGCCGGGAGTCCGACATGGGACTCGATCCCGGGACTCCGGGATCACGACCCGAGCCGAAGGCAGTCGCTTAACCAACTGAGCCACCCAGGCGCCCGGCATTGGCATTTTCTTACCCAAAACTTTGAGAGATGGCAGCTGTGTGAGCCAAGATAGTAAATTATTTGAATGAGGTGGGACTATGACTCTAAATCCAAGAGACAGAATTTAGTAAGGCTGAAGGAAATCTGCATTTAGAGATAACATGTTAACTGCATAAATGCCAAACAAGGTTATTTCTAACATGCCAACAGTGTGGGTGAGAGAAACAGGCAGTTTCGTGGATTGCTTCAGGCAGGCAGACAAGGAGAAAGGACAAGGAGAAAGGACAAGGAGAAACTGTCCAGATTAAGGGACATAATAGTTCCTGGTAGTGTGCTGGGCACACCACAAATGGAGAGCCAATCCAAGCGATTTGTGCCTCACTGTCAGAGACCACAAGCTGTTCTATCTGCAATACAAGTCCTGTAGGTCAGCTTTCCTCCTCTGAATATTTCCTGCTTGACTGGGGATCCTATTCTCCTCTGCCTTTCCACAGCCTTGTCTCCGCTCTCCTGTTGTGGCCCTTCTGCCCCTGTCCTGTAGCTCTGCACTGCTCCATGGTTCGGTGGTCCTCTAGCATTCGACAGATTTGTGTCATCATCTCTTGCATTTAACCCAGCTTTTACTTGGCTATGGCTGTCTATTAACACTCACTAACCAATCCTGTTTTCAGTTCTCTTTTACTGTGTGCATCGGTCCTCTCTGCCACAGGGTGAACCCTGTGACTGTAGCATTTGCACTGCATGTGTTTGTATTCTCATGACAAGTTGGGTGTAGGTAGAGAAGAAAGACAGTCTCTAAGGGACAATGAAGGGAGAGGTAGAACAATAAATGAACACGTCTCAGAATTCTTGTAGTCTATAAAGCTGTTGGGAAGGTCAGTTTGAGTTTGAAGTCTACTCTTAGTGACACTTGATGTAGCTATAGAGACTGGGGTCTGTTTTTTGAAGTGCAAAGAAAATGCTGTGTTTATGAAATCTGCATCTGTTGCTGAAGTTTAGCTAATTCATTTTTGACCCTGGAGAGATTAAGACCCATTTCTGATTAAATTCTCAGTGTGTAGCATGTACTTTTTCCCACAGCCTTAAGTGATGAGGGAGAAGAAATTAATATAGAAAATGAATCTAAGAGAGAAAAAATAAGCATAGGAATATACACTGAGGAACAGTAAGAAAAGCATTTGTATTTGGGGCCAGAAAGAGTGAAAGTCTTCTGATCTCTGCAGAGACCATCAGCTTCTCTCTTCTGGCTGAGAAGAGCCACTACCTTGATCTACCATGCCTGTGTCCTATAAGGCAGCTTCTCTGTACCTTTATTTCTTCATCTATAGAATGGGGTGAAAATACCTGTCCTCTTCTGCATGGGGATTGTGTGATAATTAAATGAAATAACAGGCATAAGACATTTTAAAATGTTAAACAACATTGCAGGTATTGGGTAATCATCTTCTCCTCCTATGTGACTCATTAGATAACTTGCTTTCAATTCTTAATGTTATTGGGCCATCCTTAGGTCAAATTATAGTTGTTAGATTTTCCTTGCTCCAGCAACTTTGATTGCCATAGACTTACTTTTGCCTCCTCCTCTGAGTTTCCTAAACCCATTTTCTGTGTCTCCTTCCATATCCCCACTTGTCTTGTAAAAAATCTTGACACTGCCTTGTTCTCTCCTCTGTTATTAAAACTCTTTATTCTATTGCCCTCAGGTTAATATCATTTACTTTTTTAGGTTCTTATTGATCTTCTGACACCCTTTTTCTTAATTCTTTGGTTTTAAGCAGATATAGCCAACTATACATTTTTTTAAATAGCCAAAGTGTAATGTCTGCATTGCATTTTTTTCTTTGACATGTTCTCCAAGGGCTAATACCCTCATGATGCCTAACGTGTGGCTATTTAGGGTACCCCACTATGAGAAAAATAGGCCAGCCCTTTCCAATGTATTTTATTTTTTTAAAGATTTATTTATTTTTTGAGAGAGAGAGAGTGGGGGGCAGAGAGGGGAAAGAGTCTTAAGCAGACTCCACATTGAACTCAGAGCCTGATGTGGGGCTCGATCTCACTACCCTGAGATCATGACCTGAGCCAAAAGCAAAAGTGAATGCTTAACTGACTATGCCACTGAGGCCCCCCCAATCTATTTTAAAACCTATCCATTCTATACCTTATCTCTTAGGATTTTGCCTTTGAGTCATAATAAATGCATGTGTCAGTCTCTCACCCATTTACTACTCCTTAGGAGCTTATATGTATGCATTTTAACAGGAGTCTTCTAGAGAAGACTATAATCCAAGGAAATGAAAGTTGTTTAAGCACACAGTCCCTGGTAGTATTTCAGTTAAAGCTGGTGACCACTTCCCAAGGTTGAACCAGAAGATTCCTGAGTCCTTCCAATTCTGAAAAATCCATGAGTGACTGTAATGATGGGAGTATCAAGCACTTTGGCAAGCCAGTTCCAATCTCTCCCTATACTTACTTTCTCTCTTTGGGGCTCTGTACTCCCACCTCTACAATACAGACTATTGTTTCATGCTTTCTTAGCAGTTGCCAGTTGCCTGTCACATCTAAGAGCATTTTCTTGGCAGACTACGATTCTGCATGAAAGGGAGGATTGGGATTGGAAAGTGGAGTTGACGACAGCTTACCACCCAAAGTATATTAATTGTGAGCTTTGTACTGTGGCAATCATAATTTACACAATAAAAAAATCCATTTAGTTGCTAAGCAACACCTTTCCCTCATTTTTGACCTCAGGGGAGGGATTTGACCTCTGGACTTAGGAAATCTTAAATTCCATCCTGTTTGCCTAACATGTTTTAGTGGCCCCGGCAGGAGCCGCTATTATTTCTGCCCTGTACTTACCTACCTCTGCTCGAATCTCACCTTCCATATCCTCATCTCCCATATGAATCCAGCAGCCTTTGGGTGTTCTCTCAGCATAATTCAGAACTCATAACCTCAGACCAGGTACTCCTCATGCTTTTGTGGGGATTCCCCATGCACTGGCCTCACACCAGGAGCAACGTCACCAGAACCTAGTATGGTTTCATATGTAGTCAGCCTCCAAAGGAAAAGCTTCCCTTTGTAGCATGATGAAGGCTCAAGGATCCTGTGTCTATACCTACCTTATAACAAGATACAACTCCTTCAAAGGGTTCCAAATTTGGGAATATGTTTTACATGCATGCACAAAATTGGGAACATTTGGAGACTCTCTCTCTACTATTATTTAGTTACTGTTATTACTCGGAAGAATTTTCCCTTTAGGGAAAAAGCAGGTAAATTTGGTAAGAACTCTTTCTTGTGAGCGCATAATTAATTGAAAGAAAGAGCTTTTTCTTGAAGAAAAAAACACCTTTTAGAGTATTGTAGTTGAATATTGTATATTGTAGTTTTATAATCATTCCCAGTTCCTCCTAAGGCTTTTATAATATATAGCCATTTGTGGTAGTTTCTAATGTATAAGTAAATGATAGCATTTTGATTTTTATCTTTAACCTTATACCTGCATTATAACCATTTAAGTAGATAGCTATTTTCTTGAACAATCTAGGCTTTCTCCAGCTCTTCCTGACCTTGGGGCTTAATAACAAAATAAGCAAAGAACAGAGAGGGAGATGAGTGGGAGAGTGTACTAACACCAAGTAACCAAATAATAAATGTGACTATATTTTCATGAAGTAGAAAGGAAGGGCATATATGACCATGACATTCAGTCATTCTTCTTTTTAGAAGGTAGAAAAGATATGTGAGAGTGGTAGGAAGGGAGACTGGTTGCTTTAACTATTAGGAAAGGGAAAGACATATCACATAAATGAACTTGGAGAAAAGGTAAATGGATTTCCCTTTCCTTCATTGTTTCCCCGCTTTCTCTCTGAATCTACCATAGCTTATGTATTTGCCTCTGCCCCAGTTTTGCTCCTTCAAGGACCCTTTGTGGCACGAAGAGTAAAAGCCACAAAGGCCCATTGTTTGTCTCTGTCACCTTTTCACCGCCTCTTGGCTTACACTTGTGTTTGTGTTTTACTTGCAGCTCTGTGGCTGTCCTCTCTATTGGAAAGCCCCCATGTTCAGGGCTGCCGGGGGAGAGAGGACAGGATTTGTGTCAGCACAGTCATTCATTGCCATGTGGAGAAAGTAAGTATATTAGCTGTCACTCCGGAGTTAGGCAAAGAATTGTCTGGTTCTCACAACGTGCTTTATTAAGGTCACTTATTTTACTCATTTATTAATATTCCTTAATCCTTTATTTCAACAAGTAAAATTCAGCGATTCACAACTATTTGTAACCACACACAAATTTTTTCCATAGTCTTTATCTTACAAGTCTCTAATTAGCAAAAGAGATTTTCAAAGATACCTTTTTAGTAACTCTTTGAAAGTTTCTTATTTTTGCTCGTTGAATTTGGGTCTTAGGATTTGACTCAGTAGCAGTGATGTAAAAGTAAAGACTCTCCTTTAAGGGGAGCGGACCATGTGTCACGTGAGAAATACAGCTTCCATCCTCATGATCCACATTAAAATGTATCTAGTTGATTAAAAATAACTGAATTCTAGTAGATTTTAGTCATCACTCTTTGAAAACTGCAGTTAAGAAGCAAAGAAATATATACATCCTGACAAGGTTCCCACCCTTTTTTTAAAATTCCAGTATAATTAACCTACAATCTGATATTAGTTTGATGTGTACAATATAGTGATTCAACAATTCTATACGTTATTTAGTGCTTATCGTAAGTGTACTCTTTTTTTTAAAAAAAGATTTTTATTTACGAGAGAGAGAGAGAAAGCATGAGCGGGGGGTGGGAGGCCAAGGGGCAGAGGGAGAAGGAAAAACAGACTTCCAGCTGAGCAGGGAACTGACTTGGAGCTCCATCCCAGGACCGTGAGATCATGACCTGAGCTGAAGGTAGCCCCTTAACTCCTTGAACAACTAAGCCATCCAGGCGCCCCCGTAAGTGTACTCTTAATCCTCTTTACCTATTTTACCTCTGACGAGTTTTTTTTAATTTCTTCTTTTCTTTTTTCTCCCTTTTTCTTTATAAGTTATTTCTTGATATATTTATACTTTTTTTCCCTTCATCTATGAGAGAGAGAGAGAGTGCGCGCATGAGCTGGGGAGAGAGGCAGAAGCAGAGGGGAAAGCAGACTCCCCGCTGAGCAGGGAGCCCGATGCAGAGCTCGATGCGGGGCTCGATCCCAGGATCCTGAGATCATGACCTGAGCCGAAGGCAGACACTTAACCATCTGAGCCGCCCTGGCATCCCTATATTTGTACATTTTAAGAGAATATCACAGCTTGCCCTCCTACCTCTTTCAAGTGACCAGCCTTTTTTTTCGTATGTTCTCTTCACCTTTTTTGGGCTAACTACCCTTCCTTGTAAACTGCTGGGAAATACTGTTCACCTGTTATCATCATTGTCATCATCATTATTTGAAATCAACATATAACAGCAGCATTCAGCTTACAGCTTCCTTCTAATCCCTTCATGTTACCTAAAAGCCCCTTGTAGTATGCTTGAGAACATAATTGGTGATTAATAAATTTATTCTTATTT
This sequence comes from Nasua narica, assembly GCA_028533885.1. Taxonomy (NCBI): domain Eukaryota; kingdom Metazoa; phylum Chordata; class Mammalia; order Carnivora; family Procyonidae; genus Nasua; species Nasua narica. Next base: position 82,030,024 of record CM052799.1, read on the forward strand.
TTTAAAATTGAGCAACAAGTTGATTTCAGCAAATTCTTCCTGCATTATATTAGAACTACAGTGACCAGAGTATATAGAGCTTTAACCAGTTAATGAACTTATTTTAAAGAAACACACCAAAGCAAAAAGTTAAAATGCTTCAAGTTTTCCAGGTAAATTTTAGTGATTTTTGTTACAAAGACTAGTTCTAAGTTGTCTGAATACCAAAAACCGAAAGGACCCTAGGAGAATCATTCCTCTTACACTATCTAGATGACACTTCAAAGTCAATCCTGTGATCACTACTCCACCTCTCCTGTAGCAAGTAGAAAACTGCTGGTTAAAATCTAAGAAATGGGGTACCTGGGTGGCTCAGTTGGTTAAGCGACTGCCTTCAGCTCAGGTCATGATCCCAGCGTCCTGGGATCGAGTCCCACATCAGGCTCCCAGCCCCACGGAAAGTCTGCTTCTCCCTCTGACCTTCTCCCCTCTCATGCTCTCTCTCACTGTCTCTATCTCAAATAAATAAAATCTTAAAAAAAAAAAATCTAAGAAATGCCTTTTAAAAATGTGTGTGAATAAGCAGTCATAAAAGTAAGGGCATTCTTTAGAGGCTAGAAATAATGTAAACACTAATTAACAGAAATGAACCAGCAAAAGAATTGGCATTTGCCCTTAGGGTATTTATCACTGGTATTTCTGGCAGCCTAGAACCTACAGGAAGAAAATAGAGCCTAGGGCCTGAACAGTAAAGAAGTCAGGTTGGATTCCCTCTCCTTTTTCCACCTGTAAAGTCAAGACTTCAGCTGGGTGGTCTAATTATCATTAATTATTATCGTTATTTTAAATCAGCCTGTAACAGTCGCAGAATTCAAGAACTTGAAATGTGTACATGCTCTAACTTTCATTCAGCTAGTTTCTTTCACCCTGGTAAGTGTCAGGCCATGAAAAGGCCTTAGCTGTAGTATGAACCAGGGGAAGAAACAACAGAGATACTGCACAGCTCTTATCAGAGGTGTCTTTAGCCATTGAGATCAGCATTGTTGGTCATCTAACAGTCTGTGAAAGCAACAAGAAGTGAGTTAGAATTCTCAACAGTTGTTTAAGAGAAAACTTTGAACAAGCTGGGAGATTGAAAAAAAGGAAGTAGTCTATTCTATAAGAAATTAGACCCAGAAAGAAGACTGTAACTACTTATATTTTAAGTTATTTTGAATATTCTAGGACCCTACGTTTATAAGCCTGAGGCTGACAATAGCAAAAGAAAACTGTTAACCAACCTGATTTACCTGCAGTTAAATGGCCTAATATTAGAGTAACAGCCCAGCGTTTGTTTTTTTCTTGTTGTCTTCAGACCGTTAGTCACTGACATAGGGTGGACATTTGCTTGGTGGGCAGAGCAGCAGCAGCCACCACCACAACTGTGTTCTTTTATTGAGGTGGATCATCTTAATTTGATCTCGGGAAAGGATATTTCTACAAAAGTCAAAAGGGGAAAAAGATATGAAGCACAAGTCTTCATTTTAGGTAACTACAGGAAACTGCTTATGAAGTCATGTAGCATGGGCAACTGTATCTATCTTTTCTCATTTGAAAAAAATTTCTGGGGGTAAGCATCTGTCTATACTAAAGCTTTAGCTTATGGCCCCATACTAAAATGGTTGGAGCGCCCTCTTGTGGGAGCTTGTTTCTGTGCTCTTAAAATGCCGTTTAGTTTAGTTTAGTTTAGTTTAGTTTAGTTTAGTTTAGTTTTTATTTAAATTCCAGTTAGTTAACGTATACTGGAATACTAGTTTCCGTTGTACAATATAGTGATTCAACACTTCCATATGCCACCCTGTGCTATCACAAGTGCACTCCTTAATCCCCACCTCCTATTTCACCCATCCTCCATCTGCCTCCCCCCTGGTAACTATCAGTTTGTTCTCTATAGTTAAGAGTCTGTTTCTTGGTTTTTAAAATGCCTTTTAAAAGAAAGGGTGCTTTATAGGGTGCCTGGGTGGCTCAGTTGGTTAAGAGTCTGCCTTCCGCTCAGGTCATGATCTCAGGGTCTGGGGATCGAGTCCCATATTGGGCTCCTTGTTCAGCGGGGAGCCTGCTTTTCCCTCTCCCTGTGTCTGCTGCTCCCCCTGCTTGTACTCTCTCTCTCTTTCTGTCAAATAAATTAATGAAATCTTCAAAAAATAATAAATTAAAAAATAAAATAAAAGTAAGGGTTCTTTAAAGGAGACCTTAGTATGGCTATTTGGGGATACTAAGCAACTAATAGGCATGATGGTTTGAGTTATCATATTGACCTTGAAGAAGATATGTGGGGTTTTTTGCAATTTTTTAAATCAAATTTTACCCTTTGCATAGAATGACTTGGGCGCAAGTGTAGTACATTTAATTTTCAAATACAAAAAATAACTGGCAGATAAATACAAAATTAAACATAATGGTATATACATATACAAGCTGACTTGCTCCAATGATAGGATCTATATAATCTTGAAAAGTAAAGTCAAACGTAAAAGTCACCGAGTAACAAGAAATAATTTCCCTGCTATCCAAGTGTTCATGAGTTGGAGGTCCCTAGTCCTCCCCCTAATGGTTTGAGGATGAACATCTTAACAGGCTCTTGTTCCCCTGCCTCTGCCCTCCCTCCTTCCCCTGCCCCATTGCCGGTTTCCTATCTGTACTCTGACATCTATTTTCTTGGAGTCTGGACATTTTTTTTAGGGGAAGGACGTTGGTCCACAGCTTTTTTGAGTTCCTAGATTACCAGCTTTGTGGCAGAACTCCTCTCAAACAGTAATATTTTCCACCTTATTTATGCTTTATTTTCTCTTACATTTTAATGTTAGCATTTCATTTGTCATTTTGCGCAACTACTGCAAAACAAAACAATATTTTAAGAGCTCTGGAAGATAATAGTTTAGAATAGATATGTTTACTTTCTTCAGTTTTCACAATTTTTATTTATCTCCTTTTCTCTTCCATATAGAGTTCACCAGTCACTATCATTGGCTGAAAATCATAATTTACATTTTCTTTCTTTCTCATGCTTCTGATAGGAAAGAGCTATTCTTGATTTGCCTTTTTCTTCTCAGAGTATCCCTCATCTGTGCCATCCTTTCTTTATAAAAGTGCTCCTTTCCAAAGATCTCACCACTGTTTTATTCTGATCATCCCAATCATTTTCTAGCACTTACTACATACTAATCTTTTTCTAAAATGTATATATATTTAATTCTAGGGGCCCTGAGTATGCTAAAGAATGATAAGGAGAATTAATATATAAAGTATACTGTAGCTTTAATAATTACAAATGAAGTCAGTTTAAGTAAATATCTGTTAAATCACAAACATTTTTTGAGAATCTTCTGTGTGAAAGTCACTGTGCTGGGTGCTAAGGAAGAAAAGACCTATTTATAATTGTGTCTGCCCTTTAGGTGCCAGAAAAATAAAACTAACAGTACAGTGGTATATATAATACACACAAATTAAACAGTACAAAGATCAGTAAAGAATTTAGTTCTAAGAGAATGCTTTTTGGAGAGGTAGGTTTATTAGCTGGACCTTGAAGAATAGCCAGCATTCAGGTAGCAAAGTTGGGAGGGGTGGTATTCTAGGAGAGCAGAATCTCATGAGAAATGGCAGAGGGGCAAGAATGCACATGACATGCTTAGAGAAGAGTGGATCAGGCCAGCTCCCTGGAGTAGAAGTTTCCTTTAGCAAAGTAGTAAGATAGGTAGGTAGGCAGGCTCCCACCTAATTACAGAGGGCCTCAGATGCTCAACTTAGGCATTTAGATTTATTCATATAAGTGGTAGAGAGCTACTGAACATTTTTAAAAATGGGAATTATATAATCAAAAGATGTTTCATAATGAATTGTCTATGTTTTAAGGTTGGATGAACACTGAACTCTGTTTTGACCCTTTTCCCTTCTGTTAGTGTCAGCATGAAGTAGTAAGATCCCAGACTTGAAGGTACACTAGAAATAGAAAAAAGTGAATGGTTCAAAAAAACATTTTGAGGAAATATTCCTAAGGACTCCTGTATTCCAATCTTGTATTCTAAGCACTTAGGGATCCAAGCTAGAAACCTAGGAGTCATCCTGGACTTTTCCCTTCCTTTCACTCCTCCACACCCATCGACTACCACGTCCTTATCATTTCAAACAGATTTGCCCCTTTCTCTTCATCTCCCACTGCCACTGTCTGTGCTCAGATTGGTTGGATTTTTGCATGATATTTCTGAAAAGCACATCTGGTCTTGTCACTGTCCAAGTTAAAATTTTTCTGTGGAGTAGGCTCCCTAACCTAACATAAAAGGACCTCTAGGATCCAGTCCTATATGCTCACATCCCCTTCTCTTACCATCCCTGCATTTGTAAGTACCAAAACATTCCATGCACTCTCACACCAGGGATTTGTCCATGCATCCCTCTTGACCCACAGCACCCTTCTTTCCTACTTTCCCTTTTTGGGAATCTCACTGCCCTCCTGTGGTCTTCAGGGACACCCATGCTTATTATTTCTGTCATGGCTGTCCTACAGTAGTATCATCTTATTAGTGTGGCACTCTCACTAGACTGTAAGCTCCAAAGTTTGTGGCCCACAATTAGCATTCAATACATGATTAAAGGAAAAAATCAAGAAAATGCGGGGACTAATGGGATGTGGAGAAAATAGAGAAAGAAGTTTAAAATGACTCAAAATTTCAAGCCCAGATAATTCAGGATGGTACCAGTTTGAACAAAAATTGATGTCCATGAAAAGGACTGACTTTGAAAGGAAGATTTTAAGTTGGGTTTTGATATTTTGACTTTGTTATCAGAGTATCATTACTAAGTGGAAATGTCCGGTAATTAGCTGGACATGAGGAACTCGTAGAGCTTAAAGACTTAAAAGGGCATTCATTCTTTTTTTTCAGCCTGGTCCTTCAAAATCTAATTTCAAAAGCCCCCTATCTGGTTGGCCCTGAATATGTCTGCCAAGCTGGGCAAACAGACGCTTTTGTTTTATGTGGTGCATGGTAGTTCAGCTGATGGATTCTCTCCTGGCTAGCTGGTGGGTAGCTCTGCCATTCTGGGTCTGGATGTCCTGGGCCAAACCTGAATAGTTTCCCTCAAGTGTATTTTTACCTGCATTAGTGCAGTTGACTCTGTGGTATCAGTCCCAGAAGCATTTTACAAAAATAATAAGCCATTTTGTTGTTGGCTGTTATGGAGGTGTCCCTTTGACAAAATTAAGAGCATGGAAAATTTTGCTTTTTAAAAAATCATTGAAAAGAGAGAACTTGATTCAGGATCTAAACGGCCTGCGGTTCAGGCTGAAATTAGCAACTGTTGATACTGCAGACATTGTTCACAGTAGCTGCCTTCCTAAGCAGTTGTCTCTTTCATAGGTTGCTGAATGACCATCATGATGATGCCTCCAAGTTTATCTGTCTTCTAGCAAAGCCCAGCTGCAACTCTCTAGAACAGGAGGATTTTATCCCTTTACTTCAGGTAATTATCATTTTCTTCTAAAAATGGGTTTTATTTTTAGAGTTTCAGAAGTTTTTAATTTTTTTTCCACTATAGGATACGTCAATTGAGATATACAAATCTAGGGTCAGATTTCTAGAAGAGTAGTTTTCAAGCTTGTTTTAGGAACAAAATTATTGTGTTAAAATTAACACAGAACTCATAGTTTTAAACTGATAATAGGGCTAGTCCCACTGAAGCGGAGGAGGGGGCACCACTCAGCCTGCCCCTTGCGCAACTACTGCAAACACTGAAACACCTCCTGAAAACAGATGTTTGGTCTATTTGGCCCAATTGACCTACCTCTAACAGAAAGAGCCCCCTTAAGGAGTATTTACATCTAGGTCTTCCAGTAAGAATCAGTTGCATGTCAATATTGGATCTGTTTTTACCAAAGCATTCTTCATAGCCTGATTTGTTACATACCTTACTTGTTAATATTCTTAATTTCATGTCTAAATATTTGGTTTTCGTAAGCAGATCACAAATTCCTTGAAGCTAAGGTTTGCCTTTCATGTCTGTTGAACACTCATCATTGTTTTAGTTGTTCTAGTAAATCCTTGTTGACTTGTTAGTGAGGATGCCTAAAGAGAGACAGAAAAAGACATTGAAATAGTTTTTTGGTTTTGGTTTTGTTTTAGTTGTATTCATGGCTACCATCATATTTTTTTTTTTTGGTAATTTTCTTGTTGATAAATAACATATGGCCACAAAAAAAACACAAATCAGAAGTATACCCAACAATCAGTGAATTTTCACAATGTGAGCACATCTGTGTAACAAGCACCCAGATGAAAAAGCAAACCTCACCAGTACCCCCAAAGCTCTTCATCCTCCCTCCCAGTCACTGCCACCCTGTGGTTACCACTATTCTGTCTAATACAATATGATATAGATTTTTAATTATAGTAACAAATTTCCGTGTTTGGTTATGATTTATTTTACATTCCTAGTCTTTGAGCTTGTCTTAACTTACATGATGGCCCTGATTATCTTTAGACTCATATGCTACATGTTATTGTTCCCCTTTAAAAAGTACTCATGAGAATGAGGACTCTTAGTAGTTTTTTATATTTAATTAGGATCATTATACATAATAATATCCAACATTAAGTTTTCATTGTTGTAAGCTGTGTGATCTTTTTTTTCATTTTAATTCCAGTACAGTTAACAGTGTCATATTAGTTTCAGGTGTACAATATAGTGATTCAACAATTGTATACTCAGTGCTCATCACAATAAGTGTAGACTTAAGTCTCTTTATCTGTTTCACCCATCCCCCACCTACCCTCCCCTCTGGCAACCACCAGTTTGTTTTCTGTAGTTGTCTCTTTTATTTGTCTCTTTTTTTTCTTTGTTCATTTGTTTTGTTTCTTAAATTCCACATATAAGGGGTGCCTGGGCACAGTTGGTTAAGTGTCCAACTCTTAGTTTCAGCTCACGTCATGATCTTGGGTTGTGGGATCGAGCCCCGACTTGGGCTCCGCATTCAACAAAAAGTCTGTTTGAGAATCTTGTTCTCCCTCTGTATCACCCACCCCATAGTCTCTAGTACACATGTGCGCTCTCTCTCTCTCTCTCTCTCAAAATAAATATTTTTTAAAAATTTCATGTGAGTGAAATTGTATGGTATTCGTCTTTCTGTGATTGACATATTTCACTTAGCAGTATACCCTGTAGGTCCATCAATGTAGTTACAAATGGCAAGATTTCATTCTTTTTATGGCTGAAAAATATTCCATTGCTTATATATACCATCTCTTCTTTATCCATTCATCTATTGATGGACACTGAGGCCACTTCCATAATTTGGCTATTGTAAATAATGCTGCATATATCTTTTTGAATTAGTGTTTTTGTTTTCTTTGGGTAAATACCCAGTAGTGGAATTACCGGATCATATGGTAGTTCCATTTTTAACTTTTTGAGGAACCTTCATATTGTTTTCCACAGTGGCCGCACCAGTTTGCATTCTCACCAACAGTGCACGAAGGTTCCCTTTTTTCTACATCCCCACCAACACTTGTTATTGCTTATCTTTTTTATTTTAGCCATTCTGACAGATGTGAAACCATATCTCACTTAGGTTTTACTTTGCATTTCCCTGATGATTGATGATGTTGAGCGTCTTTTCACGTGTCTATTGGCCATCTATATGTCTCTTTGGAAAAATGTCTGTTTCAAAACATTAGCGGTTTTTTTTGTTTGTTTGTTTTTTAAAGATTTTATTTATTCATTTGAGAGACAGAGAAAATGAGAGAGAGCATGAGAGGAGAGAAGGTTAGAGGAAGAAGCAGACTTCCCGTGGAGCTGGGAGCCCGATGTGGGACTCGATCCCGAAACTCAAGGATCATGACCTGAGGCGGAGGCAGTCGCTCAACCAACTGAGCCACCCAGGCGCCCAAAACATTAGCGTTTAATAACAGTTCTCTATCCACCCCTTACCCTTTACCCCCTCAATCCATTCTGGCTCTGCTCTGACTCCTACAAACTGCATCTTTTGGGTCCCCTTCCCTGGCTAGCTTCTGGCTGGGTCTGGCCAGTGGATTGTACTGCCAGGAGTGGGCATTTCTTCCCTAGTCCGCTTCAGCACAGCAACTATATCTGTATACTACAGCTTCTGCTGGATGGCCTCTTCTCCATAGTTTGAGTGCCTACCTCACCCCTATAATTCTATTCCTTGCCTTGTCCCTCTGGCTCTAGAGATCATAAGGGTATCCTTTTGTTGCTTGTTCCTGGTGACTCACATTCCCTCGTGTTTTCCTCTCACCTGCCCATGACTTTACATGTAGTCTCTTCTTGAAAGGTTCATATGGGTAAATTCTTTTTCCTCTGGGGACCCTATTCCTGATTTTTATCAGAAGCTTTTATAAAATCACTGACAGGAATTTAAATTAAATCCATATCAAAAGAATTACAAAAAATAACAAAATTATAATTGTGAGTTAGTTATCATTTATACTTCCTTTATATAGGAGAAATTTTATTTTTCTTTAATAAGTAGATTTGTGGAGTTGTCAAGTAAAAATTGACAGATTGAATAGATAAGTTTTCCTCCAATTCTGTACCAAACTCCTCTAAAGTGAAAATATAGGAATTTAAAGGGAATAAACACATGGAAATGAATGGTAGAGAAGAATGGAAAAAAAAATTAATGCCAAGTGATTTCAAGTTTCTTAAAGATAGAAAGTAGAAGCAGGCTAAGGAAGCCACAGCCCAGAATGAGGGGCTATGTGTGGGCTACAGTAGAGAAATGAGCTACTCTTCTCTATTCTCTTAGTAGGATCCCAGAACAACTATAAAGTCAGGGTTAGTGATTCTAATGGGAAGTATTAGAAATGAGGATTCTTTGAAGGTTGGTATATAGAACAATGGAACAGTTGACTCCCTACTTGGTTCCCAAAGTAAAGTACATCCTGGCATTTACTCAGAAGCATAAAAAAAGTTACAAACAATAAAGCAGGCTAAGACAAATTCCAGTAGAGAAACATCCCAGATAGAGAAACTACCTGACCAGTAGTCCTCAGAACTATCAAGGTCATCAGAAAAGGAAAGTTTGCAAAATTGTTATGGCCAAAAGGAACCTAAGGAGATGTGATAGCTAAATGGAATATGAGATCCTGGGTAGGATCTTGGAACAGAAAAAAAGGTATTAGGCAGAAACTAAGTAAATAAAATATGGTCTCTCATAATAGTAATAATAATGTGTCAATATTGATTTATTAATTATAACATGCTAATGTAATGCAGGGTATATGGGAACTCTATACTGTCTTGCCAATTTTTCTTTAAAACTGTTCTAAAAAATTAAGTCTTTGTAAATAACAATTACTATATTCAGATAGATTATATAAATAAGAGTAGAATATTATGAAAACAGAAAGCTAATACCAGGAAGAGCTGTTAGAATTTTAAAATGTAGGGGAGTCCTGGGTATCTCAGTTGGTTAAGTGTCCAACTCTTGATCTCAGGGTAGTGAGATTAAGACCCACATTGAGCTCCATACCGAGCATGCTTAAAAAAAATTTTTAAATGTAAGTACCAAAATTTAAAATTTCATTATGTAGCCTGGAAACTAAAGTTTAGGATATCTCACAGGAAGGGAGAGAAAGCCAGAGAGAGGGAGAAGGAGGGAAGGAGAAGACATAAAGAGCCAATTTGATAATTTCAACAACTAACTGTAGTCTGGAGCAAAAAGAAGGGAGAGAAGGAAATAATCACAGAAATAATATGGAATGGAGAGAATTCAAGAGACTGGGATGATAAGATGGGTACAGAGAGCTAGAACATGGTAGGATTCCTTGGGATCCCTATTTCCTTCCTTGGGAACAAGCCTGTGTAACCAGTATGTAATCAAAAATATAATTTGAGGGGCGCCTGGGTGGCTCAGTTGGTTAAGTATATACCTTCAGCTCAGCTCATGATATCTTGGGGTCCTGGGATCAAGCCCCGCATCAGGCTTCCTGCTCAGCAGGAAGTTGCTTCTCTCTCTCCCTTGCTCCTGCTCATACACTCACTCTCGCTCTCTCTCTCTCAAATAAATAAAATCTTAAAAAAAAATAAAATTTGACACTCCCACACCAGCTTCTCATACTCCCTCCAGTCCTGCCCACAGAATTAAAGAAATAAAACAGAATACAAGTCTTTTGATTGAAAAATGCCAAGTACAATGAGTCAAAGAAAGAAACATACATAAACATGTCATCTTAAAATTTTAGAAAAACACTGAAGAAAACAAGATACTAAAAGCTTCCAGAGAGAAAAACCAGGTCCCTTTAATAAGAACAAAAATTGAGGTGGTACTAGATTCTCATTAGTAACTCCAGGAACATGGATTTGAAATCAGATTTCCAATATCCTGCCAAGCTATCAGTAAGATATGAGCTTAGAATAAAGACATTTAAAAGCTCAGAAAATTTATCTCCCTATTTTCTAAAGAGTTACTCGATAGTAGCCTGGTGGTGGGTATTGAAAAGGGCACGTATTGCATGGAGCACTGGGTGTGGTGCATGAACAATCAATCTTGTAACACTGAAAAATTAAAATAAACATATTTGGGGGAAAAAAAAGAGTTACTCGATAGATACTGTATCAAATTAAGTAAACCCAGGGGCACCTGGGTGGCACAGTAGGCTAAGTGCCTGACTCTCGGTTTAGGCTCACATTATGATCTCAGGGTTGTGGGATTGAGCCCCAGGTTAGACTAGATGCTGAGCGTGGAGTCTGTTTGGGATTCTCTCTCCTGTCTCCCTCTGCCCTCCCCCATACACGCATGCACGTGCACCTACTCTCTCTCCATCTCTACTTGTCTCTCTCTAAAATAAATCTTCCCCCAAAATTAAGTAAACCAAGAAAGAGGAATACATGAAAGCCATGGAACAGTGGATTCAGTCCAGAGAATCAGTGAAGGGAAGACCTTAGATGGCAACAGAAGAGCAGCCAGTCTGGAATAGAAAAGGTGATGGGGTTTCTCTGGGAAGAAGTTCTCCATAAAGGGGAAGAGGGAGGGATAGAACTATTCCACGCAGTACTATCATATTTGAGAATAAGGAAACTGGAAGGTATGCTTGTAGCACAACATTCTATATATGAACAAGTTTTAAAAAAAAAAATCAAAACTCCAAGAAAATTGAAAAAAAAAAAAAACCCTGTATAAGATAGGCATGATCTAAGCTTGAAGCAAACTGAAATATGGCATGATTACAAACAATTGATGGAGAGTAAGAAAAGAAAGTCCAGTTAACTTCAGTTCTCCTTCGAATGCCCAAGGGATATGATATTGGACCAATAAGAAAGTAGGAACTTTCTCCAGGATTGGAAGCACTGGCAGGCTCCATTTTTCTTGCCCTCCTGCCTAGCTGGCCCAGTGTGGGTAGGTGTCAGTTCTGCCGCTCTCCATCTTCCTTGCTAGCACCACTCACCCCATTCCGATGTTGTCCTGCAATCCTGCCCCAGCAGGCCCCCTCCAAAGTGGCTCCCACTGTGCCACACCCAGCAGGCACCCTAGAATAGGACTGGTACCCGCCTCCAAAGCAGTTTCCACTACACCACACCTGATGGGTAGCCTTAGCCTGGACCTGTACTCTCTAAAAACCACTCCTACCCAGAGGGTCAGGGGCAGCCCTGCCCACAGTAGTGGTGGCCCATCCACAAAAGGAGGGAACATGCAGCCTACAAACAGTCACCCTTGGAGAGCCTGGTTCTGGTGATTAGGGGAGATTTCACTTCTGAGCCCCACAGGATGCTTTCTACATAAGGCCACTCCTTCATGACCAGATGTAGCCGATTTACCTAAAACATAGAAACAAATAGAATCAGACAAAATGAGGAGATAGTAATGAAAGAACAAGACAGAAAACAATCTCAGAAAAAGAACCAAAAAACAATCTAATAGGGAGTTCAAAATAATGGTCATAAAAATGCTTACTATAGAGAAGAATGAATGAACACAGGGAAAACTCCAACAAGAGATAGAAAATGTTAAAAAGAACCAATTGGTTGGGGTGCCTGGGTGGCTCAGTGGGTTAAAGCCTCTGCCTTCGGCTCAGGTCATGATCTCAGGGTCCTGGGATCAAGCCTCGGATCAAGCCTCGCATCAAGCTCTCTGCTCAGCGGGGAGCCTGCTTCCCCCCCTCTCTCTGCCTACTTGTGGTCTCTCTCTCTCTGTGTCAAATAAATAAATAAAATCTTTAAAAAAAAAAGAACCAATTGGCTGAAGAACAATAAATGAATAATACACAAGAGGGAATCAGCAGCAGAGGATGCAGAAGAATAGATCAATGATCTGCAAAACAGGGTAGTGGAAACCATTCAAGCTGAACAGCAGAATGAAAAATTTTAAAATGAGGATAATTTTTTTAAATATTATTTATTTATTAGGAAAGAGAGAGAGTGAGAGAGAGCATGAGAAGGGAGAAGGTCAGAGTGAGAAGCGGACTCCCCATGGAGCTGGGAGCCCAATGTGGGACTTGATCTCGGGACTCCGAGATCATGACCTGAGCCAAAGGCAGTTGCTTAACCAACTGAGCCACCCAGGCGCCCTTAAAATGAGGATAATTTAAGGGACCTCTTAGGTAACATCAGGCATACCAACATTTGCATTAGAGGGGTCCTAGAAGGAGAAGAAAGAGAAAGTAGCAGAAAACATAGCTGAAGAAATAATAACTGAAAACTTCTTTAACGTGGGGAAGAAAACAGACATCTGGGTCCAGGAACCACAGAGAGCCCCAAGGAGGTCGACACAAGTCACATAATAATTAAAATGTCAAAAACTAGAGATAAAGAGAATCTTAAAAGCAGCAAGGGAAAAGCTACTAGTTACCTACAAGGGAACACCCATAACACTATGAGCTGATTTTTCAGCAAAAATTTTGCAGGCCAGAAGAGAGTGGCATGATATATTTAAAGTGCTATAGGAAACAAACAAACAAACAAACAAACAAAAAACACAACCAAGAGTACTTTACCTAGCAAGGATATTTCAGAATTGAAGGAGAGATAAAGTTTGCCAGACAAGTAAAAGTTAAAGAAGTTTATCATTATTAAACCAGCCTTACAAGAATTGTTCAAAAGACCTCTTGAACGGGTGAGGGGGTGGGGAATACCAAAACCAGAAGAAAATTATTAAAGAAAAAAATCTCACTGATAAAAGTAAACACAGTAAAGGTGGTGGCTCAACCACTTGTAAAGCTAATATGAAGGTTAAAAGACAAGTAGCAAAATCAACTATATATACAATAATTAGGTAAGGGATACACAAAATAAAAAGTTGTAAAATACAACATCAGATACATTTAAAACATAAGGGGATAGATTAAAATTATAGTGCTTTTAGAATGTGTTAGGACTTACGACCATAAACTTGAAAGTCAGGCAATCACAAGGGAAGATAGCATGACAAGAAGAAAGGAACAAAGAATTACAAAACAAAACAAAACCAGAAAACAGTTAACAAAATGACGGTAAGTAGGGGTGCCAGAGTGGGTCAGTTGGTTAAGCGTCAGCTTTCGCCTCAGGTCATGATCCCAGGGTCCTGGGATCAAGCCCTGCGTTGGACTCCCTGCTCAGCAGAGAGGCTGCTTCTCCCTTTCCCTCTACCTGCCACTCCCCCTGCTTGTGCACTCGCTCCCTCGCTCTCTCTCTGTGTCAAATAAATAAATAAAATCTTAAAAAAAAAAAAAAGAATGGCAGAAGTACAAACTTACTTTAGTAGAAGTCAATACTTACTTTAAAAATGTAAATGGACTGAATACTTCAATCAAAAGACATGGATAACTGAATGGATAAAAAAGCAAGACCTATTTCTATGCTGCCTACAAGAGATTGACTTATAAGTGAAGGGATAGAAAAAGATATTCCAAGCAAATAGAAACAAAAAGCTGGAGGGAAAAAAAAAGCCGGAGTAGCCATACTTATCATCAGACAAAACAGACTTTAAAACAGAGACTGTGGGGCACCTGGGTGACTACGTTGGCTAAGCATCTGACTTCTGATTTTGGCCCGGGTCACGAGGTTGAGCCACATGTCAGGCTCTGCACCGAGTGTCAAATCTGCTTAAGATTCTCTCTCTCCCTCTCTTCCCTCTCTCCCACACACATGCATTCTTTCTCCCTCTAAAAAAAAACAAAGAAGGGCATTACATCATGATAAAGGGATCAATCCAGTAAAGAATATAATAACTATAAATATCTATGCACCTAACATAGGATAATATATAAATAGGTAAAGCAACTATTAACAGACATAGAGGGAAGAATCGACAGTAATATAAAAATAGTAGGGGAGGTTATTTTTTTAAGCTTTTATTTAAATTCTCATTAGTTAACATACAATATAATATGATTTTCAGGTGTACAATATAGTGATTCAACACTTCCATACAACACCCTGTGCTCACCACAGCAAGTGCACTCCTTAATCCCCATCACCTATTTGACCTATCCCCCCACCCAACTCCCCTCTGGTAACAATCAGTTTGTTCTGTACAGTTAAAAGTCTGTTGTGGGGGGTGCCTTGGTGGCTCAGTTGGTTAAGCGACTGCCTTCGGCTCAGGTCATGATCCTGGAGTCCCGGGATCGAGTCCCATATCGGACTCCCGGCTCTGTGGGAGGTCTGCTTCTCCCTCTGACCTTCTCCCCTCTCATTCTCAGTCTCTCTCTCTCTAATAAATAAATAAAATCTTTAAAAAAAAAAAGTCTGTTGTGGGGCACCTGGGGGGCTCAATTGGTTAAGCATCCACCTTGGCTCAGGTCATGATTCCCAAGTCCCTGGATTGAGTCCCTTATGGGGCTCCCTGCTTAGCGGGGAGTCTGCTTCTCCTTCTCCCTCCACTTCTCCCCCAGCTTGTATTCTCTCTCTCTCAAATAAATAAATAAAATCTTAGGAAAAAAAAAAAAATCTGTTTCTTGGTTTGCCTCTTTTTTTTTCCCCTTGCTCATTTGTTTTGTTTCTTAAATTCTGCATATGAGTGAAATCATATGGTACTTGTCTTTCTCTGACTCACTTATTTCACTTAGCATAATACACCCTAGCTCCATCCATGTCGTTGCAAGTGGAAAGATTTCATTCTTTCTATGGCTGAGTAATATTCCATTGTATGTATACACCACATTTTCTTTATCCACTCATCAGTCGATAGACATTTGGCTATTTCCATAATTTAGCTATTGTAGGTTATTCTGCTATAAACATTAGGGTGCATATAGCCCTTTGAATTACTCTTTTTGTCACCTTTAGGTAAATACTTAGTAATACAATTGCTGGGTCATAGGGTAGCTCTTTTCTTAACTTTTTGAGGAACCTCCATGTTATTTTCCAGAATGCCTGCACCAATTTGCATTCCCACCAACAGAGCAAGAGGGTTCCCCTTTCTCCACATCTTTGCCAATACCTGTTGTTTCTTGTGTTATTAATTTTAGCCATTCTTACATGTATGAGGTGATATCTTCTTGTAGTCTGGATTTGTATTTCTTTGATAATAAGTGTGTCAAGTATCTTTTCATGTGTCTATTGGCCATCTGTTTGGTCTTCTCTGGAAAAATGTTATTCGTGTCTCCTGCCCATTTTTTAATTGGGTTATTTGTTTTTTGGGTGTTGAATTTTACAAGTGCTATATATATATATATTTTTTAAAGATTTTATTTAACAGAGAGAGAGAGAGATCACAAGTAGGCAGAGAGGCAGGCAGAGACGGAAGGGGAAACAGGCTTCCTGCTGAGCAGAGAACCCGATGCGGGGATCGATCCCAGGACCCCGAGATTAAGACCTGAGCCAAAGGCAGAGGCTCAACCCACTGAGCCACCCAGGTGCCCCATTGTGCCTTAGATATTTTGAATACTAACCCTTTAGCAGATATGCCATCTGCAAATATCTTCTCCCAGTCCATAGGTTGCCTTTTAGTTTTGATTGTTTCCGCCACTGTGCAGAAGCTTTTAATCTTGATGAAGTCCCAATAGTTCATTTTTGCTTTTGTTTCCCTTCCCTCGGGAGACATCTATACTACGAAGTTGCTACAGCTGATATCAGAGAGGTTACTGCCTGTGTTCTTCTCTAGGATTTGGATCCTGTCTCACATTTAGGTCTTTCGTCCATTTTGAATTTATCTACATGTATGGTGTAAGAAAGTGGTCCAGTTTCATTCTTCTGCATGTTGCTATCCAGTTTTCCCAACACATTTGTTTAAGAGACTGTCTCTTTTCCATTAGATATCCTTCCCTGCTTTGTCGAAGATTAATTGCCATATAGTTGGGGTTCATTTCTGGATTTTCTGTTCCATTCCATTGATCTATGTGCCTTTTTTTGTGCCAGTACCATACTACAGCTTTGTAATATGACTTGGAGTCTGAAATCGTGATGCCTCCAGCTTTGCCTTTTTTGTTAGATTGCTTTGGCTATTTGGGATCTTTTGTGGTTCCATACAAATTTTAGGATTATTTGTTTCTCGCTCTGTGAAAAATGATGGTGGTATTTTGATATAGATTGCTTTAAATGTACAGATTGCTTTGGATAGTATAGATTTTTTTAACGATATTTACTCTTGCAATCCATGAGCATGGAACATCTTTCCATTTCTTTGTGTCCTCTTCAGTTTCTTTCTTCAGTGTTTTATAGTTTTCAGATCTTTCACCTCTTTAGGTTTATTCATGGGTATCTTGTGGGTTTTGGTACAATTATAAATGGGATTGATCTCTTGATTTCTCTTTCTGCTGCTTCATTATTGGCAGTATATATAAATGCAACACATCTCTGTGTGTTGATTTTGTATCCTGCAGCTTTACTGAATTCATGTATCCATTCTCGCCATTTTTTGGTGGAGTCTTGGGTTTTCCTCATAGAGTATCATGTCATCTGCAGATAGTGGAAGTTTGACTTCTTCCTTGCCAATTTGGATGCCTTTTATTTCTTTTTGTTGTCTGATTGCTGTGGCTAGGACTTCTAGTACTATGTTAAATAACAGAGATGAGAATAGACATTCCTTATTCCTGACAGTAAAGGAAAAGCCCTCAGTTTTTCCCCATTGAAGATAATACTAGCTGTGGGTTTCTCATATGTGGCCTTTATTATGTTGAGATATGTTCCCTCTGTCCCTATTTGTTGAGGCTTTTTATTAAGAATGGATGCTGTACTTTGTCAAATGCTTTTCTGTATTTATTGAGAGGATCATATGGTTCTTATTCTTTTATTAATATGTATTATGTTGTTTGATTTGTAAATATTGAATCACCCTTGCAACCTAGGAATAAATCCCACTTGGTCCTGGTAAATAATCCTCTTAATGTACTGTTGGGTCATATTGGCTAGTATTTTGGTGAGAATTTTTGCATCTGTGTTCATCAGGGATATTGTTCTCTTTAATGGGGTCTTTGTCTGGTTTTAGAATCAGGGTAATGCTGACTTTGTAGAATGAGTTTGGAAGTTTTCCTTCAGTTTCTTTTTTCTTTTCTTTTCTTTTCTTTTTAATAGTTTGAGATTAGGTATTATTAACTCTAAATTCTTGGTAGGATTCACCTGTGAAGCCTTCTGGCCCTGGACTTAGAGATTTTTTTATTACTGATTCCATTTCTTTGCTGGTATCAGTCTCTTCAAGTATTCTATTTTTTCCTGTTTCAGTTCTGTTAGTTTGTATGTTTCTAGAAATTTATCCATGTCTTCCAGATTGCCCAGTTTATTGGCATATAATTTTTCATATTATTCTCTTATAATTATATTTCTATGGTGTTGGTCCTTATTTTTACTCTCTCATTGGTGATTTTTATTTATTTTGGTCCTTTCTCTCTTCTTTTTGATAAGTTTGGATAGAGGGTTATCAATTTTATCAACTTTTTCAAAGAACCAGCTCCTGGTTTCACTGATTTATTCTACTGGGATTTTTGTATGTTTGTTTCTGTATCATTTATTTCTGCTCTAATCTTTATTTTTCCCTTCTTCTGCTGATTTTAGGCTTCATTTGTTGTTCTTTTCCTAGCTCCTTTGGGTGTAGGGTTAGGTTGTGTATTTGAGATTTTCTTCCTTCTTGAGGTAGGCCTGTATTGCTATATTCTCCCTCTTATTACACATCTTGCTGCACCCCAAAGGTTTTTGGACCTTTGTGTTTCCATGTATTTTTCTATTTCTTCTTTAATTTCCTCGTTGACCCATTCATCCTTTAGTGAGGTGTTCTTTAACCTCCATGTATTTGTGGTCTTTCCAAACTTTTTCTAGTGATTTACCTCAAGTTTCATAGCATTGTGATTGGAAAATATGCATGGAATGATCTCAGTCTTTTTGTACTTGTTGATGCCTGATTTATAACCTAGTATGTGATCTGTTCTGGAGAATGTCCTATTTGCCCTTGAAAAGAATGTGTATTCTGCTGCTTTAGAATGGAATGTTCTGTATATATCTGTTAAGTCCATCTGGTCCAATGTGTCACCCAAAGCCATTGTTTCTTTGTTGATTTTCTGCTTAGATGATCTGTCCATTGATGTAAGTGGGGTGTTAAAGTCTCCTACTATTATTCTATTATTATCAATGAGTTCCTTTTATGTTTGTTATTGTCTTATGTATTTGATTGCTCCCAAGTTGGGGGCATAAACATTTACATTTGTCAGATCTTCTTTCTCCATAGACCCCTTTATTATGATGTAGTGCCTTTCTTTATCTCTTGTTACAGTCTTTGGTTTAAAATCTAATTTGTCTGATATAAATATGGCTGCACCAGCTTTCTTTTGATTTCTATTTACATGATAAATGTTTCTCCGTCCCCTCACTTTAAGTATGGAGGTGTTTTAGTCTAAAATGAGTCTCTTGTAGGCAGCATATAGATGTGTCTTGTTTTTTTATCCATTCTAACACCCTGCGTCTTTTGATTTGGAGCATTTAGTTCATTTAAATTCAGAGTAATTATTGATAGGTAAGAATTTAGTGCCATTATATTACCTATAAAGTCAATGTTTCTGGAGGTTTTCTCTATTTCTTTCTAGTCTTTGTCACTTTTGGTCTTTCTTTCCCTCTCAAAGAGTTCCCTGTAATATTTCTTACATAGCTAGTTTAGTGGTCACAAACTCCTTTCATTTTTGTTTATCTGGGAAACTCTATTTTTTTTTTAAGATTTTATTTATTTATTTGACAGAGAGAGAGATCACAAAGTAGGCAGAGGCAGGCAGAGAGAGAGGGAGAAGCAGGATCCCCGCTGAGCAGACAGCCCGAGGTGGGGCTTGATCCCAGGACCCTGAGATCATGATCTGAGCTGAAGGCAGAGTCTTTAACCCACTGAGCGACCCTGGTGCCCCTGTCTGGGAAACTCTTTATCTCTCCATCTATCCAGATGATAGCCTTGCTGAATAGAGTATTCTTGGATGCAGATTTTTCTCATTCAGGACCTTGAGTATATCATGCCACTCTCTTCTGGCTTGCCAAGTTTCTGTTGAGAAATCTCCAGTGAACTTTATGGGTTTTCTCTGGTAAGTTAAGGACTTCTTTTGTCTTACTGCTTTTAAGATTTTTTTTTTTTTTTTAGGGGGCTCCACTTGGGGCTTGAATTCATGACCCTGAGATCAAGGCCAGAGCTAAGATCAACAGTCAGATGCCAGTTATGTCTCTTGCTCCTGAAAGTAATGGCCTTATGAAGAAGAGGTCATGTAGTACCTAGGGCCTGGCACTGCAGGGAGTATCTCCAGCATGTGCTGCATTTGCTCTGATTTTGTGTTTTGGCTGCTCTATCCTTCAGGCCAGTCGCCTGCAGAGGCTCTCTTTGCCTGCTGTGGGCAGTGTTTGGTCCCTAGCCTGAATGTGGTGAGTTTTAACTAGGTGCGCTGATCTCCTTTTGCAATGAGACCTGACACCAACTCCACCAGAACTGAGGATCTGTAAAACTCTCTGGTCAGATGTGAGAGCAGGGTTCTTCTGGGAGAGGAGCCTGCTGTGCTGGACTGAGGCAAGTTGACCAAGGGGGAAGTCCACCAGAGCAAAGGGGAGTGGGGCTTTGTGTAAACAAGTTAGGCAGCCAGTATTAGCACTTTCCTGCTTCCCACAAGTGGCTCTGTGTTATGCTGAGGGGAAGGGAAGGAAAATGGTGCCAGCCAGCTCCTTTGTTCGTGAAGAGGTGTCTTTGTGAATGCTGCTTCTCAGGTACATACATGCTCGAGGAAGAGTGAATAATCTCAATGTGTGGCCTAGGTGTTCTTCAGATCACTGTTTCCATGCTGTCAACTCCCAGGTTGCTTGCCTGCCTTGTCTCCAGGAACACCACATTCTCTATTGGCCTCTATCCCAGCCAAGCTCTCTGGCCTTTAAAACTCCAGGGTTTGAGTCCCACTGTTGTAAGAACTGTTAGAAGAACTCACAGAATTTAGCCCCTCTCATCTTCCAAGCCAATGACTTTGAGGAAACATTCTGCTGTGTGTTCTCCTGGGTGCTCCTCTCTCTCTCACCCTTCTCTGCAACCACAGCTCCCTTTCCTCTGTAGCACCTGTGATCTGCTTCTACCCTAAACTATGTCTCTGCATGTCCTACCGTCTTCGATATGGTTTCTTCTCTTCCTTTAGTTGTGGAGTTTGTTCTGCCAGTCTTCAGGTCAATTTCTGGTGTATTTAGGATGATTTAATAGTTATCTAGTTGTGTTCATGGGATGAGACAAGCCTTGGATCCTCCGACTCCACCACCATCTTCCTTTCTTGCTCCAGTTTCTCTTAAAAATTGTAGGGGATTTTAAGACCCCCACTTACATCAGTAACACCAGATAGAACATCAATAAGCAATGATCTTAAACAACACATTAGACCAGATGGACTTAACAGATATACACAGAACATTCCATTAGAAAACAGCAGAATACACATTCTTTTCAAGTGCACATGGAAGAATGCTTCGGGATAGATCATGTTAGGCCACAAAACAAGTCTCAATAAATTTAGGAAGACTGAAATCATATCAAGCATTTTTTCCAACCAAAGTGGT
Organism: Nasua narica; assembly: GCA_028533885.1. NCBI lineage: Eukaryota > Metazoa > Chordata > Mammalia > Carnivora > Procyonidae > Nasua > Nasua narica. The sequence goes on from CM052799.1 coordinate 82,050,952, forward strand.
ATGAAACTAGAAATCAACTGCAAGAAAAAATTTCAAGACCTATCTATATGCAGTCCACAGTAGACTCACTTCAGACCCAAAGACTCACACAGACTTAAAAAACACAAACAAATGAAGGCTAAACAATGTGCTACTAAACAACAGTAAGTCAATGAGGAAATCAAAGAGGAAATTTAAAAATACCTTGAGACAAATGAAAATGGAAACACAACATTCAGAAATCTGTTGGACAGGGCAAAAGCAGTTCTAAGACTGAAGTTTATGATATAGGCCTGTCCTAAGAAACAAGAAAAATGAACATTCTAACCTTAAACCTAAAGAAACTAGAAAATGAAAAAAAAGCATAGTTAGTAGAAGGAAGGAAATAATGAAGATAAGAGTGGAAATAAGTGAAATAGAGATAAAAAAAATAGAAACCAAATACAAATATTAATATAATTTAATAGAAGTTTTGCTACATGCAAAAGAATGAAATTAGACTACTATCTTATACCATCTACAAAAATAAACCCCAAATGTCTTAAAAACCTAAATGTAAGTCATGAGACTATAAAACTCTTAAAAGAAAACATAAGCAGTAAACACTTAGACATAAAGCTTAGCAATATTTTTTTGATCTATCTCCTCAAGCAGGGGCAACAAATGCAAAACAGTTGGGACTATATCAAACTAAAAAGCTTTACACTGTGAAGGAAACCATCAACAAAATGAAAAGGCAACCTACCGAAGAGTAGAAGATATGTGCAAATGATATGTCCAATAGAAGGTTAATATTCAAAATATAAAAAGAACTCCTACAACTCAACATCCATTTTAAAAAAATGGGGGGCAGGCACCTGGGTGGCTCAGTCAGTTCAGCAGCTGCCTTTGGCTCAGGTCATGATCTCAGGGTCCCAGGATGGAATCCTGCATCAGGTTCCCTGCTCAGCGGGGAGCCTACTTTTCTCTCTCCCTCTGCTGCTCCCTCTGCTTGTGCTCTCTCACTCTCTTTGTCAAATAAATTAATTAAAAAAATGAGGGGCACCTGGGTGGCTCAGTTGGTAAGCATCTGCCTTTGGCTTAGGTCATGATCCCAGCGTCCTGGGATCGAGCCCCGCATCAGGCTCTCTGCTCATCAGGTAGTTGGCTTCTCCCTCTGCCCCTCACCCTGCTCGTGTTCTCTCTCTCATGCTGGCTGTCTTTCTCTTAAATAAATAAGATCTTTAAAAAAAAAAAATGGGCAGAGGACTTGAGTAGACATTTTTCCAAAGAAGACCTACTGATGGCCAACAGACTCATGAAAAAATGCCCGACATCATTAATTAGGAAAATGCAAATCAAAACCATAATATCACCTCACACCTGTCAGAATGGCTAGTATCAAAAAGACGAGAAATAGCAGGTGTTGACAAGGATATGGAGAAAACAGAACCCTGGGCACTATTGGTGGTAAATTGGTAAATGTAAATTGGTGCAGCCATCATGGAAAACATTATGGAGTATAGGAGCAGCCAACTACATAAACCAACTGTTAATCAAAATAAAGAGTCATATAGACAGGAATACCTTTATACTAGGAGATCTTAACATGCCACTCTCAGTAGCTGACAGATCTTCTAAACAGAAAATCAATAAAGAAACAAGAGCTTTGAATGACACATTGGACCACATGGACCTCATAGATATATACAGAACATTC
>CM052799.1:82053129-82149499 GCA_028533885.1 Nasua narica
GGACGAGCCTGGTGGTGGGTATTGAGAAGGGCACGTATTGCATGGAGCACTGGGTGTGGTGCATGAACAATCGATCTTGTAACACTGAAAAATTAAAATAAACATATTTGGGGAGAATAAATAAATATTACTGAAAATTGAAAAAAAAAAGAAATGGGCAAAAGACATGAATAGATATTTCTCTAAAAAAGACATACAAATGACTAACAGATACATGAAAAAAAGGTCAACATCACTCCTCATAAGAGAAATACAAATCTTATATGTTAATAAAAAAATTTAAAAAAAATTTGCATTAAAAAAAAGAGAAATACAAATCAAAACCACAATGAGAAATCACCTCCTAGGTCAAAATGGCTAAAACTAACAGCAAACAATAGATGTTGGTGAGGATGTGGAGAAAGGGGATCCCTCTTAACACTATTGGTGGGAATGCAAACTTGTGCAGCCACTCTGAAAAACAGTATGGAGGTTCCTTAAAAAGTTAAAAATAGAACTACCCTATGACCCAGCAATTGCACTACTAGGTATCTATCCAAAGGATACAAAAATACTGATTCAAAGGGGGCACATTTACCCTTACGTTTATAGCAGCAATGTCCACAGTAGCCAAAATATAGAAAGAGCCCAGACGTCCATCAACAAATGAATGAATAAAGAAGAAATGGTCTATATACAATAGAATACTACTCAGCCATCAAAAAGAATGAAATCTTGCCATTCACAATGACATGGATGGAACTAGAGGGTATTATGCTAAGCAAAATAAGTCAGTCAGAGAAAGACAAATACCATTATATTTCACTCACATGGGGAATTTAAGAAACAAAACAGATGAACATAGGGGAAGGGAACATAAAATAAGATAAAAACAGAGAGGCAAATCACATGAGACTCTTTAACTATAGGAAACAAACAGGGTTGCTCAAGGGGAGGTGGATGGGGGAGATGGGGTAACTAGGTGATGGGATTTAAGGAGGACACTTGTTGTAATGAGTGCTTGGTGTTATGTGCAACTGATGAATCACTAAATTCTACCCCTGAAACTAATAATACACTATGTTAACCAAATTGAATTTAAATTTAAAACATTTTTTAAAAAGAACTAAATGTGGTGTAGGATCCTGGAACAGAGAAAGACACCAAGAGAAAAACTGGTAACATTTGAATGATGTCTGTAGGTTTAGTATTGCATCAGTGTTCATTTCCTGGTTTTGATCATTGTACTATGGTTTGTAAGTTGTTATCATTATGGGAGAGGGACATAGAAAATCTCTAATATTTTTGTAACTTTCCCATAAGTCTAAAATTATTTCCAAATAAAAAGTTAAATAGTAAGGTCCATTGGTTTGAGACTGCATTGGTAGGTATGGACTGCTAACTGTTCTGAAGAATCAAAGAAAAGAGGTATAATTGATGTCTGCCCATTTATAACTAGCCGATTAATAGATTATATCCATGTTGGCATTGATGTTGCCTCTGGCTATTAACAGTAATCTCCAATAGTTTCTCTAGGTTTATTCAAAGTGCTTTAAAAATCTAATTAGAAAATAAAAATGTTATTTCATAGTTTTAATATTCTAATAGTCTTCCATGAGAATAAAATAACAGATTTTAAAATAAAAATAAAATCCTACATTGAAAATAGTTTTGTCCACACAACTATTTTGATGTATATTAGCTGACTCACACAATTTAACATAGATTTTAAACTTGGCTACATGGCTATTTTTTTTCCTTCAGAAATTTCCCATGTCTCTAGGTTAAGAAAAAATTGTTGTAGTTGTCTTGTGTCTTGTCATCTTTTCTGTCTAAATTTCTCTTAACAACCCCCACCCCAGAATCTGTGGGGTGAGTTTCCCTGACGTACCTTGACATGTTAAAATTACTGGACATACCTCTAACACATTTGATTCACAAATCACCAAATAGTAGCTAAATTAAAATTTTAATGCTTTATTAAAGTATGCTAGCATATCAAAAAGCACACATAAGTATGCTTGTAATAAAATTTTAATGTTTATTTTATTTTAATGTAATAAAGTGTTAAATTTTAAGTGCACTATTCAGTATTCTAAAAAGAGCAGGTTTGCTCAACTGGCTACTTATTTTGCAGGAAGGAAAAATTCTGTTCGTGTGTTAGTTTTTTTATTTTGCTCTTTGGTATGTTTGTTAATTTAGTTTTGGTTTTAATCTTCTTCAGGATGTGGTGGATACACATCCTGGCCTCACGTTCCTGAAAGATGCTCCAGAATTCCACTCCCGCTACATCACCACGGTAAGTTGAGTCTTCTTTTTTCTTTATAATAATATAAAGATGATAATAATATTATTATTATTATAATATAATAATAATAATAAAATAGGTCTGTAAGTCTCCTTTGTCCAGTCTTTCAAATCTTTATGCAAAAGGTAACCTGAGCTATAATGATTATTTTAAGTGGGAGGAAGGTACAGTAAAATTGAATTAGTTATTTATATCTACTTTCCTTCATAAGAAGTACCAGTACCAGTATATACAGAATTAGAGTAATATATTCATTCTGACTGGTCTTATGAGGTACACTTTTTGCTTTGTTATTAATATTAATACCCAGTTGATATTGCGTATTTACAAATAATACCAAAAAGAATTTTCAACAGCCTTTCCCAGAAGAAGATGCGTCTCAAATTTAGAACTGGAAATGTTAATGAGAAATAGCTTACATATAATCAGAAAACAAATCACGTAAGAATTTAACATAGCATGATCACGCTCTCCATTTTGGGAGGCGCTCTCATTCCCTGTTTCTGGCGCACGGCCTCATCTGACGGCTCACAGGCAGGGCGTGAGCCATGAGGCACAGCACGCCAGCCTGCAGGGCACCTTGCAGCCCCGTCCAGCATCCTTGGCCCCAGCTCCCAGCTTATCTCCGGAGGAATTCCAGAGGCGAGCCCCAGGACAAGCCCCTCCACCACAGCCACACTCAAGCGATTTAGCCCTTGCGTCTGGCTCACATCCCCCAAGAAGACTACAGGGCAATCACTTCTGAGAAAAGCCCTCTCATTCTTAGGATACTTTTTGTTGGGTCATGAAATTACTGGATGCTGTCGAGTTCCAGAATACTACCATTCTTTTTCTCCTTTCAGAACTTCATTCTTGGCTTTTACATTGGCTCTCTTCTGTTGTAAAACTTTGTAGGTCTTTCTTTGAGCCAGAAGGTGTCACTGTCTTTTAAGGCTATCTCAGAAGTGATTTTTGCCTGTGAACCACACCACTGCTAACTTACTGCTGCCACAGTCACCCTGCTGCAGTCACCTTTGTTTCTCTCTTGGATGACTTCTAATTGGTCTCCGTGCTCGCACCTTCATTGCCCTACAGTGTAGTCTCCACAAAGCAGAGTAATCCTTTGAAAATGTAAGTCAGATTATGTCACTCCTCAGGTTTCCCATCTTACGCAGAGGAAAAGCCAGAGTCCTTGCTAAGACTCCCCATAATCCCCCCAACACACACACACCGTTACAACCTCACAACCTCTGTGCTCTCATCTCTTCTATTACCCTGCTCCTCACTTACTGTGCTTTGGTCACAACTGCATCCTCACTGTTCCTGGAACAGACTAACTCCACTTCTGCCTCAGGTGCTTTTTACTTCTTTCCTCTGCCTGAAATGCTCTTTCTCCAGATATCCACATGACTTGCTCCCTTATTTACTTCATCCTACTGTCCACTCGGAAATTTCCTGAACACTGTTTAGCTTATTCATCCTTCTTCTCCCTCTGTGCCCTCCTTCTACACTCTCTGTTCATTTGTTCTGCCTTATTTTTCTTCTCAGATTTTATATCATTTAATATTTTAAAGCTTAAATTCTCCTTTTCTACGATAGAAACTCCACTGGAGCAGGATATTTGTCCACATTTTTCACTGCCGTACCTCTAATACCTAGCATAGTGCCTAGCACGTATTAGATATACAGTATTTATTGAATAAATAAATGAAATTATCCATGCTTAAGAATCCTACACATTAACTCTGGCTTTTATCCCATAGGGAATTATTGGGTTCTGATTGTTGATTGTTCTATAAAGTCAGGGCATGTTAATAGCATAACTGAAAATCTTAAGAGCTAGAAAAGATCTTAGAGGTAATCCAGCCCAACCTTCTACCAATTCAGAAAATGCTCTCTATAGAAGAACTTTTTAATTGGAATTTATTCCTAGAAAAGATGTTAAATAACAGAATTGTAAAGCAGAGGTAAATTTTCTTTCTCTACATTTTCTAGTTTGGTATTTGTTGAAGTACCATGAACCCATGATGGTCTATGTCATCTAGCAAGTGGTCCCCAGGAATTTATAATTTCTTTCTTTTTTTTTTTTTTTAAAGATTTTATTTATCCATTTAACAGAGAGAGAACACAAGCAGGCAGAGAGGCAGGCAGAAGCAGAGAGAGGAGCAGGCTCCCTGCGGAGCAAGGAGCCCGATGTGGGACTCGATCCCAAGACGCCGGGATCATGACCTGAGCCAAAGGCAGTTGCCCAACCAACTGCGCCACCCAGGCGTCCCAGGAATTTATAATTTCAGAGCAAAAAGCCATGAAACAATTTTGTTCACATATAATTCACATTTTCCTAGAAATTCTGTTATGTTAATTATTAAACAAAAGACTAAATTGGTCAATTAACAGGATATAATTAATTATCTCTGCTGACATAGTTTCATGGTATTTGCCCATTATTTATATTTTTTAAATTCACACTGTTATTATTATGCTACTTTAAAATCCCCAATTCACAAAGATAAATCCATTACTCAGAAATAATTATTAAATTGTAAAATACTTGGGATTAAATATTGATAATAGGGCAATTCAAAACAGCATCATAACATAAATAGTAAACAAGATCCCACTGAGAACACAGAATGTGAATCTCTGTGTACTGATAAGTGTATCTTTTGTGGTAACCTCATAGTACTATCTGAAAAAGGAAACTGCAAATAAAAAGTATCACATGAATATCTGGAAACAGAATTTATTTAAAGGACTGGTTATCTATTCTCCTTGGTCCTTTTTCTATTGTAAAATCTGCTCAAATAAGGGTATGAAGTCATTGGAATTTGTGCATTATTTCAGAGTACAGTGAGTTTTTCCAGAACAAATCAAAATAAGTTTTCTAGTATGAAATTAATGAATGTTGTTAATGTGTAAAAGTGAATGACAGAGGCATCATTCTCTATCCTGTTCAGAGCAAAAACTGGTAAGGTCACGCTATTTCTTAGAAACTTAGCCTCTGAATTAAATATCTCAGAAAAAGCAAAATTAATTAGTCATTTGACCCTATCGAAAGTTATATAATCTCAGTGGCATGTAGTATAAAACAATATATTTTTTTTGTTTGCATGCTAGAGTTATTCAGTAATTTCACTTTAGTTGGAAGAAACTACTGACACAAAGTATGACTCAAATACTAGTTTTAGTGTGGCGCTCATATGGTGAAAAGTTGAGCAACTTTTATTTTCTATTTATCACTGAAAAACCTATGCCATAGGAAAAGACTTTTCATTTGTTGGTTTAGTAAATTATTTTGTCAGCTATTTTCAGACTGGAAAGACAGAGCACCAACTATGCATACAGCAGAAAGAATATCACTACCCAAATAAGAGAATGCACTTAAAGTTATTCCATATTCTCCTTTATTTCCAGAGACAAGTTGACATTTAAGAAATAAGTCTCTTGATATTGAGTGACAATGAAAATTGGAAATCCTAGCAAATTATAGCCCTTGAATTTGCAGTTTTGTATGTCGCGTAAAGAAATTACCAGTGAATAAAAGACTGCTTATCCTAGCTGGTATATGCTGACTTTTGAGGAAAGAGGTGCTCACGTGAGTTTTTAAAATAAACAATGAGGTTGAAAATACTTCTTTGTGACACCGGTGGTGGCAGCAAAGACATTTCTCTGGCTTGCTCAGATGATGTCTTAGTGATAGATTCAGTGTCTTCATTGGCCTGAAGCCATCACTTTAGGCTGAAATGCCAGGATTTTAATTGTTGAGGACAAAGTACTAATATTTCCTGAGATGACTAAACTGTGGTGGAGCCTGCTCATCACTAACAGCTCGACTCTTTCCCCTTGAGAACTTTTCCTCGTGATAGAGAAAGAAGGAAATTTGTATTAGATTTTTTTTTAAGTCCAAATTCTGCAGAGGACCATGGAGAAATACTTTTCAGAGCCATATTAACCAGAGGGGATCAAGAATCTTTTCACCACTCCCTGCCCGGGAGAAGAACCATGCTTCCATCAGTCGAGTGTGTCCATCTGCATAAATTACCGGCAATGAGCGATCTGTGTAATTTTTGTGCCCGCATCCAATCCACTTGTCAAAACCTGTCTGACGGCTACCAAACACTTGCTCAAATTTCTGGTGACCTACACTTGTGAATTAGAGGGTTCCAGTTCAATGATATAAGGAAAAAGAAAGGAAACTGATTTAAAATTCAAACTATCAAGTTGACTAGAGATCCCTTAGTAAAAAATTACCAAATTTCTTCCCCCTCATTGGTAGTAAACAATTATTCTTACTATTATTAATTCTTAAAAAATTTTTTTGCTATTTTAAAAACTGGGATTAATTTATTTTTTATTTACCTAAAAGTGGTAGAACAAAATTAGGGGGAAAAAACAAGAGTAGACGTAGAACCGAGCAGCCACATGTTCTCACCACTAGATGGTGCCCCTACCTCAATAAGCTAAAATGCTGAATCAGTAATGTGGAAACCAATAAATGTGCTGATGAAGTGAGGCTACTGAATAAAGAGATTTAGGCTATGGAAAAATGGACTACAAGTCATTTTTTCATATTATTAGATAAGTTAGCAGAGTCTAAAAGTAGAAAATGTTTAACAGTCAAAACATTTGCAAATTTTAAAAATTCTGTCAAAAAACACAAAAAATGAATAACAAAATAAGCAAAAATAAATACAAATCAAAGCTGTATCACTTTAAGTGTAACACAGTACCTCCATAAATAATATAAAATATTTGAGGAGTATATAAATATAAAATTTTGGTAGTTAGGAAATTTAGACTTTAAATTTATATTCAAAATCAAATACTAAGGATAAAAATATAATCATGTTCAACATAGAAAATTTTGGTGTAATGATATGTTTTGAAATTGACTTTTACTTGAGAGAGGAGCCATGCAACTATGATAAATGGTATTCTTACTGTTTATTTTCATATATATAATTTCTGTGCTAAAAATCCTCCATCTTTTTTATATGAACTTCTGCCAAGCTAGTGTTAAGAATACACTGTTGATTAAGGAGGGCACATGAGGTAATGAGCACTGGGTATTATATAAGACTGATGAATCACTAACCTCCAACTCTGAAACCAATCGTATGTTCATAAATTGGATTTAAATTTAAAAAAATAAAATTTAAAAAATCTGAAACCAATAATACATTATGTGTTAATTAATTGGATTTAAATTTTTTAAAGAAGAACACACTGTCGAGTAAGAAACATTCTCCGCCCTGAAGCACCTCAATCGGAGTCTGAGTGATTAGAGCCAATGGAGAAATTAGATACCAGCTAGTCCCTACTCAAACCTAATGCACTATCTACCCAGTAATTTTAGTTCTGCTTTCTGGTGCAACACAGAACAAGTTGGCTGCTTCTTCCACCTGATAGCCATTCAGATCATGGTCACATGTATACTCTAATCTTATTTTTCCCTGAAGAGTAAAAATTACTAAATTCATAGTATCTTTTACAATAATTTTGAATATAGTTACCCATCTCTGTTTTATATTTTCTGCACATTTTATATGCTATCTATCTGTAAACTATAGGGAATAGTACTGATTTATGTGAAATACTAATTAGAGATCTTTCTTGGGTTGGCATCCATCTGCTATTTACAACTCTGAAGAGAGTTATTCAACTAGCTATGACTCCAACCCATATGTCTCTGTCGCAGGTACAACATGAAAGTTTTTGTTTTACAAGTCTTAAACCTCTTTAATTTATCAAGCAGTTTTCTAAGGAAGACATACAGATGGTACATGAAAAGTTGCTCAACATCACTCATCATCAGCAAAATGCAAATCAAAATCACCAGGAGCCATCGCCTCACACCAGTCAGAATGGCTAATAACAAAGACAAGAAAATAGCCAGTGTTGGCAAGGATGTGCACTGTTGGTGGGAATATAAATTGGTGCAGCCACTATGGAAAACAATATGAGGTTCCTCAAAAATTAAAAATACTCAAAAAATAAAAATCATATGGTGGCTACCATATGATCCAAAAATTCCACTGCAGGGTATTTATCTAAAGAAAACAAAAATATTAACTCAAAAATATCAGTGCACCCCATGTTCATTGCGGCATTATTAGCATTAGCCAAAATATGGAAACAACCTAAATGTCTATCAATAGTTGAATAAAGAAGATGTGGTATAGACATACAGTTGACCTTGAACAACATGAGTTTGAACTGCATGGGCCTCTTATATGCAGATTTTTTATAGCACTGTAAATGTATTTTCTCTTATGATTTTCTTAATATTTTCTTTAGCTTGCTTTGTTGTAAGAATACAGTATATAGCACATATATAATGTACAAAATATACGTTAATCAACTGTTTACATAATTGGCAAGCCTTCTAGTCAACAGTAAACTATTAGTAGTTAAGTTTGGGGGAGTCAAGTTATATGTGGATTTTTCGACTGCACATGGCTGGGGGTTGGTACCCCTAGCCCACGAAATCTTGCCATTTGTGACAACACCGAATGCTTTTGAAGACATTATGCTAAATGAAATAAGTCAGAGACAAATACTATATGCTCTCTCTCATGTGGAATCTAAAAAAAAAAAAAAAAAAAAAGATAAAATAGATTGGTGATTGCCAGAGGCAAAATGAGTGAAGAGGAAGTCAAAAGGCATAAACTTCCAGTTATAGAATAAGTAAGTCATGGGGACATAAAGTAGAACATGGTGACTGTAGTTAATACTATATATTCTATGTATAATTAATACCATATATAATATAGTAATGTAAATATATTGTACATTTGAAAGTTGCTAAGGAGTAAATCTTAAAAGTTCTCGTCACAAGAAAAAAATTCCATAACCCTGTATGGTGGCAGATGTTAAGGGGACTTACTGCAGTGATTATTTTGCAATATATACAAATATCAAATCATGTCTTACATCAGAAAGTGATATAATGTATGTCAATTATTCCTCAAATAAAAAAATATATCAAGCAATTATTAAGCACCATAACAAGCACTGGGATGCAAGTCAAGAAAGACCTGGTACCTTGGAGTTTGGAGGTGAGGATGGTCAGGTGCAGCAGTGTTTAGAATAACACTGTAGGATGAACTGAAGGAGACTCACATGACAGTTGGAGCATAGGAGACGGAGCTCTACGCCAGTCCCTGTTCTGACGCTTCCTGTGGAGTTAGCAGTTGAGCTAGATTCTGAAGGGTCAGGAATTAGCACTGCTATAGGATATGGAAAACTGGGCAGCAGAAATTCTGGGTTGTCATTCTGAGGCTGGTTTTTCCCTGCTCTGTTTGAGAATCACTCTCTTCACTAAGGAATCCAGAAGGGGAATGGTGGTTTAGTCCCTCATTAGGCCTACTCTTTGGAGAGATGTCCAAATGTCTTCCCTTTTTTGTTCTTGCACTAAAATAACTTTTACAAAGGATCTAACCTCTTCCATGATGAAACCACCAAGGATACAGGATATCTATTAGATAATCAAAGTCAAAGGCAAAGTGTCAAAGAAAAGCTGCTTATGATGAGCACTGGGTGTTATATGCAAGTGATCCATCACTAAATTCTACTCCTGAAACCAGTATTACCCTATATGTTAACTAACTAGAATTTAAATAAAACCTTGAAACCAAAAAGATATGCTTCCTTTTGGAGGAAAAAAAAACAAAACTAGTGGATCATGGGGAAATTAAATGTGTAGGCATAACCCCAGGTAAAATTGTTAGGAATACACTGTGGCTTCCTCCCTCCAGCATAGCAGCCTTGTCTTCCTTCTCCAATCCTCCACTACACCACAACACACACGTCGTCAATCTCAGACACATTTGCTACCCGTTCCTTCTTCTCTCTTCCTGTCCAGGGTCTTCTCCAGAGTTTCACATCAGTTATTAAACTCTTTAAATGATAGTAGCAAAATTGCTCAAGCCCAGGTAAGGACTCCATATATGAGTTATTGCAGGTGTATTTGAGTTTCCAGAAAGTCTGGAAGATGAGAAGTCTTTAAGAGTCCAATGAATAAGGCCGAAATGACCAGAATAATGCACTCTTGAATCATATCATGTTGGCAGCCATTCTTATGACCTACGAATTGTTAAGCCAACCCAGTGTATATTTCCCACCTCATTTGCCTTCCTAAAATATCCAGCCCAATAAACACTGCTTGAATCAAGCATCACTGTGTAAGATGAAAGGTAAATAAAGTGACATGTGGGTAGCTGGGAAATGCTGGCCTATGAGCAAAGAGTATCTTTATTATTTTTGGAATTAATAAGGGACATGGGTATAGATTTTTAAAATATGATATTAGTTTTTATTAGAAATTACACTTGCCTTAATCAGAAAAACAAAACGTAGCTTGGTTCAGGAGACATTTATAAGATGGCCTATGGTGAAGTAATAGATATCTTCAGTGTTTTTATTTGATTTGTTTTTCTTTTGGAACCAGGTTATTCAGAGAATATTCTACACAGTCAACAGATCTTGGAGTGGAAAAATAACTTCGACAGAGATAAGAAAAAGCAACTTTTTGCAAGTATGTTTCTTGTCGGAATTCATATTTAAAGAACATGGGATGTCTTTAGGGATGCCCAGGTGGTTCTGTCAGTTAAGCTTCTGACTTCAGGTCATGATCCCAGGATCCTGGGATGGAGCCCACATGAGGCTTCCTGCGCAGCAGAGAGCCTGCTTCTCCCTCTGTCTGCCGGTCTCCCTGCTTGTGCTCTCTCTCTCTCTGACAAATAAATAATTTTTTTAAAAAAATTAAAAAAATAAAAAACAAGGTAAATAATATTCTTATTTCATTTTAACAAATACTTGAGTGCTTGTTATATGCAAAGCACTTTGGCTTCATTAAGCATTTACCGGATACCTGGGATGTGTTGGGGAGAACAAAGATGAGTAACAAGGGATTTTTATATCAAGGCATATGGACTAAAAGAAAAGTGCAGTCACACCTGATGAAAATTTCCACAGAAATGGATAACAAATATGCAGAGAAGGCCTCACAGAAGGACTGGCATGTGATCTTAATCTTGGTATCAGTTTATCAAAATAAAAAATTAGAAGGGGATTCCACATAAGGGAAGCAGCATAAGCAAAGCCCCAGAAGCATCAAAGTGTCTACAGTCTAAGACAGAACAGTGGAAAGCAGCCAGTGGCTCTGCAGAGAGTGACCAGTGATACAGCCGGAGGGGTGAGATGGCCTGGGTTAGGAAAGGCCTTGCCAAAGGAATAGAGGGGCTACAACTTGATCCTTTCAGTAACAGCTCTTTATCCAGCTCCTACTAGAGTGGAGAAAAATACTAAAAGGACTTTTTAACAAAGAATACAGTCCATTCAATTATTTTATTTATTTTACCAAGTAAGAGAGAAAGTATTAACCACTAGTGGGAGCCTTTTACCGAGATAATCTTCATGCCTGATTATTCAAGCTTCCATTAACCTAAAGAAAGAATTGTTCATACTTGAAATATTTTATTTTCAATGAATCAAACTAAATGAAGCTTAGGCTAATTATACAACCTTATGTACTCTTTATTTTTCCCTGTCTTCATCTGGGACAAAGTAATGAAGACTTGGCAAAATTAGCAGCCCATAATTCATATAAAAACCTTTTATATTCTAAAATGAATAGTAATCATTACAGTCGTTGTTAATATTTATGGAATATTTGGTGCCTGCCTCTCTCAGTAGGTAACATGGAATGGGTTGAGATGTCAGTAATTCCATATAAGAGGACTTTCACCTTAAGAATGGTAATCCCTCATATTCCTGAAGCACATTAGAGTTTGTAACAGTTTCTGGCATTATTATAATACATATTTTTTAATTGATAAAATTTGAGGTACAGATATGGTTGAATGACTTCAATAAGATCACACATCAAGTAAATGGCCAATCTGGAAACAGTACTCAAGTGTTCTTCCTAGAGCATGATTTAATTTTTCCCCCTCTTCCCTATCCCTCTCCTACTCTTCCTATTAGTACATTATTCATGAATGTATGCTCATGATTATATGCTCATAAAGCATTCACATAACATGAAAATATCTAGAATAATCAGCAGAAGTCACTATTTACCTCTTCACCCTGCCATTTCATTCCCTTTTCCAGAGGGAACCCATTCATATTATCTATGGTTTTATTCCCTTGTATGTATGGAGTAAACAGTTTTATTTTGTATGGCTGCTTTTTTGAGGTGGGTTTTTTTTAAATATATGAGATCATTTTGTTAATTTGGTTTTTTTTTTTTCACTGACAGCATATCTTAACATTCTTTTCGTTTCCATGCATATAAATCTTTTAACTGCTGCATAATCTGTGGCATGGCTCTACCATAACTAAATTACATATTCCCCTATAGAGGATGTTTAAGTTGTTTTCAGGTTTTCCCTATTTGCAATGATGCAGTGAACATCCTTGTACTTTTCTTCTGTGTGTATATAGTTAAGAATTTTTCTGGAATAGACTACTGGAGGGGAAATCCTGGATCAAGTGGTATATGTATTTTCAGGGTTGTTTTTTTTTTTAAGATTTTTTATTTTTAAGTAATTTCTACACCCAGAGTGGAACTCAGATGCACAACCCCAAAATCAAGAGTTGCACACTCCACCAACTGAGCCAGCCAGGTGCCCCAGTCAGTTTGATAGATCCTGCCAACTTAGCCTCCTAAAAACCTGTACTAGTTCAGACTTACACATTCACCAACAGTACAAGTTATCTGTCTTTTTCATTTGCTGATAATCCAGTAGGGGACAATGAGAGCTCCTTCTCAAGATTTGTTTTATTGTACGTATTCTCCTTTATACATGTTAAAGAGCATTTTATAAAACAAAACATTACAAGCTATGTTTGAAAAATGGGAGAAAAATCATATTTCATCACCCTAGTACAACTAATAGCATTTTTCTATGTGTTCTTCTAGTCTCATATAAATGTGCAGATTTTAGTATTTTACAGCATTCTTAGTATGTATAATCTTGTATCCCATATTTTGCGTTTACCACATCATGGTTTTCCTTTGTTTCCGTGTAGTCTTTATAATTTTTGCTGGCAACAGAATCTCCCATTAAGAAGTTTTACTATAATAATTTATGTTCTCGACTTGCCTGGGCATATTGGTTTCCCAGTATTTACATTTTGGAACATAATTTTTTATCGAAGTGATTTATTTGCATTATGAAATAGTCAGCTCTGTCCCTTATGTTATTTTCCACCTTGAATTCCATTTTATTTTCCAATAATATTGACACATTTTCTTTTTGTTAAGATTTAGCTAGCATATATTTGTCCTTTTTTTTTAAACCTCCTTTATTTTAGATTTATCTCTTATGGATAGCACATGCCTAGATATGTTTTGAGGGAGTTGGTTTTTATACTCAATCTGAAATACCTTAATATGGAGACTTAATTTATTTATCATTACTGTGATTTTTTTATCTGTCTGATCTGATTTCTGCCATCTCGTTTTTTCTTTTTTTTTTTTTTTTAAAGATTTTATTTATTCATTTAACTGAGAGAGAACACAAGCAGGCAGAGAGGCAGGCAGAAGCAGAGAGAGGAGCAGGCTCCCTGCGGAGCAAGGAGCCCGATGTGGGACTCGATCCCAAGACACCGGGATCATGACCTGAGCCAAAGGCAGTTGCCCAACCAACTGCGCCACCCAGGCGTCCCCCGTTTTGTTTTTTCTATTTCTGAAGTTTTTTATGGCTTCGTATATTCTTTCTAAATCTTTCTGAAAACATCTTCATTTATCTGCCCACTTATATGATAATTATAAGAATTGTAAAGAATTTTGGGTTCAAAATTATTGTTTCTGGTGTTTTCCATAGGGCCACGCAGTGAGTCAGGAAATTAACAGGAGCCCCAGGTTACCTTCGAGCCCGGGGCCCTGCAGCTCCATCCCCATGGCTTCTATGCCAGGCCACCACACAATGCTATGCCCAAGTCACCTTCATGGTCAAATTGATCTCATTACAAAACCAAACCCTTTATGTGAATTTCCACTCTGCATAATAGAATAGATGCTCCTCTTCATAATTTGGAAAAGTTATAAGCAGTGTCCGTTTATGACCATGTAATTCAGCCTATTGTTTAATTGTTCTGGCTTGCTAGTCTGGGGACCTCTGATGGGCTACAGTCTCCTTGGTAAACAGTCCTTCCCTTTCCTTGCTTTTAAATCCTCCACTGCATCTAACCCTTTGCTAACTGTAATACAGAACTCGTAAATGCTTATAGATTGATCATTTGATTAAAGGTTGGAAAAGGTTGCCTATTAAAGTTCCTGGTTTGGTACCCAAACCACAAATTTTAATTCAATTTAAAATTAAACTGTACTAGACCGTATAACAGCCAAAGCTGGTTTTCATAATTTTAAAATAAATTAATCTTTCTCTTCATACTATTTCAGACTCTAGCCCTTTTGGAAGAAGAGGAAGATATAAACCAGATCACAGATTACTTCTCCTATGAACATTTCTATGTTATTTATTGTAAATTCTGGGAACTAGATAGTGATCATGACCTCTACATCAGCCAGGCCGACTTATCTCGATACAATGACCAGGGTAAGTGTTTTATAGATGTTAAAACTTAACTATTTTGAAAAAGGCAAGAGTTATATGAATTGTTATATGAATGGGAATTTCCCATTTCTTAAATTCTTTATTTAATCAAGTCCTCTTTAACAAACCAAGGATTTTTAAGTGGGAATGGGTGAAGGTATCAATTTTTTATTTAGAAAACAAGTGTAGGAGAAGGGACTTACAGTAATTAAGCAATTAGAGTCTTTGTTCTGATTAATTGCTGAGTCTTTATAGTGATGTTTATTTTCTAATGATGAATTGAGTACGATTCATACCTATGTAAAGTTTATTTGAAAGAGAATCTATATACACCCTTATAAATTTCCCATTTTATAGTGTTTATGAATAGCCAAGGATGAAAATGTTTCTAACTTGCCAGTGTTTTCCAGGAATCATAAAAACTTACTTTTTGGGATTTAGTTCCAGAGTAAGTATTTTTCCCTGCAGATGAATTTTGTGTGCTTTCTTGTATCAGAAAGCAAAAATATCACATATCACATATTACCCCTTTTGCTTCTTTTTTATCAGTAGTAAACCTAGAAACTTTTACCTGATGATTTACTATTCTTCACCAAGCACCAAAATACATTGACTCGTTTTTTTCTCGTAAGATCATCCCTGATCTATTCTTAAAAGTCTCCTCAGGCTGATTTATTTTTAAATCAGCCGTTAGCCTTTTAGATGTAGCAGAGTACAAACCTTAAACAAATGCATTGAACTGCACTTCTGTTATTTGGTATATCTGTGATGAACCGTTTACATCTTAAGAAAAAGTTCATTCTATATGATGTCAAGTTTCATAGAACTTTCCATGTATAAGAAAGGGTTCTACCTCTCAATTCTCAGGTGCCAACTAGGTATCGAGAAAATATTCAGATGTACTTATTGATAAACAAGCAGTACTTGTTCAGTACTCGACCTCCCTTGTTCATGTAGTCGTAACCTTCCTGTCAACAGAATAGCATAAAATGGAAATATTCACAGATGTATCAGGTCAGCTTTATTAGCTCTGTGCCTTCTAATCACCTGTGGCCAGATCATCTGTGTTACCATGTGGTCATGCAAAACCTTACAGGCTTTAAAGCGCACTCTCTGGCTGATATACCATAATTCTAAGTCCCCAATATTGTATATATATACATAGCAACTCAGTAGAGGCATGTTAAAGTAATGAAGTCCAGAAAAGTCGACATTTAGGCCTGCATGATGAAGGGGTCACTGAGACCATGTAATTGCCAATCCACCAACCTATCCTAAATGGGACAGCATGATCTTCAATTTTAGGCTAAACCTTCCAAATTTAAAAAAGACTTTTTTTTTTTAATTAAATTCCATGCCTTTCCTATACAGCCCTCTATTTGTCCATCTAGTACAAATTATTAACCCCGTAAACCAATGTTCAACAAAGTATAGAGCGTCCTTATATAAGCTTTGTGGCCAGGCATGGCTATACTGACCCCCATATTCCCAAAATCTTCAGCCAAGCTAATTTTATCTTGGGCTGACTATACCTAACTCTGCAGAAGAATTAGATGCTGGTCGCTACTAACTCTCTAATGACTCATCGCTTGTTTTGAAATTGTAGTATATATGCCATTGCCTGGGGCACTTCTTAAAAGAAAAATTCCTGTCCTCACCAAATCCCTGGGTCTGAGCTGTACTGGTGTATCCTTTTAGTTAAAATTAAAGCCTTTGGTTATTTTGAACCAACAATGAGGTACACTGCTATAGAATCTCTAGGATCTATCATCAAAAGCAATATACTGTCTTTAGATATAATTGTGTCTCTCTCTAAATAAAACTTACTGATGGAATTTCTCAAATTATATGTTATGTTCTGGACTTTTATGGAATAAGAATATGACAAAAGTCTGTTTGTGGTATGTTTGGTATCATCTATAAAATTCTACTTGAAAGCATTCTCCGTTGTTTTACTCAAAGTCCCTTATCTTAGGAGCTGCAAATCGGTTCCCCTTGAATTTCATGTTAGGATAAAATTTGTCTTGTTTTAGAGGAAAAGTTGTCTTATTGGATAACAAGATCAATACAAATTCTATACATTTTTGTCTTAGTTGTCCTGATACTCAGAACTAACTTGGCACTCAAGCTACATTAATACATCCCAGCTCTCCCATCCCAGCTATTATACAGGCATAATCATTTGCCTGTTCTTTTTTTTTAGTGATTGATTAATTGATTATGCCACCTCAAATACTTTCAGAAATATAAATTATACATAGGTAAAAATTTAAATACTCATAACTTCTCATTATGGAAGACTACTATGTTTTAGCTTGTAGCTATTGAAAATAAATTTGCCAAAGATATTGCCTTTATGCAACATGTTTCTAACTCACTTTGTACCCTTTTGTTTATATTTAGCTTCATCAAACAGAATTATTGAAAGGATATTCTCTGGGGCAGTAACAAGGTAAGAAAAAGCATCTGAATTTAAAAATGAATTACAGATGTGGAACCTGAGTTGCTCAGTGGGTTAAGCATCTGCCTTTGGCTCAGGCCATGATCTCAGGGTCCTGGGATCCAGCCCCATGTTGGGCTTCCTGCTCAGCGGGGAGTCTGCTTCTCCTTCTCTTTTTGCTCCTCCCCCTACTCCTGCTCTCTCTCTTTCTCAAATAAATAAAATCTTTAAAGAAAAATGAGTGAATTACAGGTAACACTTTAACAATCTCATTTTAGCACAGTTTCCTGCATACCGTGGCTTCATACAAGACAGTAGTAATTCTTTAATTTATGGGCATTAGTCCTTTACCTAAATATAGGTAACAGTATTTGATCCTGGTGATTATTTGCATTCAAATCAGAAACAAGACTTCTTTTTTCTTACCTGCAAATGTCTTCTGGTTTCACCCTCCAGGCTTTTGCAAACAATATAGGCAATGGAAGGGATGCTCTTTGTTAGGATTCCAGCCTTCTAATTTTTCTTTGACTTAATTTCCAAAGAAAGATGTTGCTTTATTTCTTAGTCGGTGATCCTACTAAATTTATCTCAGTAACTGATCAGGAAACTTTATACCCATGTGTTTTCTTCAGGGGAAAAACAGTACAGAAAGAGGGAAGAATGAGCTATGCAGACTTTGTTTGGTTTTTGATCTCTGAGGAAGACAAAAGGAACCCAACCAGGTATGACTTTTTTTTAAAATTTAAAATCAATTAATTAACATATAGTATATTATTAGTTTCAGAGGTATAGTTTAGTGTTTCAACCCAGGATGACTTCTAAGTTTCCTTTGCCAGGAATGTTAAACACTTGAACAAAGCTTGAAAAAGTCATGATGTATACTCGGTGGATGCCATCTTGCCCTAGAGGCACCAAGTTGAATTAGACTTAGTGTCTGCCCTCTCAGACTGAATGCATAGTCACAGCATATCAAGAGAAGTGCTTTTGCCCCCAGAAACAAAGGTGAAGTGACCTGCGAGCTGGCCCTAAGAGTTAAGTAGGACTAGTAAGCTTTTATATGGAATGTGGGAATATATATTAAGAGTTTTCATTGTTTTATGATCTTGATGGTTCAATAGTAAATTAGAGAGGGAAAGAAACAAATTGTGGATGACTGGAATAGACAAATTAGAATCATCTCTCCTTTCCCTTGGCAGTCTCAAACGTACCTTGATTTGTAGTTGTGAACATACACATCTGTTTCTTACCACTAGTCTGTCTCTTATTTAAGCCAAAATCTAGGTCCCTCTCTTCTTTTTATTCCCAGCTTGTGTTAACAGTTACCCAGCACATAGTTTGTGCTTAGTACCAAGGAAGGGAGAGGCTACGGTCCTTGGTGCTGCTTGCTAATATAACTGACTCAGCTGCCTGTATGTTGGATCTAGACGTTACCTAAATGGTGGATACATGGTTTGGAAATCAAGGAAGTAGAAATAAAATGAAGCTATTTCTTGGGCAGCCTATTAGATTATTTTTAAATAACTTTGTTTTCCATTTCAAAGAATAATTTATTGTCCATTATAGACAATTTGGAAAACATGGATAAACAGAGGAAAACAAAGTTAATACCAATAATTCTAACATTCACAATAAAAGACTATTAAAAGTTGCTATATATTGTACAGTCTCTTTCATATATTTTAACATATTTTTGGATATTTAGATTAGTTCCATTAGACTAAGTCTTTTTTTTTTAAGATTTTATTTATTAATTTGACAGAGAGAGAGATCACAAGTAGTCAGAGAGGCAGGCAGAGAGAGGGGGAAGCAGGCTCCCTGCTGAGCAGAGAGCCCTATGCAGGGCTTGATCCCAGGACCCTGAGATCGTGACTCGAACTGAAGGCAGAGGCTTTAACCCACTGAGCCACCCAGGTGCCCTAAGATTAAGTCTTAATTACCATACACTCTCAAATTTTTATGAAATGCTTTCCAAAACAATAGTTACAGCTAAATGGTTGTAACATCCACTACTTTTTTCATTAACATAAATTTCCCAAAATGGAATTGTTAGGTTAAAATGGTATAGACATTTTTAAGGGCATTTATAAAAATTATTAAGTTGTTCTTTAGAAAAACTATATAATTTTATACTTTTATCAACAAGGTACTGAGCATATTTCCTATAACCCCTATTAACACTAGGTATTTTCCTCTTAAAAATATTTTCCAATTTGATAAATAAGAAATTCGGTGTTATTTTATTTTGCATTAGATTGCTAATGAGGCTGAATTTTTTTCGTATGTATTCAGTCAGTTTTA
Source organism: Nasua narica (assembly GCA_028533885.1). Classification (NCBI taxonomy): domain Eukaryota; kingdom Metazoa; phylum Chordata; class Mammalia; order Carnivora; family Procyonidae; genus Nasua; species Nasua narica. The sequence goes on from CM052799.1 coordinate 82,072,700, forward strand.
TTTCATTTTAGGCAACTTGTCTTTTCAAGTCTTTTGCTCATTTCTGCTGGATTAGTTTTTTTAAGTTTATTATTTTATCACAAAAACATATTAAATATTTTAAAAATATAAAATACATTCAAAACCTTAATATAAAATTCATTCATAGTTCCATGACCCATATTTAACATTGGTATATATCCTTCCACTCTTCCTCCCTCTCCCTCTCTACCCATTCTATCTCATTCTTCTCCTTTCCCTCCTCCTTCAGTCTTTCTCCCTGCACCAAAAGATATACTATGCTAAATGGTATTGTACTGTATAGATTTGTAACACGCTTTTTCACATAACAGTATATTCCCATGCCAGTAAGTATGCATCTTTATAATGTACCATTAGTCCACTATTTTGAAAGCTTAGGTTGTTTCAGTTAGATCACCTGAATTTCCAAAGATTTAAAGGCTATGCATTTTTCCAGTTCTTGCCCTTTCAGTGTTGTGTTAACCCTCAGTCTCAATCTTTTATCTCTCTTATTTCCTCAATTATGAAAAAGTTTCTTCAAATAATTCTCCCCATGTTTTCCTCTTTATCCCACAAGGACAAATGAAGAGAACTAGAAATGGTAATGAAAAAGATTAATAACAAACTCTATGAACATATACTTATTCTTTCTTCTCTCACTGTCTTTAAAAAACATAAATTACATAAAGTAATAGAAGAGTATAGTTTGAGGTTCATAATATATGTAGATACAATATGTATAGTAAAGTAGTAATTAGAACAGTATAGTTTTGGGTTTGTAACATATAGAGATGTAATATGTATAGCAATAATAGCACAAAAAGAAGGAAGAAGGAAGAAAGTTATATAGGAGTAACATTTCAGTGTCTCACTGGAATTAAGTATAAATCTGAAGCAGATTCTAAGAAGTTAAAAATGTATATGGTGGCCCCTCTTTCTGCCCACATGTCCTGTTCCTGTGCTTTAATAAAAGTGCCTTTTTGCACCAAATACATAAATAATAAAAATTAAAAAACAAAAATGTATATGGCAAGCCCCTAGAACAACCACTAGAAAATTAACTCAAAAATATGTAGTGAAAAAAATCATTAAAAGAATTAGGATGTTACACTTAGAAAATAATTCACTTAATGTAAAAGAAAGCAGTAAAGGAGAAACAGAAAAAATGCCAAGACAGAGAACAAAATGTAAATGGCAGACATAATTCTAACTATATCAATAATAACAATTTATAAATGTGAATGGATTAAACATTCCTTTGACAGAGATTTTCAAACTGGATTTAAAAAATAATATGCTATCTACATGAGAAATATTAGAATTAAAGATACAATAGGGAGGAAAAAATAGAAAAGAAGTGTAGGGATGTGTCATGCAAACAACAACCATAAGAAACTTGGAATGGCTTTATAAGTATCAGAGAACATAGACTTTAATACAAAATTAGTTACTAGAGATGAACAGGAAAACACTACAATTATATATATGCACCACAACTCAAACCCTAAAATACATGAAACAAAACTGACAGAATTAAAATAAACAATTCAACAATAATAGTTGAAGACTTCCATACCCCTCTTTCAGTGATGGATGAACAACCAGGAAGAAGATCAACAAGGAAATAGAAGTCATGAAACACACTACAAATAAAATTATAAACCAAATAGACCTAACAGATATCTATAGAACACTCCACCTAAGAACAGTAGAATATATATTCTTCTCAAGTACACATGAAATATCCTCCAGGATAGAACATATGTCAGCCCATAAAACAGTCTCAACATAAAAAGAAGTAAAATCATGCAAAGCATATTCTCTGACCATAATGGAATAAAATTAACAACAACAGATAGGAATTTGGGAATTTACAAACATGTAGAAACAACACACTGCTTAAATAACCAAAGGATAAAAGAAGAATACATCAAAGGAAATAATTTGAAACGAATGAAAATGAAGGGGAAAGTACCAAAATTTTAAGATGAATGAAAATGGAAACAAAGAATGCCAAAACTCATGGGATGTAGCAGTGCTACATGCAGTGCCGAGAAATGTATAGCTATAAACAAATATACTAAAAACCAAATGTCTCAAATCAATAACCTAACCTTCTACTTTAAGACACTGGGGGAAAAAAAGCAAATTAAGCATAGCAAACACAAAGAAGGAAAGAAGAATGACTGAAGCGAATAAATTAGAGAATAGAAAAACAATAGAGAAAATCGATGGAACTAAAAGATTTTTTTAAAAAAAGATTAATAAGGCCTTAGCTATACTGATTAAGAAAAGAAGAGATAACATTTAAATTGTTAAGGTCAGAATAAAAGAGGTAACATGAATGTTGACTTCACAGGAATAAATATGTGTGTGTGTGTGTGTGTGGTGTGTGTGTGTATAAAACATAACAACTTTAACTAACAAAAACAAATTAGATAACTTAGACAAAGTGAGCAAATTCCTAGAGGGACACTAGTTCGAGATGAAATAAAGACTCTGGATAGGAAAAATAGTCCCAGGCTGATAGAGCTTCACTGGAAATTGCTACCAAACATTTTTAGAAACAAAACAAATAACCGTGGGGGTGGGGCATAGGGGACAGGCAGACTGAGGAGCAGATTCTTAACTATAGAGAACAAACTGATGATGGTTACTGGAAGGGATATGAGTGGGGAGATTGGTCAAATATGTGATGAGGGTTAAAGAGTCCACTAGTTGTGATGAGCACCAGGTGTTGTATATAAGTGATAAATCACTAAATTGTATACCTGAAAAAATATTAATGCTTTACAACCTTCCAAAGAATAGGAGAGTAAAGAACACTTCCAGATTCATCCTACAAGGCCAGTATTACCCAGATACCTAAGGCAGACAGTAATGCAAAGTCATTTTACCATCTAAAACTCAATCAGTACAATATACTGTATTAATAGAACAAAAGATAGAAACCACATGATCATCCTAGTAGTCTCAGAAAAAGCAGTTTAAGAAGTCCAGTAGCTCTTCTTGATTAAAAAGACACTTAAACTAAAAGTAGAAGGGATTTTCTTTGACCTGATAAAGGATATCTATGAAAAACCCACAGCTGACAACTATAGTGAATAGTGAAAGATTGAAAGCTGTTCCTATGATCAGGAAAAAACCAAAGATGTCTGTTCTTTCAATATTGTACTGAAGGTTCTAGCCAGGACTATTAGGCAATTTAATGAAATAAAAAGCATCCAAATTGGGAAGGAATAAGGAAAATTATCTATTTGAATATAGGAAATCCCAAGAAATCTACTGAAAAACTATTAGAACTCAGTAAAGATTAAGTAAGTTGCAGGATATAATACAAATGTGTAAAAAAATCAATTCTATTTCTATGCACAAAGAATGAAAAGCCAAAAATAAAGAAATAATTCCAGTTATAATAGCAGCAAAAAGAATAAAATACCTGGAATAAATTTAACAAAAGTATTATAAAACTTATACTGTGAGAACTATGAAACATAATTGAAAGAAATTAAGGAAGATTTAAATGAAATGAAGGTATCCCATATTCATGGATCAGAAGGTTTAAAAATAGAATGTCAGTACTCCACAAATAGATTTGTATATTCAAAGCAACTCCTTAGAAAATCCCAGCTACTTTTTGTTGTTGTTTTTGTAGAAATGAAAAAGCTGAATCCTGAATTCATATGGAACTACAAAGGGATCAGAGTAGCCAAAACAATCTTGAGGAAAAATAAAATCATAGGATTCACACTTACTGATTTCAAAATATACAAAGCTAATATAAACAAGACAATGTGATAATCTTTACTGGCATAAAGATTGACATGTAGATAAACAGAGTTGAATTAGGAGTCCAGAAGTAAAAAATAAATCCCCACATTTATGGCTAGTTGATTTTCAAGAAGGATTCCAAGATAATTCTAATGGGGAAAAAATAGTCTTTTAAGAAAAGGTACTGAGAGTTGGATATGCATGCAAAAGAAATACCATCACGAAAACTAAGGATTCCAGGTAAGAGATCACAACACCTGGATGGAGTACAGAAATAAGAAAAGATGAAGAGGGTAGAAAGGAAAAACTCCTATTACCTGTGTCACCCCATCTCTAAAGCACAGGCAGCCCAATATGGAGACACCCTCCCCATGGGGGAAGGGAGAGTGAAGTGAGTGCCCAACTTGACTGTGGACCCCAGCAACAGGCCCCCAGTGAACACTAATACCAGGCTAGCATCAGCGGGCCCAGCCACTAGGCCCAGCCCAATGCCAGGCCAGCGCCCATGAACTCCAGCTCTAGACCTACCCCTGTGGTCCCAGGCTCGACTCACTTCAGCACTAAGCCAGACCTCACAACACCAGACTCCCAAGCAAGCAACTATAGACCATTCTCCATAATTGTTGAGCACCAGGTTGGCCCCTGCAACCCCAAGCTTGCCCCAGTGCCAGATCAGCCCCTCGATCCACAGGCTCTAGCAAAACCCAGTAGACTTCAAAAATGACCAGCCCCAAGAGACCCAGGCTCCAGGTCTACCACTGCAGACCTATACTGCTGGCATCACAGACCCATCCTAGCAGCAGGCCACGCCTTGCAGACTCTGGCTCAAGACCCAGTTATTACCACATCGGCCCCCATGGACCCACTCACCTGCTGACCTGGGCCTCCTGATTCTAGCCACAAACTCACCCACAGACTCCAGGAGATAGCTTGCCCAGAATTTCTGAACACACAGAATGCTAAAGGGCATTCCCTACCAAAGTCAGTCTTTAAAGACTGAATGAAAGAGATGCCTACTTTTTCAGATGCAGCAACACCAATGCAGTGTCACAAGGATCTTGAATAACCAAGGGAATGTGACATCACCAGAGAAACAAAATACCAGTAACTGACCTAAAGAAATTGAGATCTTCAGGGGTGCCTGGGTGGCTCAGTAGTTAAGCAGCTGCCTTCGGCTCAGGTCATGATCTTGGGATCCTGGGATCAAGCCCCGCATCGGGCTCCCTGCTCAGTGGGGATCCTGCTTCTGCCTTTCACTCTGTCTGCTACTCTGCCTACTTGTGCTCTCTCTGTTTCTCTGTCAAATAAATAAAATCTTAAAAAAAAAAAGAAATTGAGATCAAACTGTGTGACAAAGAATTCAAAATAATCATCTTAAAAAATTTCAGTGAACTACATGAGAAAACAAAGAACTAAGCAAGCTCAGGGAAACAATACATAAAGAAAATGGGAAGTGCAACAAAGAGAAACCATAAAAACAAGCGAAAAGGGCATTCTGTGCTGAAGAACACAATAACTGCCCTGAAAAATTCCACAGACAGCTTCACCAGCAGACTCTATTAAGCAAAAGAAAGAATTAGTGAGCATGAAGACAGGTCAACTAAAATTACCCAGTCAGAGGAAAGAAAAGGAAAAGAAAAAAAAATGAAAAAGAGGGCAAAAACCCTGGAAGGGTTATTGGACACCACTATTAAGGGGTGCCTGGGTGGTGCAGTTGGTTAAGCCTCCAACTCTTGGTTTTGGCGCAGGTTACAATCTTAAGGTCATGAGATCAAGCCCTGTGTTAGGATCTGCACTTGGCACAGAGTCTGCTTGAGATTCTCTCTTCCTCTTCCTCTCCCTCTTCCACTCCCACTTATTTGTGCTTGCTTATGCTCTTTCTAAAATAAGTAAGTCTTTTTTTTAAAAAAAGTATTCAAGTACTCAACCCATTTTTTAAATCAGATCCTTTTTTAGCCTGAGTAATATTTCATTGTGTATATATACCCCATTTCCTATATTAACTCATCAGGGGACACTTAGATTTTTTCCATATTTTAGCTGTTATAAATAATGCCACATGGGATTGAACATGGGAGTGGAGATCTCTTTTCAAGTAACTATTTTCATTTTCTTCAGATAAATAACCAAAGGAAGAATTGTTGGATTATACAGGAATTCTGTTTATAATTTTCTGATAAACTTCAGTATTGTGTTCCATTGTAGCTGCACCAATTTACTTCCTCACCACACTACACATAGGTTCCCTTTTTTCTATATCCTAATACTTGTTAATTCTAGTCTTTTTTGATGACCATCATTCTAACAGATGTGAGGTGATACCTCATTATATTTTTGAACTACATTTCCCTGATGAAATGTTGAGCATCCCTGAGTCATGTTGAACATCTTCTGATGTACCTACTGGCCACCTGTGTGTTTTTGGAAAAAAGTTTTTTGAGATCCTCTGCCCATTTTTTAATCAGATTTTTTTAAGCTATTAAGTTGTGTGACTTCTTTATATATTTTGGAAATACAGGAGGTTGCCTTTTTATTTTGTTGATGATCTCCTTTGCTGTGCAGAAGCTTTTTTAGGTTAATGTAGTCTCACTTTATTTTTGCTTTTGTTACCTTTGTTTTTGGTGTCAGATCCAAAAAAATCATTCCAAGATGGAATCAGGGAGACTACTGCCAATATTTTCTTCTAGAAGTTTTATAGTTTTATTACATTCAAGATTTTTTACATTTTTGGGTTTTTTTTTTTTTTTTTCATTTATTTGAGAGAGCATGACCATGGTAGGAGCAGAAGGAGAGGGAGAAGTAGACTCCCTGCTGAACAGGGAACCTGACACTGGGCTTGATCTCAGGACCTTGGGATCATGACCTGAGCCAAAGGCAGACATTTAACTAAGTGAGCCACCCAGGTGCCCCATATTCAAGTTTTTAATACATTTTGAGTTGATTCCTGTGTATAGTATAAGATACTGGTCCAGTTTCATTCTTTTGCATGTGGCTGTCAGTTTTTCCAGCACATTTATTGAAAAGACTATCCTTTCTCCATTTTATGTCCTTGGACCCTTTATTCTACATCAGTTAGCCATATATGCATGGGTTTATTTCTGGGCTCTCTATTCTTTATCATTGTTCTGTGTGTCTGTAACTATGCCAATACCACAGTGTTTTGATTACTGTAGTTTTGTGGTATATTTTGAAATCAAGTAGTGTGATGTCTCCAGCATTTTTTTTTTTGTTGCTCAATATTGTTTTGGCTATTCATGGTCTTTTGTCATTCCATACAAATTTTAGGACTGTTTGTTCTCTTTTTGTAAAAAATGCTATTGGAATTTTTATAGGGATTGCACTAAATCTTTAGATTGCTTTGATTAATATTAACAATGTTAATTCTTCTAATCCATGAACACGAACTGTCTTTGCATTTACGCATGTCATCTTCAGTTTCTTTCATCAGTATCCTGTAGTTTTCAGCGTACCGGTCTTTTTCTTCCTTGGTTAAATTAATTGCCAGGTATTATATTCTTTGGGATGTAGCTGTAAATGGGCTTGTTAATTTACCTTTCTGCTACTTCCTATTGATTTTTGTATCCTGCAATTGTACAGAGTTTATTAATCGTAACAGTTTTTTGGTGGAGCCTTTAGGGTTTTCTGTATATAATATGTCATCTCAGAGTTAACAGTTTTACTTCTTCCGTTTCCAGTTTGGATGCCTTTTATTTTTCTTGCCTAATTGCTCTGGCTAGGGCTTCCAGTACTATCTTGAATAAAAAATGGTGAAAGTGGGTATTTCTGCCTTGTTCCAGATCTTACAGGAAAAACTTTCAGCTTTTCACCATTGAATATGATGTTAGCCGTGGGCTTGCATATTTGGCCTTTATTATGTGGAGAGATAAACCCTCTGTACCCACTTTATTGAGAGTTTTTATCATACATAAAGGTTGAATTTTATCAAATGCTTTTTGTACATCTATTGATATGACCATGTGATTTTTATCCTTCATTTCATTTGCATTGATTGATTTGCAGATCTTGAGCCTTCCTTGCATCCCTGGAATAATTCCCATTTTATCATGGTGTATGATCCTTTTAATATACTGTTAATTTGAGTTTCTGATATTCTGTTGAGGATTTTTGAATCTATGTTCATCAGAAATATTGGCCTGTAGCTTTCTTGTGATGTCCTTGTTTTATTATCAGGGTAATACTGGCCTAGTACAATGAGTTTGGAAATATTATCTTCTAATTTTTTGGAAGACTTTGAAAAGGATTAGTAATTCTTTTTTAAGATTTTATCTATTCATTTATTTCTTTGAGAGAGAGAGAGCGCACGCAAGCAAGATGCAGGACCCCCGCTGAGCAGGGAGCCCAATGTGAGGCTCCATCCCAGGACTGCAAGACTATGACCTGAGCCAAAGGCAGTTGCTTAACCAACTGAGCCACCCAGGCGTCCTACCATTAATTCTTTTTGAATTTTTGGTATGATTCACCAGTGAACCCATTTGGTCCTGGACTTTTGTTTGGCAGAAGGTTTTTTTGTTTTTTTTTTTTTTAAGATTTTATTTATTCTTTTAACAGAGAGAGAACACAAGCAGGCAGAGAGGCAGGCAGAGGCAGACAGAGGAGCAGGCTCCCCGCAGAGCAAGGAGCCCGATGCGGGACTCGATCCCAAGACGCTGGGATCATGACCCGAGCCAAAGGCAGCTGCTCAACCACCTGAGACACCCAGGCGTCCCTGGCAGAAGGTTTTGAATACTGATTCAATCTCCTTACAAGTATTCGGTCTCTTCAGATTTTCTCTTTCTTCATGGTTCAATCGTGGGATATTGTATGTTTCTAGGAATTTATCCCCTTGGGTTGTCAGATTTGTTGATGTATAATTGTTCATAGTAGTCTTTTATGATCATTTCTATTTCTGTGCTTTTGGTTGTAACTATTATCACTTTCAGTCTGTGCATATTATTACATCTAATGTGTCTCACTTTAGGCAGCATATCGATGGGTCTTGTTTTCCATTCTGCTATTCTGTCCTTTGATTACAGAATGCATTTCATTTACATTTAAAGTAATTATTTCTAGATGTATAGTTATTAACATGTTAATTTTTTCTTGCTCTTTTGTAGTTCCTCTGTTCCTTCTTCTGATACTCTCTTCCTCTGTGGTTCAATGACTTACTTTTGGGTATGCTTAGATTCCTGTCTCTAACTTTTATGTATCTATGTTATTACTGATTTTCTCTCATTTCTCATTTTGAGTCCTCTCTTATTCCTTATTTTGTGAGTCTAGCTAAAGATTTGCCAATTTTGTTTATCTTTGCAAAGAACCAGCTCTTAGTTTCATTTATGTTTTCTGACTTTTTAGTCTCTATTTCATTTTTTTCCACTCTAATCTTTGGTGGTATTTCCTTCATTCCACTAACTTTGGGCTTCATTTGTTCTTTTTATAGTTCCTTGAGGTGTTAAGTTAGTTTATTTGAAATTTTTCTTTTTTCTTGATATAGGCATTTATCACTATGAATTTCCCTCTTAAAACTTCTTTTGCTGTATCCCATAAGTTTTGCTGTCTTGTTTTTCATTTTTATATTGGTCTCAAAGCATTTTTTGCTTTCTATTGTTGTCTTCTTTGACCCATTGATTGTTCAATAGCATATTATTTAATCTCCACACATTTGTGAATTTCTTGGTTTTCCTACTAGTTGATGTCTAGTTTCATACAAAGATGCTTGAGGAGTGCCTTTGGCTGTTTGTTAAACATCCAGTTTTTAGTTTTTACTTATTTGGAAAACTCCATCTCTTCCTTAATTCTGAATGACAGCTTTGCCAAGTAGAGTAGTACTGATGGAAATTTCTGTCAGCACTTTAAATATATTTTGCCACTCTCTTCTGGCCTGCAAAGTTTCTGCTGAAAAATCTGCTGATACTCTAAGGGGGAGCTCCTCTGTACATAACAAGTTGTTTTGCTCTTGCTGATTTTAAGATTTTTTCCTTAACTTCCGACACTTTAATTATAATGTTCTTGGTGTGGTGTGGGCCTTGTTGGATTCCTAGCATTCAGAATTCTTTGGGTTTCCTGCATCCAGGTGTCTGTTTCTTTCCCCATGTTATGGAAATTTTTAGCCGTTATTTCTTAAAATACATTTTTCCCCCTTCTCTCTTTCTTCTCCTTTTGGAAGCCCCATAATATGAATACTAGTTCACTTAATATTGTCCCATGAGTCCCTTAAGCTGTCTTCATATTTTTACATTCCTTTTTCCCTTTGCTGGACTGATTATTTGAGTTCCAGTGCCCTGTATTCAGGTTTACTGATCCTTTTTTCTGCTTTAACTAGTCTATCACACTCCTCTTACATGTTTTTCACTTCAGTTTTTATATTCTTCAGCTCTGTGACTTCTGTTCGGTACATTCTTATATTTTCCATCTCTTTGAGTTCTGTGTTCACCCATTCATCTCCCAAGTTCAGTGAGCATCTTTGTGACCATTATTTTGAACTATTTATTAGGTAAATCATTTAACTCACTTTTATTAAAGATTTTTTTTGAGATTTTATCTTGTTTTTTAGTTCAGAACATATTTTTGTGTTTCTTCATTTTACTTGACTCTATGTTGGTTCCTATGCATTAGATAAAATGTTCACCTCTCCAAGTCTTGAATAGCAGCCTCGTGTAGTAGTGAATCTTACTATTCAACCCTGCCCTAGCTGTTGTCTCTTAAACCTTTGAATTGTCCAAGCATCCTGTTTTATTTTAAACAGCTCCCAGTAGGTGAGATTGTGCCAAGAGCTACCAGTGTCCCAACGGGGAGGATCTTAGCACCTAAATGTTGGCTTATTGTCATCTTCTTAAAGTATGCACATATGTACATACAGTCCTATGGAACCACAAACAAGCCCCACTGACCATCAGAGCGAGGCAATCTGGAAGTGTCTCCTGAGCAGCAGTACCAAAAATTGGGGCACTGTGCAAGTGCATACACTCCTTTCTAAAAGATACCAGCAGGCTGAAGCAAGACAAAGGGAGAGCACAAAGATAGCATCCACTGGCCTCCATTCCATAAAAGGAACTCCATAAGCTTCTAGATGTGTGCCAAACCTGAAACCTGCCTTTTGGGTTAAAATTCTGACACAAGCAAATAGCTCTCTTTCACAGAAAGCCTGGGGGCTTTCTTGTCTATGCAGTACCCTGGATATAGTAGCTTGCCAAGAACCGTGTCCCCTATTGTTATAGTTCCATAGGGCCCAGGAACACAAGCCCCCTGGCTATCAGTGAGTGTCCACTGGGTGGCAGCTGCAAATACGAGACAAGGCTCCAGACATAAAAACAGGGCATCAGATGTGTGTAAAATCTCCCTCCAGGAGATACTGGCACTCTGTAGTGCAGCAGAGGGGTGGAAGTGAAGATGGTATCCACTAGCCTTTGTCCCCAGAGAATACCCCAGCAGGCTCTTAGATGTGTGTTAAACTAGATGCCTGCCTATAGGCCCAGGCTTTAAGATAAGGAAATGAGTCTCTTTCACAGAAAGTCTGGGTGCCCATTGGCTACTTCTGCACTGGTCCTTGGGGTGGGTGAGTCCAAGCACAAAGTCCTTTAAGAGCCATTTCTCACTTCACTACAGTCTTGTCAGTCTCATGGACACAAGTTCTATTGGTTTCCAGAGCTAGATGTTTTAGGGAGTCATCTTTTAGTTGCAGGTCTTAAAAGTTATGGGGCCCAGTGTGAGAGATTCAAATCCTTAACTCCTTGGAAGAAGTTCATGTTTTAAGTTACCTCCTGATCGTAGGTCACCATGACAGAGGTCAGAATTACAATGAGATTGTGTCTCAGCCTGTCCTACCCACATAGATGTGGGGTTTTTCTTGTTTGTCCAGTGTGTAGGAGTCACTTAGCTAGTTTTAAGGGTTCTTTTCAAAGGAAATTGCTCCATATATAGCTGTCGATCTGGTGTATCTGTGGGAGGAAATCAGTTCAGGATCTTATATCACTATCTCAAATCAGAACTCTAAAGTTAAGATCATGAAGAGGTACCTGCACTCCCATGTTCATTGCAGCATTTTTCACAGTAGCCAAGATAAGGAATCACCCTGAATGTCCCTCAGTGAATAAATGGATAAAGAAAGTATGTTGTGTGTGGCACACACACACTGGAATATTGTGGCATATATGTGTGTGTACACACACACACACACACACAATGGAATATTATTCACTCTTTAAAAAGAAGGAAATCTTGTCATTTGCAATGATGTAGATGAACCTGGAGCACACCGTGCTAAGTGAAATAAGGCAGGCAAGGAGAGACAAATACTGCATAATCTCACATATATGTAGAATCCAAAATAGTCAAACACAAAACAGGCATAGGGTAGAATTGTGGTTAGCAGGGGCTGAGGGGAGAAGGCAATGGGGAAGAGCTAGTCAAAGGGTACAAAGTTGCAGTTAGGATAAAATGTACAACATGGTGACTGTAGTTAATACTACTGTACTGAGGGGCGCCTAGGTGGCTCAGTCATTAAGCGTCTGCCTTCAGCTCAGGTCTTGATCTCAGGGTCCTGGGATTGAGCCCCATATCAGGCTCCCTGCTAGGCAGGAAGCCTGCTTCTCCCTCTCCCACCTCCCCTGTTTGTGTTCCTGCTCTCAGTCTGTGTCAAATAAATAAATAAAAATCTTTTAAAAAATAATAATACTGTACTGAATACTGGGCATCTGCTAAGAGAGTAGATTTCAGATAGATTTCTCATCCCCTTTCCCCCAAAAGATGGTAACTAAGTGAGGCAATGCTCTGTTAAGTAGTCTTACTGTCGTACTACATTAAATTATCTCATTGTACACCTTAAATACACTTTTTACTTGAAACATTAAAAAATTATTTGAAAAACTTTATCCACAGTAAAAATGTAGAGAAACATAAAATTCACTGTAATTATATATCTTATTCATAATATATCTGAAATGTTATTTGAACATGTAATCAATATAAAAATATTGATGTTTTACTTTTTTCCTATTAAATCTTCAAAATCTGTTGTGTATTTGCCCTTAAAGATACCTCAAATTGGACTAGTCAGGGTGCCTGGGTGGCTCTGTCATTTAAGCGTATGCATTCAGTTCAGGTCATAATCCCAGGATCCTGGGATTGAGTCCCACATTGGGATGCCTGCTCAGCAGGGAGTCTGCTTCTCCCTCTCCCTTTGCCCTTCCCTCCTGCTCATGTTCTCTGTCATTCGCACTCTCTCTCAAGTAAATAAAATCTTCTAAAAAAAAAACTGGACTAGCCATATGTGGATAGTGGCTACCATACTTGACCATGCAGATGTGAGTAATAAGAGTTCCAGAAAAAGAATGGATAAGGGTAAAAAGAGGCAGGGAAGTAATAAAATAATTTAAGATTTCCAAGAACTAAGGGATAGGGCTCTCAGAAAGCCCAATAAAGTAGATAAATTAGACCCAAACCAGTATACTTCATCATGATATTTCAGAACTCCAGGGATGCAGAGAAACATCTACAGGCTTTAAAGAAAAAAAAAAAACAAACAGGTTATTACAGTCAAAGGATCAGATATCAGCATAGCTTTAGACTTTTCAAAAACAACGGATAGATAGAAGACAGTGAATCATTGCCTTTAAAATTCTGAAGGAAAAGTACCACTAAGGTTTATAACTAGCCAAAATATCAACCAAGTTAGGAAGTAGATAAAAGATGTTTTCAACTATCAAAGATCTCAAAAAAAGTTACCTGCCATGCTCCCTTTTTTAGGAAGCTACTGAAAGGTGTGTTACACCAAACAACGAAGTCAACCAAGAATGAGGAAAGTGTGAAATACAAGAAATGGGAGAAAGGTGAAAGGAATCCCTGGGATGAAACTGTGAACCCAACCTAGAGGGCAAGCAGTCCAGGTTAGAATAGGTCAGAAGGAAGCAAGAAAGACTTCAATCGAGAAAATCTAGTTGGTAGAATCCTGATGAGACTGATTATGGTTGTAGAAAACTGGCAGATATGGGCGTTGAATAGTAACATGTACACAGAAATCTAAGCAAATGAGAAAGAAAAGAAAAATAAGTTATCAACTCTGAATGTTGGGTAATTTATATTAAGAGATCCAGAATGGTGTGTAGGTAAAATGGAATGAGAGGTAAAAGAGCTAAAACTTCATCTTTCATAGTGTGAAATTAATATACAGTTCTTAAAACTGAAATGTAAGAAAGGGTAATACAGGCATCTTATCTGAAAATATAAAGATAAAAAGATAATCAGTGTCCTTATGTCCTAGCATTGAGTATTGGTTCCGCTGCATGGATGTGGATGGGGATGGTATACTCTCCATGTACGAGCTGGAGTACTTCTATGAGGAGCAGTGTGAACGGATGGAAGCCATGGGCATTGAGCCCTTGCCATTCCATGATTTGCTGTGCCAGATGCTTGACCTGGTGAAGCCAGCCACTGATGGTAAGATTGAGTAAAAGGCCATTTGCACTTTTCACCTGTGTAACAGAGTAGGGCATTTAATCCCGGATTGTCCTGAATTCTTTAACTTCCAGAGTCCTCTATACTGGCTTCCCAAATACAGAAATATTTAAATTTCTCCTTTTAGTGTGGAACCAACAATTGATGGCAAATTTAAGAAATTTTTCCATAGAGGGGTGCCTGGGTAGCTCAGTCAGTTAAGCATCCAGCTCTTGATTTCGGCTCAGGTCATGATCACAAGGTCAGATCGAGCCCCACCTGGGGCTCCATGCTCAGAGGGGAGTCTGTTTGAGATTCCTCCCTGTGCCCCAGCCCACTGCACTCTCAAATAAATAAGTATATCTTTTTAAAAAAATTCTCCATAGAAACAAAGTAGATTAGTGATTGCCCAGGGCTCAGGATAAGGGAAGTTGGGGAAGGTCTGCTTGATGGGTACAGAGTTTCCTTTTGAGGTGAAGAAATATTATGGAACTCAATAGTAGGGATGGTTGCACAATATTTTGGATGTACTAAAAGCCATGGAATTACACACTAAAATGGTTAAAATGGTGAATTTTATGTCAGTTTTACCTAAAAAAAAATGGGATCTTGTATAATAAAATTAGCATATACATATAATTTTAAACTTCAGTAAAAGATTTTTTCATTTGCCAAAAAATAATTCTTGAAATTTACTAATTTGTTTTTACATAGGCAAAATAACACTACGAGATCTGAAGAGATGCAGAATGGCACACATCTTTTATGACACTTTCTTTAATCTGGAAAAATACTTAGACCATGAACAGAGAGATCCCTTTGCGATCCAGAAGGTACTGGTTTTAACTTCTATATGAGGGATGCGGTATCAGGGGTTGTGTGCTACAGATAAAAATGATCTCTGCCTATAGGAATCTTGTATTTAAAGAGGTAACATTTAAAACATTTCATCACATACTAAAAAGAGAAAAATGGACCTATAGCATATCTCTCCCCACACCTAATCTTCAAGTTTAGGTAACCTTCATCTGCCTATCACTGTGAATTGTATGGCCTGTGTACTTACATATATATTAGAAACTACTTACAAAAGTTTTGAAAAAAATTTGTCCTTCCTTATTTTAAAACAATATATCAATAGGCATATCTGTATTAGAAAGCATATTGGGGTTAACTGTACCATTCATTTCCAGGATGACATGGTAAACAGCTTTCCCCATGATGAAAACTAGACATTCTCATAAGTCAGTCAGAGAAAGACAATTATCACATGATCGCTCTGATATGAAGAATTTGAGAGGCAGGGCAGGGGGTTATGGGGGGGGGGGAGAGAAATGAAACAAGATGGGATGGGGAAGGAGACAAACCATAAGAGACTCCCAAACTCACGAAACAAACTAAGGGTTGCTGGGAGGTGGGGGGGTAGGGATATGGACATTGGGGAGGGTATGTGCTATGGCAAATGCTGTGAAATGTGTAAGCCTGATGATTCACAGACCTGTACCCTGGGGTAAATAATACATTATATGTTAATAAAAAAAATTTTTAAAAAAGAGGTTAAAAAAAAAAAAAAACAAAAAAAAAAACCTAGACATTCTCCATGATAGACAAACCTCAGATAATATAACATTTTTTTCAAGTCTTTGATTGTTGTGCATGACTATCACTGTGAAGTCATTCTACACCTGAATAGAGATGAGTACCCTTCCTCATACACAAAAATCTGTGGTCCCTCAAAAAACCCTGAACATCATATGGTCTGTGTCCAAAAAGGTAGGGAGGGCAGAATATCAACACTTCTTTTCTATTCCCTTGTTTAAAAAGTAAAATTATGTTGATAGACAAGGACTGTTTCCATTGGTCCTATAGGAGTACAACTGCAGGAAACTCGCACAGTCTTTTCTTTTTCTTCTACATGTTGACCTAAGTAGTAGTAAGAATACGAAGATCACCTCTAAAAACAAATACTCTGCACCCTATCTTGGGGCATATCAAGGCACATTATCACTAGCTTAAAGTCAGAATTATGTTTGACTCAAAGGTGCCCATTATTTTATATACTTGTAAACAAACAAAACTGCCAAGGTAAATCTAAGATGTGTGCCAGTTTCAAAGATGTTAAAAGGATGTGGTAGGTGTTTTTTAAAATGGATTAAGTATCATAACACATTGTATGGTCAATATTTAGGTATTTGCATTCTTCTAGGCACAATTAACCTTACCTCTGAGGGCAGTGCCAATTCATTTTAATCATGGAAAAACATTTTAACTGGAATATATAATCCAAGATACTGTCCATATTGTAGAAGGAAAAGAAAATGTATAGCCTTTTCCCCCTTCATTTCTTCTATTTATGTTATAAATTTTACTTAAAATTTTTACTTTATAATAGGTGATAGTATATCAAGATTTGTTCTGATCTACAAGGAACATTTTTAGTCAGGAAGTGCTCAATAAATTCCAGACACTGTTGAAGAGACATATGGTCAAATAGAGATAACAAAGAACAAAAAGTAGCAATCAAGCATAATACAGTATAGCACAGAAATGATTTGGGGAAGAAGGGCTGTTTCCAGGAAGATAGCACAGATGACATGGTATCGGAGCTGCCTTTTCCGGAAGCAATAAAAATGTGCCAGAGGAAGGGATGGTATATTTCAGGTGGGCATATGCAAAAACCACAGGTCACTCTAGATAGCTGCTGTGCAAAGTGCCAGGGAGAAGGGCCTTGGGAAAGGTTTCTGATTATAAGGCAAAAGAATCTAGACCTAAAGACTTAGCTGCCGAGAGTTCACTAAAATTTTGTGATTGGAGGCACAGAAATCACTTTAGGAGTGTTACTTTAGCACCTCTTTTAACACATTCAGATGAAACATTTTTGGGTAGGTCATCACAAATGATGTATATAACTAAATAAAACCTATCTCCAGTTCTTTGTCTTTGATTATTTTTGTTTCCTGTCCTGTTTGCAATCAGGATGTTGAGAATGAGGGGCCTGAGCCTTCTGACTGGGACAGGTTCGCAGCTGAGGAATATGAGACTCTTGTTGCGGAGGAATCTGCCCAAGCACAGTTCCAGGAAGGGTGAGTGAGTGTCCCTGGATCTTGTAGAACTTTTTTAACAGGGGTTAACCATATCAGGAATATTAAAACCACCTTAAAAAATCAAACCTAGTAATCCTTATTTTTCAATATGATAAAAATGAGTGATTATAACCAACTTTAGTTGAAAGAGTATTTTTCCCAGCAGTCTTCTCTTCCCTTCTTCACTAATTTCCTGAAAACTCCACATGTCCCGTTTCCTTTCACGGAATAGTACTTTCAGTGGACGCTAAGATCATCGTGGAGTTGTACTATAAGCCCTGTAAATACAGGATAAGACTAAAAGAACTGAAGCTTTTTCAAATAATAAAGATGATCATGTTTAAAACAAATATTTACCAGATATGGTTTTGTGCATTCAACCCTAAACAAGAAGTTACTTCTATGTGGAATTTATAATAGGGTATAATTCTATAAAGGACCATAGTAAGAAATTATCCAAGATTTTCACTGCTTAGAACATTTCAGTTCTAAGTTCTAACAATGAACTTTATAATTCATTGGCTTTTTCCAACATCTTCTCGGGATTCCTTTACCAGTTCCTCTAAGACTCTTGATAAATCCTTATTATTAATGTAATACATTTTTTGAGTAGGTAATACATTCATATGTTTTAATATTCAAAGAAACAAAAGGATAAATAGTAAAGTTTCTTGCTGTCCAGTTTTCCTTCCCAGAAGCAATCACCGTGGTCATTTTCTTATGTACCCTTCCAAAGACACTCTCTGTCTCTCTCTCTCTCTCTCTCTCTCTCTCTCACGCACACACACACACACACATATATGCATATACATGTGTATATATAAAAAAAACAATTACGGGGCACCTGGATGGCTCGGTCAAATATTCAACTCTTGATCTCAGCTCAGGTGTCAGTCTCAGGGTCGTGAGTTCAAGCCTCACATTGGGCTCCATGCTGGGCATGGAGCCTACATTAAAAAAAAAAATAGACATATACATGCTTATATTTCTTTTTTCCCTTATATATATGTAGCATATTACATTCATTGTTTGGTACCTAGCTTTTTCCACACTTGTATAAAGTTTCTGTTACAAAAGATGAATAAGTTCTAGAGATCTGCTGTACAATTTTGTACCTATAGTTAATAACGTGGTATTATACATTTTAAAATGTTAAGAGGATAAACTCATGTTAAGTCTTCCTACAAAATACACACACACAAGAATACAAGGAAATTTTTGGAAGTGATGGGTATGTTCAGTACTTTGGTTGTGGTATCACAGATGTATGCATATGTCCAAACTCAAAAAGGTGTATTCATTAAATGCATACAATTTTTTGTGTAACAATTAAACCTAAGTAAAAACAGAAACAAAGATTGGGAAAACATTATGATAAACCAAAAACATTTGTATTTTATGATTACTAACGTATAAATGAGGCTTCACAAATATTTGGGGGGCCTTGAGTGCATGGAAAAAAAAAGTTTAAAAACCAATAAATTGGAGATTATTCCATATATGTATCTAATAAATGTTCTAAGTTTTTACAGCTACACAATATTCTACTGTATAGTTATACCATTATTAGAATAGTTATGCCACTATTATGAAATATAATGTTCTAGTGAATAATCTTATATATATGTAATTTTATACATATATAGGACAAATTTCCAGAAGTATAGCAAACAGCATACTTGGAAAAACCAGATTTTAGAGACACCCACAAAAAAATGATGCAGACACCCAGAACTAGCAACAGTGGGGAGTCATATTACCCCCAGGCCTAAAAGGACAGGAGATTAAACCATCATCAAAACCTAAAGAGAGTAAGTATATGTAGAGAGTCAGCTGACAGGACTAGTAACCTTCAGTAATTGAATTTAGTCACTCTGGCAAATCAGCTAAGAGCTATTAGAATAAATACCCAATTTCACTTTCCTCATATCCCTTAGTATCCTGCTAGCACTTTCCATTGGCTTCCAACAAGAAACCAAAAGATAAAACAACTATTTGACGTAGTCCAATTGACGTGTCCTCCTGGGGCACAGAGCTAGGCGGAGAGTAGATCGAAAAGGATAAACATCAAATATCCAGCTCAGTACATAATGTCAAATAGCCCTCTACAGAGATTGTACATTTCACACCCATACCATTAAGTCTTCAGTATCTTTTCGGAGAGTACTGAAGAAGCCATCGCCAAACCACTTTCTTTAAAGATTTCCTTAATATGCTTAGCCACAAAACTGGGGTTGCATTTTTATGTCATTGACCCTGAAACCCATAAAAATCATTCATCATTCATTATTTTAAGCCTGACTGAATCAGAAGAGAAGATAGGCAGGTGGATTCACAGCATGATCTAAAATTTTTTTGACATTGAGCTTCCACAATAGGAATTAGACTAAGTTTACTTATGAAGTAGCACCACTACTGTTAAGAGCATGTATGGATGTTTAGAATAAATAGATTTCTTCCAATTTTTACTAATAGGAAGATTAATAAAATTATCCTACATATACATAGTACAATTCCATGTAAACACTAAAAATCATTTTGTGGAGATATATATATATATATATATATATATACACACACACACACACACACATACATACACATATATAGTGTGTGTGTGCGTGCACGCGTGTGTTATCGAAGATTTTGTAAAATTTTTTTTATGTTATATTATTCACCATACAGTACCTCATTAGTTTTTGATGTAGTGTTCCACGATTCATTGCTTGCGTATAACACCCAGTGCTCCATGCAATACATGTCCTCCTTAATGCCCAGCACCGAGCTAACCCATCCCCCCACCCTTCTCCCCTCTAATACCCTCAGTTTGTTTCCCAGAGTCCATAGTCCCTCGTGGTTCATCTCCCTCTCGGATTTCTCCCCTTTATTTTTCTCTTCCTTCTCCCGAATGTCCTCCATGCTATTCCTTATGTTTCACAAATAAGTAAAGCCATATGATAATCATAAAGAAAAAGTAGAGATGTGGAGAAAGCCTTTAAAAGATCAAGAAAGATGGAATAACAAAGAATAAAATAAAGTATAAAAAAGAAAATTAGGTATATGTAAAGAAAACAACAGGGATCTAAATTATATGTATTAGACCTAACAGAGCAAATGGAACAAAAATGTCAAGTCATCAGACGGGGAAAAAAATCATCCTTGCCTCAGATACCTACATAGTAAAAATGAATACTGAAAGACCATGAAACAACATATACAACCGTCTTAGAGAAAGACATTCTATAACCCCAAATTTTATTTTTTTTAAAGATTTTATTTATTTGAGAGAGAGAGAACAGGCAGGGGGAGTGACTGAGGGAGAGAGAAAAGCAGACCACATGCCAAGCAGGGAGCTAAACTTGGGGCTCGATCCCAGGACTCCAGGATCATGACCTGAGCCGAAGGCAGATTCTTAACTGACTGAGCCACCCAGGTATCCATATAGCCCCAGATTTTGTACTAACTCAAGGTGACATTCAAGCATGGAAGCACAAATGGATACTTTCAAACATGTAAGAACTAAAGGGAATATAGCACCGATGAGCTCTTCTTTAAAAAGGACATAATCATAAAACCAAGAACAAATCAAACCCAAATAAAGAGCCTGGAAATGGAGCAACCACTGTGGAAAATAAAGAATAGTATTCAATCCATTCAAATGTAGAAAGCACAGAGATTAGAACATAATATTCTGAAAAAAAAAAAATAACTGAAACTGGAATGTAGAAAAGAGGAAGAAATATATGTAAAACATCCTAGAAGAACAACTTAACTGAAAATAGAAGGTAAAGAGGAGAAAGAAAACTTGTGTGGAAATTTCATTGGCAAGGCTTCCGTAGATACCCTTTAAAGCTGTAAGTCAAATTGAGGGTTTAGGAATACTAATTAAAATAAACACTTGAGAAACCAAAGCTGACTGTAAGTGTTCTAATTCAATCAGAAAACATATACACACAAAAGAAAAACACAGACCACAAAGCATAAAGATGACAGAACTAAGGCAAGTATTTTTACATCAGTGAATGTAAAAGAAATAAACTTGCTTATTAAAAGAAAAGGAATCCATTTTGGAAAGACAACAAAGGTTGAATTAAAAAAGAATGAACACTCAAAAAAAGCTACGCATCTGACAGCAGATTTTTGAAACAAAAACTCCAAGAAGAAAATAAAAGAAATTGGAGCCTATTATTTGCAGCCATAGTAAAATATTCCCTGAAAATAGATAAAATACTTTTCTGGGTTTTGTCAATAGACCATGTACAAAATAAATATTAGGCTACAAACAAAACTACAGTGGACTTCTAAATAGTAACTACAGTTCAGACCAGGTTCTCATTTAAGGAGGTAGTCTGAAAGCATACTAGTTTCAGTCTCTCACACTATTTAAAAATAAGAAATACAGAGTACCACTAACAAAGAGAAATTTTCAGTGGACTGAAAGAAGGAAAACAGATGAGATCAGATTGAAGAGGGAACCAGAACTTAGGTTCTATGCAGGAGGATGGAGAAGATAATTGCTACAAATAAAGAAAGCAGCACTGAAGGGAGATCCATACCTGAATTTGACTGAAACCAAGAGCAGAGGGAGACCAGAAAAAGCAACGTCCAGGTAGGTAAAACCTTTATATATCACATCCTATCCCTAAAGAAAAGACAAAAAGCAGGAGTGTAGGATCTTGGAGCAGAGAAAGCAAGACCACCAAAATATCCCCACCAGCAGCATGGACCATCCATCCCTTCATTCTCATTGAAAATAGTAGTAACCTCACATTGCCCCTCCTAAACAGCCAATGCAAACAGAGGCAGAAGTCTGTTTCCAACTACACAGAAAAGTGGACAAATAAAAACAGTTGCAAGTATCAGTAAAATACTCAACAAGTGGAAGAACTTCCTCCCTTGGAAGGAGACTCACTACAGCAGTCACAACAAGACCTCAAGTTGAGTATATTTACCATTTTTAGAGAGGTAAGAGAATATTGCATTCCTGAAATGAGACTGACCAGTAATTAAAAGAAAAAATTTTTAAATGAAAACACAGTCAACTGGGCTGAATAATAAAAGGCACAGCTAAAAAGGTTTTGACTTGGGAAACTGATTATGATACTGGGGTAAGAAATCCATGCAGAAACCAGTAGAAATAATAGCCAGATAATTCCCAGAATTCTCACTATTTAAAAAATAAGTATACACACGAATCAGCACATTGTTCTGGCCAGGTGGTATTTTAGGTTTTACAGTTCTGTCACAACTGTTTAGCTCTGGCATTGTAGTATGGCTATGTAGTAGCCATAGATAATATGTAAGCAAATGAATGTGGCTGTTTTCCAGTAAAATTTTACTAATGCAGCCTGAGATATGAACTTCCTATCATTGTCACATGTCATGAAGTACTCTTCTTTTGATTTTTTTTTTCAAATTTAAAAAAGCAAAACCTTAGTTCACTGGGCTGTACCAAAAAAAGGTGGAGAGAGAGATTTGTCCCACAGCCAATCCTGTACTAGAGTGAAATTTCAGAACATAAAACGATCTAAGGAAGAACTAAAAATCTACCAGAGACAACAAAACAAAACAAAACAAAAAACACCCCCCAAAAAAACCAGATTATCCACAAAGTGAATGGAAAAAGAAATGGATCAGTATAGCTTTGAATCAAGAATTCTATCCCTATTTATATGTGAGAGCCAATAAATACATTTTCAGACATCCAAAGATGCAAAAAGTTTACCATCCACAGACTATCTCTAAAAGAAGTATTAAGGGAAGTTCTTCAGCAAGGAGGTAAATAGATTCTAGAGGAAACAAGTGGAATGCAAGAAGTAATCATGAGCAACAAAATTACTAAAATTTATTCTTAGAACCAAGTAAATAGTGATCACAGATATATTGTTAAGAGTAAAAGGAAGTCAGGATGATACACTATGAATCTTTATTAGAGTGGATAATACTGATACTGATAAATTTATATTTCTCTAACAATGACTAGACTTAAAGTATGTGTGTTAAAAATATAAGGTCAATCACTAAGAGAATAAAAATGAAATGGAAAACTTTCTAATCAATTTTTAGAAAAAGACACTATATTAAGTGGAAAAAATTAGTAAAGAAAACTCAATCTACTAAAAGACATATGTGTTAATCAGCATTCTTTTGGTGTCAAGTGACCTAACCTCAACTCAAATTGCCATTAACAAAAAAAAAGGAACTATTGGCTTACAGAACTGTAAAGTCCAGGGGTAGTACTGACTTTAGAGACTCAGACTTTATCTATTTCATCTCTTACATAATGCTTTCCTTTCATCTTTCCACTCTTAATAAGTTTTTCATATGTGGCAGCAAGATGATCACCTGAGAGCTTTAAGTTCAAATGAAAGAGAAAATCCCTTTCCCCTAAGTTCCAGTGAAAGCCTAGGATTTGTGTCTCTTTGACTAATTATTAATTGGCTTAGTTTGGGTCCAATCCCTGAATCAATTCCTGAAGGAGTGAGGCCTAGTACTAGACTTGTACACAATTCAGGTCCATCCAAACCATGTGTTTTCCCAAGGGAAATTAGAAAATATGGCCATAAAAAGGGGGAATGCTATGCCAAGAAAGGAAGAACAGATGTCCACTATAGTAAGAAAGAAGAGACAAAAAGATAAAGACAGTACAAAGTAAATGGCCAGACTAAGTTCAAATATAGTATCAATCACAAAATTCACATTGGATTAAAAAGTGAACTGTATACTATTATTTAGATTCATCCCTAACACAGAGGTAAGAGTCAAATGAATAGTAACGGGCAAATCAGATCTGGTAACATTAATGAGACAAACAGAATTAAAGCTTTAAAAGAGATTTTTCAGTATTTCAACAGTTGGCCATGAAAATAAGTTATGAACTTTATACAATATATAAATCTGATAGAAATACAAGGAAAAATTGGCATCTGAAGCCATGTAAAAACCAACAAATCAAATAGGCCAAAAAAATAATATAGATTTAGTAGGCTTTCATAGAGGTACTCAAAAGTATATCTGGTACCCAACAAATACACATGGAACCATCATAGAAGTGCCTATTAATTAAGGCATGAAGGAAATTGCAACAACTTAAAATGTAAACTGAAATTAAAAACTAAAATGCACATACCTGGAAAGTTAAAAATTAAGCTAAAAAACATTAATAAATTTCAAAATAAGTGTTAAACTAAAACAGAAGTCAAAATACAAATTATAATCTTTATAGAACTATGCATTATATTTATTAAAACCTATGGGATCTGTTACAGGGGAAATTTATAACCTATAGACTAAAATAAATCAATTGGCTATCCTCTCAAAATGCATGAGAAAGGATGACAAAATAGACCCAAGTACATAGAAGGAAGAAATTAAGCCCTTTTATTTAAACAAAAATAAATCTATTAATTTATAAACATACACACACAAAACATACTATGTGCCAAGCACTCTTCTAAATATTTTAATTCACAAAATTAAATTGTGGGTGCTCACAAAAACCCTTTTTTGTAGATGCCGTTATCCCCATTTTACAGATAGGAAAACTGAACCACAGAAGGTTAAATAACTTGTCAAAACTATCAACATATAAAAGAATATATCATTAAGAAGTGGGTTTTATCCCAAAATTGCTTCAGTGGTTTAACTTTGTAAAATATGTCATTAACAGATTGAAGATGGAAAAAATATATAAACATATAAACTGATTCTTTGAAGGCATATGATAAATTTAGTACATTTTTGATTTGGAAAAAAAACTAAGCAAACTTAAGAAGGGTAACTTGTTAATGAAAAAGGTTATTAATCCCACACCCTAGAAATAACCAGCTAAAAATACAATAGGGAAAAATCCCATTCATTAATATCAAGAAAAAAGGTGGAAAATATATATGAAGAAAATACAAAATTTCACCAAAAGATACAAAGACCGTTTGCCATGTTAAGATTAATTTATTAATTTGATATAATCCCCCAGAGTATGTCATGGAACTTGATAAGCTAATTCTAAAATTCACATAGAACAATAAATATATGGTGAGTTTATATAATATACAGCAGTGAGTTTGGGAAAGAAAGGTGTGGTGAGAGACAGGGTTATGTATATGATAAAGATAGTATGATGTGTGTCAAGAAAAAAACAGTAAAATGTGTGTGGTGAGTGAAAAAAGTACATATTAAACTGATGTCTGTAAATGTCTGAAAAAGTCTATGTAAATAAATAGACTTTAAAAACTTAAAAGAAATGGGAGAGATTTATAAGGAAATCACTTATAGATTTGAAAAAATGACATTTAAAAAGTGACAAATTCTGTATCACAACCAAAAGGCAAACAAATTGGGTTGCATCATATGACCAGTAGTGTTTTTATAAATCAGATTCTTTAAAAATCAGTAATAAGAGCGTGAATAATGACCACTTCTAAAACAGTCAAAAGAGAAGTTTCACCCAGGATATAAACATGAAGATTCCCACTTCACCCATAGTTAAAATGCAAATAGTTATAGTTTGCATGTATATATGCAAATAGTTAATAGCCAAATTATAACAATTTTAAGTGTATTTATGCATTTAACAGAGCCCCCAAAATATATGAAACAAAAACTGCTAGACAGTTCAACAATGACAGCTAGAAATTTCAAAACTCCTCTTTCAGTAACTGAGAGAACTAGAGACAATAAGGATACGGAAGACTTGAACAACACAGTATATTTTATCTAATCAATATATAGAGAACCCTTCACAAAACAGTAAAATATGCATTTTTTTCAAGTGTACATGAAACTTCCCTAAGACTATATGATAAGTAAACAAAATAAGATACCATAAATTCAAATGGATTACAGTAAATAAAGTGTGTTGTCTGACCATAATAGAATTAAAATAGGAGTCACTAACAGGAGTCTGGGAATCCCATATTTGGAAATTAAATAATACTTCTAAAGACACAGGGGTCAAAGAAGAAACCACAGGGAACTTTATACTTATCTTGAAATGAATGAAAATAAAAGAATATACGAAGATGTATGAGGTGCAGTTAAAGCAGTGTTTAGAGAAAGCCTCAGAAAGGTCTAACATCAATAATATAAACTTCTACCTTAAGAAACTAGAAAAAAGAGCAAACCAGTCCCCAAATAAGTAGAAACATGGAAGTAATAAAGATGAGTAGAAATCCATGAAATAGGAAATAGGAAAACAATATGAAACATGAAACCTAAAGTTGGCTTTTTGTAAAGATTTTTTTTAAAGATAAATCTTTATCAATAATTCTTACCCATGTAAGGAGAGAAGGGAACTTCCTTAACCAGATATGTCGTGGCATCGGTCTGTTCTCATTGATCTTGGGAGGGGTCCTCTCTGCCTCTTGGACACGAATGCTTGTTTCCTTCCCCAGATTAGGGAAGTTCTCAGCTATGATTTGCTCACATATATCTTCTAGACCTTTCTCTCTCTCCACCACCTCAGGGATCCCAATACTTCTGATTTTGGAATGTTTCATTCTGTCGCTAATCTCTGTTTGATTCCTTGGGTTTTAATTTGTTTTTCCCATGCTTCCTCGATTTCCTTCTCTTCTCTCATCTTATCCTAATTCGTTCTTCTGCTCTGTTTACCCTGGCAGTCAGCATATCCAGCTGAGACTGCAATTCATTCATAGCATTTTTAAGTTCGGCTTGATTAGATCTCATTTCTATCCTTAGAGATTCTATACTGTTAATGTTTTTCTCAAGTGTAGATATCGCCTTGATAATTGTTATTCTGAAGTCAATTTCTGACATCTTGGTTATATCCATATCCATCAATTCTATGGCAGAGGCTGCTATCTCTGAATCTTTCCTTTGTTGGGCATTCCTCCTCTTAGTCATTCTGTTGAGGGGTGGTTGAGGGATTGTACAGAGTCCAAATTATTGACCACAGCCCAAGCGAGATGCAGCTGTTTTATAGGGACCTTAGGGTTGTTGGCTCTTCTTCTTCCAGCCTGTCTTCTGGGGGAGGGGCCTGCTGTGCTGTTACTCAGGCAACCCTGTTTGGGTAGAGTTGCCCTGGCCCCTGTGGAGGTGGGGGATGGGTTCAGTGAAGACCAGTTTTTTGGGGTTTTTGTTCTCTAGAGTTTTTCTGTATCTCTTCTGAGAGAGCAGAAGTGACCGTATCCAAACCCCTTGAGACCAACCGCAGGAGATGTTCTGTTTGTAGAGATCCAGATATATTTTCTTACATCTCAGGCTGATTTTGTGGGTGTTCAGAATGGTCTGATAGATATCCAGTTCAATTCAGGGGACTGGTTGAAATAGGGTCCCCTACTCCTCCTGCCATCTTTTTCCCTGAGCCCTTAAACTGGATAAAAGACATCTACAGTTAACATCATACTTACGGTGAAAAATTTAATGCCTTCCCCTGCAATCAAGAACAAAGTAGGGCTATTTCATTATTTCAACTCAACATTGTAACTGAGCATCCTATGTTTTGCAGTAAGACAAGGAAAAGATTTTGAAAGTATTTGGATGGTAAAGGAAATAGTAAAACTATTTATAAATTATGTAACTTTGAAGCAGAAAATACTTCAGATATAAGACCTAAAGCAGAATCTACCTCAAAACTACCAGAATTAATGAGCTAGTAGTTAGCAAAATCTCCAAATACAAGTTCATTGTCTCTCCATATACTAGCAGTGAACAGTCCAGTAGGGAAATTCAAATAAAAAGAATAATTCTCTTCACATTAGCATCAAAAGGAACAAAATATTTAGGAATAAATGTAACCAAAGAACTATAATACTTGCACACTGCAAACTGCAAAAAATAATGCTGACCTAAATTGGATTAGAAAGTTAAGTACTATTAAAATGTCAGTTCCCCCAAATGTGCAGATTTAATGAATTCCCTACTAAAATCCCTGCAGGCTTTTATTGTAGTAATTGGCAAACTGATCCTAAAATTTATGTAGAAATGCAAAGTACCTAGAATAGCTACACTTTTCTTTAAAGGAACAAAATTGAAGGACTTAGACTGCCTGATTTCAAAATTTCCTATGAAGCAAATAATTGAGACAATGTAGCATTGGCATGTATAAAAACAGATCAATTAAACACTCTAGAAACAGACCCTAATATGGATGGCCAATTAATTTTCAACCAGTGGAGAATAGTCCAAAAATGATGTTGAAATCATTGGATATCAATATACCCAAAAAAAGACCCCCAATCCATATCTCATACCATATACAAAAATAACTCAAAATGATAAAAAACCTAAGTGTGAGAGCAGAAACTCTAAAGCTTCTAGAATAAAATAGGAGAAAAATCATTATGACCTTGAGTGAGGCAAGAGCAATAAAAAAATAAATTGGGCTTCCATCAGAATTAAAAACTATTGCTCTTCAAAAGGTACCATTAAGAAAATGAAAAAATTGAGAGAAAATTTTCCCAAAATATCCTGATAAAGGATTTATATCCAAAATATGTAAAGAATTCTTACTGCTCAATAATAAAAAATCTAATAACCTAACTTTTAAACAGACAAAAGATCTAAATAAACACAACTAAATTAGAGACTCAAATAGCAAATATATGAAAAGATATTCTAGATTGTTAGACATTAGGAAAATGAAAATTAAAACCACAGTGAGATATACCACACAGCCACTAGACCAACTAAAATCACTAGTTAACAGTGATGTGGAGAAGCTGGAACCTCATACATTGGACTGATGGGGATGTAAAACTATATAGCCTCTTTAGAAGACTTTGGCAATCTGTTAACAAGTGAACATGCATTCATCATATGATTCAGCAGTTCCACTCCTAGGAATCAGCCCAAGAAAAATGTCCACCCAAAGACTTGTACATAATGTTTACAGCAGCATTATTCATAGTTTCCCCAAACTGTAAATAATCCAAATATCCATCACACTGGTGAATTGATAAAATATAGTATATCTATAAGATGAAATGATACTCAGCAATAAAAGAGGAATGAACTATTGATAAACACAGTATGGATGGATCTCAAACTAAGTGAAAGAAGCTAGACAAAGTATAATCCACTTGATTCCATTTATTTAAAATTCTAGAAAATGTAAATTAATCTATCATGACACCAAATTAGTGGTTACCTGGGGAGGGGGGAGCAGTGATTATATAGGGGCATGAATAGACTTTGGTTGGGAAGCAGAATGGATATTCTCATGATCTTGAATGTTGTAATGCTTTTACAGTTACATACAAAAAGTCAAATTTTACAAGTATGAGCAATTTGTTGTATGTCAGTTATACCTCAGTAAATAAAACAACTAATACATGCAACAACATGGATGAGTCTCTCAAAAATATCACTCTATGTGAAAGGAGCCAAACACTAAAGAGTACATATTATAGCATTCCATTTGTAAGAAATTTCTAGAAAAGGCAAAACTTGTAGAGCCAGAAAGCAAATCAGTGGTCACCTAGTTCCAGGAATGAGAGTGAATACAAACAGGCACAAAGGAGAGGAGGGGCAGATGGAGGGATGAAAATGTTATAAAATTAGATTGGGCTATTGGCTGCACAATTGTAAAAAATTTACTAAAACATACTGAACACTTAAGATCAATGAATTATATATAAACTATGTTTCAGTAAAACTTGTAAAAAAAAAGCAAGAGTCAAAGTTTTTAGCTTATGAAATTGACAGCAATTTTTAAAAGATAATTTAAAAAATAATTTATTAAAGATAATATTAATTCAATAAATGTATTATTACTATATACTAAGCATTATCAGATATTGGTGAACACAGACAGCATCCCTGACTAAGCAGGGAAAACAGACAGATGCAAATAAAATAAAGTATCTTACCTGCTTTTTTTTTTCTCAGTGTTCAAAGAGTTTAAAATCAATGTTTAAATTTAAGGACATGAATTATCACTGCCCTGTGACATTGATATGGCATTAATGGGGCCTCTTTAATAGGTGTGCAGATCTAGCCTCCTGGAATCCACTAGAAAAATACTTGGAAATATCTGATTTGCTTCTTTCTGTTTAAGAGAAACAACACCCCCCACACACACACACAAATATTTTTTTTGCTTTATTTTTTAATTTTTATTTAAATTCAATTAACATATAAAGTATTATTGGTTTCAGAGGTAGAGGTCAGTGATTCATCAGTCTTCTATAATACCCAGTGCTCATTACATCACGTGCCCTCCTTAATGTCCATCACCCAGTTACCCGTTATCCATCCCCTTACCCTTCACCCCTCCAGCAACCCTGTTTGTTGCCTATGCTTAAGAGTCTCTTATGGTTTGTCTCCCTCTCTGGTTTTGTCTTTATTTTTTCCTCTCTTCCTCTATGATCCTGTTTTGGTTCTTAAACTCTACATATCAGTGAGATCATGAGATCTGACTTATTTCACTTAACATAACACCCTCTAGTTCCATCCACATTGTTGCAAATGGCAAGATTTGATTTTTGATGGCTGAGTAGTATTCCATCTTAACTGCTTCTCATAGAGGAAGCACACTGCAGTAACAACTCAGTCTAGGCCCACTATGCAGTAAGACAAACACTTTGAGATATTGATGGTTGAAACAAATTGGTGCAATGTAATTTGGAACGTAATTTGACAGTATGTAGCAACAGTCTGAATTTATACTCTTTGACTCACAATTCCAGTTTGTAAGTAATCAGAAGTTTGGATAGAATGTTCTATCCAAACAATTGGCATTGGTCACTGGTCATTCTTAAATTAAAAAATTCAAAGTTACAAAAGTATACAGTAATAGAATGGTTCCATAAGTCATGGTATCAATGTGTTATATTTTGCAAACATTGAAATTTTTTGTTTACACAAAAACATAAGAGGGGGTTAGAAAATTGTAATATTTCATGATTACAAATGTGTACATCTATGATATACAAGCTAAAATATAAGGCTACAAACTATTAACTCCGGGCTGTGGGATTGCAAGTAATTGTTTTTAATACTGGTCTATAATTTGTAAGTTTCATAAAATGAGCTTGTATTACTTTAATAAATAGGAAAAATGTTTTCTCCCTTAACTGTTTACATAGGTAATATGTCTAAATAGGTAATACATAGGTGGTATGTATTCACAGCAGAAGAGGTAGAAAATACAGATAAACAAAAAACTGCATCTAAAATCCACCATCCAGAGAGAGCCTGTCTTCCCTTCTACACATTTCAATGCAAAAAGATGTTTTACAAAAATGGAATTTATACTACATATTGTTTTGTAACCTGATAAAAAGGAAACAGAAAACAGAGATAGCAGGTATAAACACTTAAAAGTTTGTTAGTCCAAAAAAAAAGAAAAACTGATGGCAGCTAAAGAGAAGAAAAAACTGGCTCAAGCAGAAGTTTTTTCCACTTGTGGTCCTCAGAGAAGGTGGCAGTGTGCCTGGAGGAGAGATAGGAGAGGCAAAGGGATGCAGGCAGATGAAAAGGGGAGGGGGTCATGAGAGGAGATCCAGAGACCAGCTGTAATGAAATTCGAGTAGTATATATGAGAGGCTTCTGCTGGACACTCCTCTTCTCATGTTGTAGGAGATAAGATAAAGCCTCCAGAGAGCACATGTGAGTGATGAGGTCCTGAGGGGAGAGAAGGCTTTCAACAGCCACAGCCTATAGAGTGGGAACCAGAATGTCAAAGGAAAAGGAAGACCGGTTTACAGTTTTTAACAGCTGACTGATACATTCAAAGCAAGGCCAGACCCAGAATCCCAAGGCTACACCACCTAGGACTTAATCTCAAGAGGAATTACAGATACATCAGGGTGAGTCTGTCAAACAAAACTTACAAGACTCAAATATTAGAAATGGATGAAGAACGGTGGTCCTAAGCAGAGGCTTAGGAAGGAGCCAGACAGATCCGGTTCTGCCCACCACTCACCAGCTGGAAGGTTATCTGACTCCTGAGGCTCAGTTTCAGAAGACTCCAGCAACTACGTTCCAAGGTGGTTGTGACAATCTAAGATGTCTAAACACCTGGTACATAGTGGATACCTGATAAAAGTAGCTATTACTATTATTACTACTCTCTGTATGGGAAGAGATGCAACATAACATCATGGTTAAAAGCATGGAATTTGGGTGGCTTAGTGGGTTAAAGCCTCTGCCTTCAGGTCAGGTCATGATCTCAGGGTCCTGGGATTGAGCCCCGCATCGGGCTCTCTGCTCAGCAGGAGCCTGCTTCCCCCCTCTCTCTCTGCCTACTTGTGATCTCTCTGTGTCAAATAAATAAAATCGTTAAAAAAAAAAAACATGGAATTTGGAGTTAAATCTAGTAATTTCAAATCCTTGCTCTGTCACGTAACTAGCTATGTAGTCCCAGGCGTCCAAGCCTCAGCATTACCTATATCTGAGGGTACCACCTGCCACACTGAGCTGTTTAATGAATTAAGACTATGTGTATAGTATCTTTATACTTTGCCCTTAGGGATAGTACCCATATAATCAATAAACACTGGCTATTATTACTACCACTTCTGTGATCTTGGCCACATTAGATAACCTCTCTGAACTAGAATTTAATCAGCTGTAATATTACCATTTCACTACCTATCTTGTCCCCTTCATTCCCAGGGCATACATGGCACACATTTGGCATACAGTAAATATGTTACATAAACAACAAAACTGTACCGAGAATTATATATAATGATCCAACAGTATCTGGCATAGAAATGCTAGAAAAAAATGGAGCTGTTTGTGTTTCCATAAGAACCTAGGCTTCTCCAGGGCAAAAATCACCGGCTTTGTGTTTGGATGGTTTTTTGGTTTGGTTTTGGTTTTTGGTTTTTTGTTGTTGTTTTTTAAGTAGGCTCCATGCCCAGCCTGAAGCCCAACACGGGGCTTGAACTCATGACCCTGAGATCAAGACCTGATCTGAGATCAGGAGTCGCACGCTTAAACCAACTGTGTCACCCAGATACCCCCAAAGACCACTGTTATACTCATCTTTTAATTGTAGCACCTGACAAAATGTTAGGGATGTAGGAGATCCTTAGGTAATGTTTACGGAGTGGTGACAGTCCCAGCAGCCACCTCACCACAAGGATAACTGAAGGAATCCAGACAACTTGACCCTCCAAAAACAACTTGAAATTCTCCATCTACTTTACCATCTAACAAACATCATAGGTACCGTTTGTGTCAGGTAACCTGTATGACCAAATTCAAGGCTGGTACTTAAGCCTTCAACAATAACCTAGCAATAACTTCATATATGAGTGAAGTGAAAGACTGCAAACACTGAAGCTACAAACACTGTGAATTATCACATCTAGCACACAACATGGTCACAGCATACAATAGCATTTGTATAAATTCAAGGTGATGAATGGTCTTGGGAGAAACCAAATAGGGTGCCAGTTACATAAACCAATTCAGCTGCCTCCTATATGAAGATAACAGGTTAGGATGCTAAATTTATTTATTAATTAATATTCTTATGATCTCTGTAATAAAAAATTACGTAAAGCAGGCTAAAGAGTCCTCTATGTTGCTACCTTAGGAAACTGAGACCTACAATAATCAAACCTTTCTGCCAATTTGACAAATATCTATGTCCTTCACATTTTTAGTTAAGAATATTTTTACACTATCGGGGCACCTGGGTAGCTCAGTTGGTTAAGTGGCTGCCTTTGAGTTTAAGTGGCTCAGGTCATGATCCCGGAGTCCCAGAATCAAGCCCTACATGGGGCTCCCTGCTCAGCAGGAGTCTGCTTCTCCCTCTGACCCTACCCTCCTCTTGTGCTCTCCCTCTCAAATAAATGAATAAAATCTTAAAAAAAAAAAGTATTTTACATTATCTTAAAAATATTTCTTACAAGATATTCTGGTATTTTACCAACAGCTTTACATTTGATTAACCTAGATTAAAAACAATTTCCTTTTTTTATTCTGAGTGTCTTTATCTGAATAGTAGAGAAACAAAGGCTTGCTGCGGAAAAATTGGAAAATATAGAGAGACTAAAATCACTCTTAGGTCAGTCATCCAGAGAGAACCATTATTTACACTTTAGTGTATTTCTTTTTGATGCTTAATGTTACTAGAGTGTTCAAAAACATAATGCTTCAGAAGTGTTCTCTCAAGCAATAGCTTACATCCATTTCTCTATTATTGGACATTTAGAAAATTTAGAACTGTTTACTCCTGAATGTTTTTAAAAGAAGCTTTTTCCTTTATATTAAATATAAACTTGTATGAATTACCCTTTGTAAGAGTTGTATACTTGCTGGAAGATAAGTGCTGGAAGATAAGGCCCTGTAGGCAAAGAAAGCCAGCCCCAAACCCACCAGATCATCTTCTAGGAATGCAGCTAGTAATAGTCAAGTGTAGAGTAGGGGTTGTGTGGAGCCTGTCCTCAATGAGGTGGGAGAATAACAGAGGAGTGGGGATGATGAGGGAAAGGGGAGATAATGTGTATATATATTGGGGCATGAGAAGAGAAAAAGAAGGAATGACAGGAATTAATAACCTAAAGCATGAGTATAATCTCACAAGTACAATAGTTCTGAATAGTTCATGTTTAATAGTGCTCAGTAAACAGCACTTTTATACAGACCTGAATTTAATATATGTTTTAATTTTTCCTGCATTCAATGTAACAAGACAAAGTCGAATTTTAATGTATTTCAATAAAGATTCACTGGTAAACTTTCTCAATGCCAGACACTTGGTTAGTAATAAAAATGAATGAAACTCTAACCCTCCCTTCAAGTTCATAAGAATATATTTAACCCAAATTTTTATATTATCTACGTGCAAACTAAATAAGAATAAACTGATGGCTCATGACCCTTATATGAGGGAACTGCATAAGATCAAATATGAAGTCTGAGGCAAGAAAGTGGATGGTACATATTAAGAAAGTTTAACAAGAAAAAGATTTTCTAGTTACTGAACAAAGTCAACAAGGAAAGCACTGAACCAAATATCCAACTTCCAAAGTATTTCAGTTAATCCATTTTATATAAGTGAGTTAGGATTTGAAAGTATAAAAGACTCATCCTCTTGTATTTCTAAAGCTTTATAGACTCCAAATTAAAGAACTATTTAACATTTTATTCTATGCTTATGGCTACCATATGTCTTAGATTTCCTCAAACCCCAAATCAAATACTCTATCCCTTTACCCCTCCAAATAGAATCCCCAAAATGGAATCAAACCACAGTTCCCAGACAACACCCTGAAACCACACAAATCCTTTTTTAGACCATATATGTGCCAGTCGTCATTTCTGTTTATTCAAGGAATCTGCAGGACCAGCCGTAATACTTTTGCCCAGAAATTGCTTATCCGAGAGGGGAAACTACTGAGAGAAACAGGTTTCTAAAGGCAACCTATTCCAACCCAAATACTTAGGCTAACACCACCAGGTTAATACTAGGTTAAATAATTTGTTCTCAATTTGATACCTAGGCTTTCTAATGAACTATTTGTGAACCCTAGGAGTTCTGCTTCAATCCTCTGACGCTACTACTCATTCAAAAATAGCCCGTTTAATTAACAGAATACTTCATAAAATAATCTGTGCCCAGAGGAATCCCAGTTACCTACAATAAACCTGGAAGTGGTCATTTAGAAGGAATCTGTTAACTCTCTCCCTCAGGAATTCCTAGAGAACAGAATAAAGTTTAGACTCTTACAGTTCTGACTTCAGTGACTTCAAGACTTCTGCACCCTCACCATTTATTTTACTCCAGCCTTCCTGACAACTTGACGCATCATTTCACAAAGAGCATTAGGACATCAGTTTTTATTCATCATTTTGAGCACCCAGTGCCTGGCATTGTACTATACATACCCCAAGGAAATTAGTGAGTTGGCAAATGGGACACTTTATAGTCAAGTGGGGAGGACAATTATATAATTGTGAAGGAAACAAACAGAGCGAACCAATAATGGAGAAAAGACTTGCAACTTAGGGTGCTGAGGAAACTTCCCAAGGTGTTGAGAGGGAAACCTCTAAAGGTTTAGAGGGAAATAGTTATGAAAAAAGCAGGGAGGAAAATTGTTCTAGGTAGAGGGAGAAATATGTGCAGTGGCTCTGAGGCAGGAAAAATATGTGTTGAGGACATTTTAAAAGACTAGTATGGCTGGAATATAATAAACAGGAAAATGTGGCTGGAAAGATTCAAAGGGGCCAGATCCTGCAAGCCCTTAGGAAGCTATTGAAAAAGAGTTAAACAAGGAGGTAATATAATCCCACTTAAATTTTTTTGAAGATAGTCATCTTCGGATCGGTAGTGGTACAAGAAGAGAAGCAGGGAGACAAATAAGGAACTCCTGGCAGACATCTAAATAAGAGATGGTGGTGGGGATTAAGGAGTGCATGTATCATGATGAGCACCTGGTTTTATACAAAAGTGATGAATCTCACTATATTATATACCTGAAACTAATATTACATTGTATTAACTGGAATTTAAAGTTAAAATTTTTTAATGGGGCATCTGGGTGGCTCAGTCGATTTTAAGCATCTGACTCTTGATCGCAGCTAAGGTCTTGATCTCAGGGTCATGACTTCAAGCCCCACATTGGGCTCCATACTGGGCATGGAGCCTACTTAAAAATGCTTGATTGATAGATACATAGATGTGGGGCACCTGGCTGGCTCAGTTGGAGTTTGAGCCCCACATCAGATGTAGAGATGACTTAAATGAATTAAAAAAAAAAAAAAAGGTTATTCAAGCACTGGGAATCAGGAACCTTTTAAATGCCATCTCAGATTAAAGATGAACACAAGTTAACCAAAGGGTAAGGGCACTGCAAGCCACCAAAAACACATCCCAAGACAATAACCCATTTTGACAAGGTTAAACACAATGCCTGGTATGGCAATAGCAAAGGGTATGTGACAAGAGTGAAGGCAAAATCACCCCTATTTGAGAAATACTGAGATAGAGTAGAAGTCTCCAGGACCCTGATAAAAGGTTCTGAATGAACGCCCTCAATCCATAAGATTCCTCCAAAGTCTCTGTGAATAGTACTGTTCTTAGTGCACTTAAAGGTGCAAAAGAAATGAGGGTGGTATTCCACTATAACCAACCCACCGGGCGTTGGAATATCTTTATGAACTAGATTGGATCAAATCCATTACTAGAAATCCCATTTCTGGTATGAGGCTAGAGTGGAAAAATATTCTTTTGTAAAAATTGTATTCACAAATGACACGCAAACTGTGTGACCCTTCCCGCCAATACAGGATTGGATGTCACCATCCTGTTCCAGTAAGCCCCAGCATTTCTCTATCATGAGAATAATACCTAACATTTTCCAAGAGTTTATGATTTAATCTCCACTTGACCCTCATGAGGGGTAGGAACTGCTACTGACTCATTAGTTGAGGAAACTGATGCAGAGGGTTAAGTAACATGTCCAAAATCACATCAAGTGATCAAACTGAGATTGGAACCTGACTTTTTCAAAGCCCATGTTCTAAGGCTAAACACTTTACCATTATTCCAGATGGCCTCCATTAGGGTACAAGCTCTGTGAGGAAGGGACTAGTTCTGTCATTTTCACTATTGTATTCCTAGCATTTGGCTCATGCCTAGAACAGGAGCTCACATTATTTACTGAATGAGTCTCATTTCAGGCCTAACTTATTCACAGATCTGCTCTGAGATGTTTTAAGATCCTGAGACCTCGGACAGTAAGTTTGGGACAATGTCTTCCACTCTTGACAGGAAATCAGCAGTCACGGTAATTGATAATTGCTTGCTAGAACTAGCTTTTGAGAATTTTGTTCCAGAAATGGAGCCTCAACCATCAACCATCAATGCCTCACTTCCTTTAAAGCAGTCCCCTCCCTAGTGCCTCCTTATCCAGGAGATGTCAGTTACATTGAGGCCTCAAGGAGATGGGGGAAGAGTGGAAACAAATGAAGTATAGAATGGAATATTTCTGCAAAATGAAGTTGTAAATAATTTTTGATAGGATCAAAAATTACTATTTAAGCGTAAATTTTCCAAACATCAGATAGGCTTTTTAAACATTCTCTACCCATTATTCAAAAATGGTTTTAGAAAGTTGAATAGGTATTACCTCTACTACTAGTCACACCTGCCTTAACATATTTTTCATTAGACAGCCTTGGTATCTTTTTGATGAAGGGACTCTATGTCCAGAAATTTCTGCACAGATACTGTGTAAAGTCCTCAAAAAGGATGAAAAGATTAAGCTGGTGATACCAAATACTGTAAACAGACATTGGTAATTATTATGTATATTTTTCTGGGCCCAGAGGTAGCATATTTATCAATTTAATATTTCAAGCAGCCATCATTCCCACGAGATAAAGTATTTTATTGTCCCCACCTAAGGCCACCCTCAGGAATAGCCTGGAAGATAATGGAACTCAGGGGATATCAATAACTTCTAAGGAGAAAAAGCAAAGGAAATATGTTGGGAAATTCTGTAACTAATGTAAGGAAATCATGAATGGGCTTTAATCTGCTCTATGTATATACTTGCACACCTAAATGTACTTCTTGGAAACCAGGGAAGCTATAAAGCAACTTGAGGGGTGAGAATGTTCCCCACTCTGCATGGAAGCCACTTCAATGAAGGCATTCATATAAAGCTCTTGTACTTTATGGACCTCACACCCTGCCCAATCTAGCCCCATCCATAATATGCTTTCATTCCCACCAGCGCGCCTAGGGAAAGCTAGATACAGCACATTTTCAAGAAATTCTAACATGAACTTGAGTTTTAAGTAACAGGGAGAATGTTTTCTGTTCTAGATAGAAGCATTTTCTCCTCCAGCGTGGCTTATTTATAGCTGTCATTTAGCAGCTGAGGGTACTTTTTTGCAAGCTGGTGGTCTTCAGTCCCTAGTTTGTCATATTGACTCCTATCCAAACATTGACATATAAAAAAAAATCAGTAACTCACTTTTGTTTGTTCTTTCAGCTCCTTTGAAGATTATGAAACAGAGGAACCTGTCTCTCCCTCTGAAATTGGAAACAAAGGCAATAAAAGTAAAATAGTAACCTCAAACCTTTCAGAGAAATGTGGAAAACTTCAGTCAGTGGATGAAGAGTAGCAGCCAATGTCTACATGAGAGATATGTATTTTAAATGTCTTTTTCTTGTGGAGGTGCTCCAGTTTGCATACTGCTTTTTAAAGGCTTTGATTTCTGCAAGTGTGTATCTGCACTAGGAACTTTAAAACATTTTAAGCAATTGGTCTGGATACACATACTCAATTTGGGGGACTCTTCCAATTTGCCTCAGACCTCTTGCAGAGCTTTTTCTCCAAATAAATACAGTGATATACACCACCTTCCAAAGTCTGTGAATCAGCACTCTTCACCCCTGAATGTAACAAGGATCTCTCGGGGACAGTGCCAAGCACAGTTCTCTGCACAAAGGCAGGCGTTGCCTCTGTTGTCCAGCATCCCTGAGGCCCCTCAGGGCTCCTATGGAGCCCAGAAGAAACCTTCACTTGCAGAAAACTTGAGTCAAAAATATTCTGGAACTTAAAAAAGCAGTTAAGGGCCTCCAGAAGTGACTTACCCCTGGTAATAAAAGCACTGCCAAAACATCTCAAGAGACTTTTTAAATATGTGTACTGGAGTAAGATCTTGAACTTACTTGGTTTAATGTAATTTCACAATGACCTGCCAAACTGCTAGTCACTTTACATCCTCAGGTATGTAACCACTGGGCCTTCCAACCTTGCTGGCAAGTTCTGAATAATCTCTACCCATCCTGACTGTGGATCTTAAAAAGAATATGATGAAAAAATGTCTAAGTACAGAATTGGACTCATACTTGAAAAGAAGTTTCCTTTTATCTAACATTTTTGAATAATTACTGAATGACTTATTAATCTCCAAATTAGTTGATGCTTCCTACTAGGCCTACTTGAAGACTTAGTGATATATGAAAATTCTTACTAGATGTATTCCTTTCATCACGGAATATTAGACTAAGCCAAAAGTAAAGGCCTCAATCTGAATATTATCCCTTCATAATGAAAAGGAACTATTTCAAATATTCCATCACCTCAATATTTATCACAAAGATAGAAAAAAACAGTGATGCCACCTCATAAAGGAAACCTGTTTCATCTGTACTATAGTGGTAGATGTGTTCATTACAGAATTCTACGTTTTTTCAGCAAGTCACAGTGCAGTCAAATCTTACAATACCCTTAAAGATAAACTGAAAATAAACTGAAAAAGAATGGACATTAATAGTGTAAGGAAAAGAAACCCCCAAGAAACTAACATCTGTGTCAAAGTCATCACCTTTTCCCCGGGTTTTTTTTGTTTAACCAAAAGTCCTAAATGTCAGAAATAGTGTCCCTTGCCACCCTGCTTTGTTCCTCTTAACCGATGTTAAAGTTAAAAAATGAAATAATCAGACCTTGGGCTATGGTAGGCAAAAAGAGATAAGTGCAATTTAGGAAATGTACCATCAACTGGTAGAGTAACAGTTCTTTTTTTCAGTATCCTCTGTTGCCTGTTATTTTATTTTTCAAGATCAGAATCAATCCTCCACTTTATGGTTACAGAAAATGATAAATATTAAAATTTGGCTTCTAATAGTTCACCAACTAAAAGCTTTAAAAGTGACTAAATTTTTAGGAAACACTACATGTAATAATCTAAACACACTAGTAAATTAGGATTAAAAATATTTGTGATATATGAAATTTAACATCTATTCCATCCACCCTTTACCAGGGAGAGAAAGCAATTACTTTTTTTAAATTTCAGGCAAAATATTAAAAAGGTAATAACCTGGCTTAGAAGCCAGATGTGGTTTAAAGGTTTTATTATCCATAATGAGCTAAACTATTTCTAAAATTTATCAGCAAAGAGTAAAACAACTAATCTTCCAATATACATTTGATTTTTTTTTAATACTATTTGGCTTTTACCTTTTTACCTTGTGTCTCCTTACTGAAATCCTCTTGCTTTTACTTTGGTCTGTATTTGGTTTCAAAAGTCTATATTATAAAAAGTAACAGCTACCAGTATCATTCCATTTAAGATAAAGCTATTTTAATTTAGGTTACCCAAAGTATATTTTCAGATATAAGTGTTTCACTGTAGTCCTTTCTCAAGAGTTGAATGCAAGAAATGTGAATTCCGAGGAACTAGGACAGTGTATAGACTTTCTGGTAAAGATCTCACAGAATAAAATCATTACTGCCCAACTGGAAATTTCAAGTTTTTACAATATCCCAGGCTGCGTAATAAAAATTGAGAGTTATCGTGATTTTAATGTTATTCAATGAAAGATGAGTTTCATAGCAAAATATTAATTGCCAAGGTAATCTAATGAAATTCTGTGTATTTTCCCTGCATCTTATCTATGTCATTGTGTATAATTCAAAGTGTTTATAAAATTCTAGATTGATCAAATGAGGTTAAGTCATTTGCTCAACTTTTGGAAATGTTATGAAAGTGTGTTTGGGTGGAGAAACCTGCATGATTTAACTTGTTTTTGTTTTTCCCTTTTTGCAAAACTAAATAAAGAGACAAATTGTCAAATATGAACCATGTTCACTAAGATAATCACTACATACTTGTGGTTTTATTCACACTTGCACCTCATTTTTATGTTTGAAAGAGTCACATTATAAACAAACTTGAGCCTCAAAAAGTAACTTTGAACCCCTGGGAAAATCATAAAGGAATATCTAAAAGGATAAACACCACCTCATAACCGAGAAGCTCTTTCCTTTGGGGGGATAAGGAAGAGGACTAGATACTGGGAATGAGAGGTTCACAGGGACCAAGAGAGACATCTTTAGCCTTATGTACTTTTAGCCTTATATATATATTTTTTTAAAAGAATGTGTGTAATTGATTGTTATTTGGGTACCTAAAACCTCATTTTTTAGAAGGGAGGGAGAAAAGTTAAACGATCATCCAAGGATTAGATTCTGACGCTATACTTTCAACTTAGTATTTCCTAAAACATTTTATATTTGTTACCTATGGTATGGGAAAGGAAATTTTATTTTTCATCTGTTGTAAAACTTTTACTTTTCTTCAGCAAGGTCACCATAGAGTTGTTTCAAGAATACTAAGATCAGGGGGTGCCTGGATGGCTCAGTTGGTTGAGCGACTGCCTTCGGCTCAGGTCATGATCCTGGGGTCCCGGGATCGAGTCCCATGTCGGACTCCCGGCCCTGCGGGAAGTCTGCTTCTCCCTCTGACCTTCTCCCCTCTCATTCTCAGTCTCTCTCTCTCTAATAAATAAATAAAAAATCTTTAAAAAAAAAAAAAAGAATACTAAGATCAGGGACGCCTGGTGGTTCAGTTGGTTAGGCAGCTGCCTTCTGCTCGGGTCATGATCCCAGAGTCCTGGGATCGAGTCCCACATTGGGCTCCTTGCTCGGCGGGGAGCCTGCTCCTCTCCCCGCCTCTGCCTGCCTCTCTGCCTGCTTGCGTTCTCTCTCTGTTAAATAAATAAATAAAATCTTTAAAAAAAAAAAAAAAGAATACTAAGATCACAGTAAAATAAAAGGAATTCTTTATCTTAGTAACATAGCTCTGCAAAGAAATGTTGACTTACTGAAGCTAACCAAAAAGATAAACCACCAGTTCTAACACTTCTATCATTTGATCATGTATGTTAACAAAGACTCCAAAGAACAAATGAAAATGTGTCATATTAAAAATTGTTATGTTTTGATGGTTTCAAATCCTGATAAAGTAAATCCAGTTACTGCAGTAATAATT
The DNA here is from genome assembly GCA_028533885.1 of Nasua narica. Classification (NCBI taxonomy): domain Eukaryota; kingdom Metazoa; phylum Chordata; class Mammalia; order Carnivora; family Procyonidae; genus Nasua; species Nasua narica. Next base: position 82,115,689 of record CM052799.1, read on the forward strand.
TCTCAATCATCCCTAGTTAGCCATTGGTCAGCATTCCTAAATAACTCATGGTATAAAGAAAAACAATGCAAAAATCAAGGCACTGTAATTAATTATTCTTCCCCAAATGTATATAACATAGGCCATTCAGAGCATACTATCCCAAATTCCTCAGTATTCTACAACATAGAATTAGAAAACTAACATTTATTGATAGATTTAAGGTGTAATACAGGTTTCCAAAAATGTGGCAGTGAGAATACCAGCATAAAAAAGAGAAACTTGTGCTAAAAACAACCTGAATTAATCATTGGCAATATTACATAACAATCAAGGCCCTCACATACTAATGATTTCCAATTTGTCTATATTGCCAACCTCCCATGCATCAAAAAACACAAAACTAAAATTATCAAACTTGGGAAGCAATAAAGTACTCTATGAATTTTAAGATCATAATATTAGGAAAGTTTGGGAGATTTGCAAAATATTTCCTAATCATCCATGTGTACAATCTCATTTCTAGTCATTTTTGCAGTGATCATTAGTGAATAAAGAACAGATTTACAAGTTTATATAGCAGGGCATCTGGATTCAACACAGAACTGTTACAAACTTTAGGCAAATACATGTTTCATAAGACACTGCTAACACTTAGAGGAATTAAATAAAATTCCAAAACTTGGAAAGCAAATAAAGACAAGACAACTAAGAAGCATTTTCCACCATTTACTCTTGTTATCAAAAATAGTTCAACTCTTCTTGCAAAACAAAAACAAAATAGTACATACTGGACACATACATCACATTTTTCTTCCTATGGCTTTAGCCCACCCCCACCCCACCAAAAGAGACAAAAAAAAAAGGAAAGAAAAAAAGAAAAGAAAAAAAAGAAAAAGAAAGCCCAACAACAACAAAACAATTCTACCTGACCACATTCACAGAAAATGACACCAGGATACACTACAAAACAGAAGGAGGTGTCATCTGCTCTGTGTCCAAAGGTTTCTTTTCCATGTCTTGTACTAGGTGAGTAACCATCATTGAACATGCTGTGTGCCAAATCAAAACATAACTTCAACATATGTCAGATCTCATGAGAGATGGTGAACGTAGTAGAAATTGGAAATTTTCCAGCAGTATTTTTCTTTAAGCACTGTCAAAGTAGCAATTCTTCTTTTAAATCATAAGGTCATTTCTAGGTTGTAACCTAATCAGTCCTTGTTTTATTTGGGCTGTGCTCTTTCAAGCAACTGACTAGATTTCCCTTCAAAAGAATGTTTGTAACTCACTTGTCTTCCCCATAAAAATTAAAGGGAAGACATGCATTTAAACTGAAACATAGTTTGTGCTTTACATGCAAAAGAGCATTCTAAAGAAAATCCTCCTAGCTTCAAACCTACATAAATGCACAGGCTTCATAAAAATGCATTTTTTATTTGGCCTCTATAAAGAAGCCTTCATAATGAATAGCACCCCAAAAAAGAGAAAAGGAGCATATTCAAAATAAACTCTGTGAAACTATTAGAGGAAACAAAAAAAATCAAAGTGGCCAATAGCAATAAATATAATGCATAAACCTGGGTAAGTTTTGGGGCATTATTTCAAAATTATTTTAAATAAATCCCAATTTCTAAATAAAAATTTTTATAATTTTTTTTAAAATTGTCGCATCCTATAGTCTAAATTACCTTCAGAATAAAACTGCTCTTCTCCACTTCATTTATCTAATGAGAACATTGCTAAAAGTGAAGGATTTCAAATTTTTTTCCCTAGAAATGAGTCAGACTAACGATAAAAGTTATTCAAACTCAGAAGGGTTTTATAGCATAAACAGCTAAACATCTGCAATCTTGACAGAATGTGTTTGTTCACTTTTTAGAAGGCAGATTTCAACATTCTAATGAGGGGCAAATTTTCTTTCATAATACTGCTGATTTAAGAACTGCTACATACACCAGTAGCCAATTTTCATGATCAGAAATGGTATTATGTCAGCACAAAGGTTGGGCTGGACACATCAGCTTTTCAACAGGAGAAGCATCAATGGCATCTGAAGGCAGCACTGAGTCCCCTGAACTAATGGCTACTTTTTCACAAAAAATTAGCACAATCTTTATGGACTGACTAGATACCACTTCCTTACATTTAATCATAAACTTTGATTATGCACAAAGCATGACCATAAACAATGAGGTTAATGTTATTTTCCTTGCCAAAGTTCATTTTGTATAAATCAGTTGCATCAGCATTTGTTCTCAAACTATGAGGTTCTGTAAGAACTAAGGACATAAAGTTGTAGGGTTACTCCTCCATTATCTGCAAACTATTTCCCCGACACTAACACATATAACTTAGCAATGAAAACACTTGATACAAGTGATCTATATGCAGGAGCTCCGGCAAGTTAAACCAACAAAACCATAGCTGCCGTAAAACTGTTAGCTATTTCCCTACCAGAGGTAGGTTTAAAGACCCACTGATTTAACAGTCGAATCTCATGTCTATAGCTTCATCCAAACTTTTATCATCATGTGTACTGGCAGCTAAAAACGTTGTTACTGGGGACCCTGTGACATTAATTACACTGGTGCTGGTACTAGCATTGCGCACAGCAATGCTAGTCACATTAATGCCCAAAGTGAGCCTGGTCTGCTCCAAGGCCTTTTCTGGCACAGCAAATGCCTCCAGCTTCTTCTCCCCATTGGCCATATAGGAGTTTTGGCAGCCACGACATATACAATCTAAGCAGGCTTTGCGGTTAGAGTAGCAAGGGCAGCGTTGGCCGCGGCATGTAAGAACACTTGGATTTTGAGTAGCACGCCCACATTTACACCCTTTCTTTTCCTGGGGTTTTTTATACACAGTCTTGGTAGGACTTCCTGGCATAAAATGGTGACTAGGAATCTTTTCCTTTACGGTTTTGTCCTTTTTAAGAATACCTGGCTTGGTTTTAGAGTGAGATTTCTTGGATCCGTGTTCATGACTCTTTTTCATGCTTTTAGTAGATAAAAGTACAGTTTTGCTGATTTTGGGTGTTGTGCCTCCATTGGGAACAGTTGCTATAGGTTGAAGAGAAATTTTGCTCTCCCGTTTCACTGTCACAGGGGCAGATGCCCCCAACGTTGGGCCTCGGATAATGGTAGAAATTGGAAGTGGCTGAACTTTCTCACTGTCACTTTCTGATCTGGATCGTTTTCTATTCAATTTTGCTACTTTCGGAGTTGCTGCTGTACATGATAACCCATGAAGTGCAGGACTGGTGGACATAAAAACATTATGGCTAAGAGACTGGGAAGAAAGCTGCAGAAAAGGTCCATTGGATACAGTGGCTTCCAAGTTAGGCTGCAAATTAGGGCAACAAACCTCTGTATTTGAAACAGTTTCTAAGCTGCGGAGCACTTCCTCAACACTCAGTAATAGAGAGTCACCAGGTTTTATATCTTCACTGAAACTGCAGATATCAATGCCTGTGGAGCATAAGTCAGTGGCTACTGTGTCACAGACAGGTGGCAAGCTGTCAGACAGATCCTCAGTTTTTATGTCAACAGTGTTACATACATCAATTGTGTTTGAATGTTCAGGTGAAGGAATATTTATACCAAATCTATCTATCGAAAGCCCATTGTAAGTAGGCAAACCATTGATAACAGAACTGCCAATAGCAATGCTGAGGGTACTTTCAGATATTGGAGATAAACTAGCTTGAGGATCAGCTGTGGGTTCTGAGGTTGAAGGTAAAGGGGAATGTGTTAAACACAAAGTAAAGGATGAATCTGAGGGTTTTTCTGTCTCCTCACAAAACAATGATCCATCATTAAGCAAAGCCAAAATATCAGAAGAACAGTCGACTGCTTCTATTATATCCCGTGCCAATGTAGTCTGTGTGATATATTCGCATAGTTTTTTGTAGCAGTTCACTAGGATGCTTAACTGCTTGTTTTCCTCAAATTGCTCATAGTCTTTGCACCAGCTACATGAAGGTTTCATCATCATTTTCTTGCCTTTACAAGGTTTGCAGACATAATGTTGGCAGGTGGAGTTGGTGGGTGCAATAGGATCTTGTAGCAAATGTCCTAAGAGGGGAAAAAGGAGGAAAGCAAAGATTTTAGAAAAATAAATTTACGATTTCACACACTGAAGTTAAGATGAGATTGTAAGTAATTAATTGAGTAATTGAGTAATTGAGATGGGTTACACTCACTAGACCAGATAATAAAAAGCACCTTACAGGAAATGGAAAAATACTCAAAAGTGTGCTTCACTTCCATGCCATATTCCCCATTCTTTTATCTCAAATCAGAATCTTCCTTGATTCTGTATTTCTCTCCTAAACAGTATGTTCTGGTCCACTTTCTTATCCTCTTCTCCAAAGGCTACAGAGAGGTGAAGATCAGTCACCAAAAGCACAAACTTGGCTTAAAACTCTTAGAACTTCAACCTAACACAACATGGTAATGCTACAATGTACTGGGCAAAATCATACTGTTTACTTTGTATTAAACACTGGGAAAAAGGTATGAGCAAGAGAAACTTAGCCCCTACCCACATTAAACATAAAGGGTATTAATCAGTACAAAGGCATCTTGACCAAAAAAAAGTATAATTCCAATCATTTTATTATATATACTAATCTAAAACTGAAAAGATTGAAATGTTATGAAAAAGAACTATGTTCATTTATCAAAAGAAAAAAGGTAGTAATACATTAAAACTCAAATTCTCCCACAGAAAGTCAAAATGCAATGACAAAAAAGAATTATGTTTAAATGTATGGAAAAAAAAAACACTACCAGCCTCCAATTTTTCTGACAAAATACAAAAGGACCCTAGTCATAAACCACAAGTATCCTAAGTAGAGCAGTCTCATGTAAAACTCTAAAGTGGTCTCCCAAATTATAAATGACCTGTGTAGATTATGTACCAGGAAAAGAGAAAACAACTGGGTCCAGTTGCTATTTCCGCCATACTCCACAAAGTAGCAACTGTTCTTGGTTCCAAGTTCCAGGACAAACAGTAATAAACTCAAAGTAGCACCTGTTTCTCATACAAAATTATGTAATTAATAAGACTCAGGCATGGGAAAGAAGATACATCAGAATACAGCCAAGTGAAATCAGCAAGCCCTCTCCCTTAAAAGCAACTATAAGCCTGAAAACTTCTGACAAAATGAGTCATTTTCATAACAAAGACAAAACCATTTGAGAAGCATTTATATGTTTGAAAAACTGCTCAATTTCAGGTAACAACAGTGAGACTCTGTGGTGTTCCAGTATGGAGCTGCCCAGTTCTCCCCTTCCATTCAGTTCTATCAGTGTTACCCTGAAGACCAGAAGCTGCTGTGATTGAATGGGGTTCACTCCATTTAGTGCAAAGGATGATGCAGAGCCCCAGAAACATGATCACTGAAAGTGATGTCTCAAAGCCTAGCCAGCTAGAGAAGGCAAAAAGCTCAGTTCTTACTAGCCTGAAGTTACTAAGCCCAGGTTAAACAAGCCACAAACAACATAATTTACCCCACGTTGATCTATAAACTCAATGCAATATTTATGAAAATTCCAGGTGTCTTTTTAAAGAAACTGATTCTAAAATTCTTATGCAATCAGAGGACCTAGTATAGCCAGTACAATTTTTTAAAAGAAAAAATTTGGAGGACTTACACTATCGAATTCCAAAATCTTCATTAAAGCTATAGTAATCAAAACAATGTGGCAATTGCAAAAGGATAAACATATAAATCAATGGAACAGAACAGTGAGTCCAGAAAGAAATTCTTACATTTACAGTCTACTGATTTGTGTGATGAGTGCCCAGATAATTCAACAGAGAGAGTATTTTCCATGTGCGATGTTGGACAATTTGATATCCAAATACCAAAAAAACAAAACAAAACAAAACAAAAAAACAACTGCTTAGATCCTTATCTCACAACATGCACAAACATTAACTCAAAATGGATCGCAGACATCTAAATGTAAGACCTAAAATTCTAGAAGAAAAACACAGGAGAAAATCATGACACTGGGCCGGGCAAAGTGTTAGATATGACATCAATGCACAATCTGCAAAAGGGAAAAAATTATAAGACAGATTTCCACAAAATTAAAAATGTGTGCTTCAGGGGCGCCTGGGTGGCTCAGTGGGTTAGAACCTCTGCCTTTGGCTCAGGTCCTGATCTCAGGGTCCTGGGATCGAGCCCCACATGAAGCCCCGCATCGGGCTCTCTGCTCAGTGGGGAGTCTGCTTCCCCCTCTCTCTCTCTGCCTGCTTCTCTGCCTACTTCTGATCTCGCTCTGTCAGATAAATAAATAAAATCTTAAAAAAAAAAATTGTGTGCTTCAAAAACACCATTGAGAAAACAAAAAGATAAGGGTGCCTGGGTGGCTCAGTCAGTTAAGCATCTGCCTTCGGCTCAGATCATGATCCCAGGATCCTGTCAAGCTCTCTGCTCAATGGGGAGTCTACTTCTCCCTCTCCCCCACCTGCCCCTCTGCCTGCTTGTGTGTGCTATCAAATAAATAAATAAAATCTTAAAAAATAAAAAAGGAAAGAAAATGAAAAAGATAATCCACAGTATGAGAAAAGATATTTGCAAATCATTTATCTGATAAAGGGCTTATGACATATTAAAAACACTTTCTACAAATCAATAAAAAGACAACTCAATTTTTAAAGTGGGCAAAAAAATAAATCAGTGTGATAGAACACATTAATAAAAAAGATAAGAACCATATGGTCCTTTCAATTAATTCAGAAAAAGCATTTAACAAAATACAGCATCCTTTCCTGATTAAAACTCTTCAGAGTGTAGGGATGGAGGGAAATTCATAAAAATCATCTAGAAAAAGCCCACAGTGAATATCATTCTCAACGGGGAAAAAAGCTGAGAGCCTTTCCCTTAAGATCAGGAACACAATAAGGATGTCCACTCTCGCCACTATTGTTCAATATAGTACTTCTTCTGGAAAGAGCAATCAGACAACGAAAAGAAATAAAAGGTATTCAAATTGGCAAAGAAGAAGTCAAACTCTCTTCACAGATGACATGATACTTTATGTGGAAAATCCAAAAGGCTCCACCCCCAAATTACTAGAACTCATATAGCAATTGGGGTGCCTGGGAGGCTCAGTGGGTTAAAGCCTCTGCCTTCAGCTCAGGTCATGGTCTCAGGGTCCTGGGATCGAGCCCCCCACATTGGGCTCTCTGCACAGCAAGAAGCCTGCTTCCCCCTTTCTCTGCCTGCCTCTTTGCCTACTTGTGATCTCTCTCTGTCAAATAAATAAATAAAATCTAAAAAAAAAAAAAAAAGCAATTCAGTAATGTGGCAGGATACAAAATCGATGCACAGAAATCAGTTCCTTTCCTATACACTAACAATGTAACTGTAGAAAGAGAAATTAGGGAATCGATACCATTTACAATAGCACCAAAAACCATAAGATACTTTGGAATAAACCTAACCAAAGAGGTAAAGGATCTATACTCTAGAAACTACAAACCACTTATGAAAGACATTGAAGAAGACACAATAAGATGGAAAAACATTCCATGCTCATGGATCAGAAGAATAAACACTGTTAAAATGTCTATGCTGCCTAGAGCAATCTATTCTTTAAATGCATCCCGATCAAAATACTAATGGCATTTTTCAAAGTGCTGAAACAAACAATCCTAAAATTTGTATGGAACCAGAAAAGACCCTGAATCGCCAAGGAAATGTTGAAAAAGAGAAACAAAGCTGGGGGTATCAAGTTGCCTTATTCAACCTATATTACAAAGCTGTGATCACCAAGACAGCATGGTACTGGCACAAAAACAGACACATAGCTCAATGGAACAGAACAGAGAGCCCATATGGACCCTCGACTCTATGGTCAACTAATCTTCGACAAAGCAGGAAAAAATATCCAATGGAAAAAAGATAGTCTCTTCAATAAATGGTGCTGGGAAAACTGTACAGCTATATACAAAAGAATGAAACTCGACCATTCTCTTATACCGTAAACAAAGACAAACTCTAAATGGATGAAAGACCTCAATGTGAGACAGGAATCATCAAAATCCTAGAGAAGAACATAGGCAGTAACCTCTTCGACATCAGCCACAGCAATTTCTTTCAAGACACGTCTCCAAAGGCAAAGGAAACAAAAGCAAAAATGAACGTTTGGGACTTCCATTAAGAGAAAAAGCTTTAGCACAGCAAAGGAAACAGTCAACAAAACAAAGCGGCAACCCACGGAATGGGAGCTGGTATTTGCAAATGATACTACAGATAAAGGGCTGGTATCCAAGATCTACAAAAAAATTCCCAAACTCAACACCCAGAAAACAGATATTCAAGTCAAAAAACCGGCAGAAGACATGATCAAACACTTCTCCAAAGAAGATACACGAATGGGCTAATAGATACAAAAAAAACTTTTCAACATCATTAGCCATCAGGGAAACTCAAATCAAAACCACACTGAGATATCACCTTAGACCAGTCAGTTAGAATGGCAAAAAAACAGCAAGTGTTAGAGAGATTGTGGAGAAAGGAGAACCCTCTTACACTGTTGATGAGAATGCAAGTTGGTACAGTCACTTTAGAAAACAGTGTTGAGGTTCCTCAAAAAGTTAAGAACAGAACTCCCCTATGATCCAGCAACTGCACTACTGGATATTTACCCCAAAAATACAGATGCAGTGAAAAGAAGGGGCACATGCACCCCAATGTTTATAGCAGCAATGTCCACAATAGCCAAACTGTGGAAGGAGCTGAGATGCCCTTCAACAGACGAATGAATAAAGATGTGGTCCATATACACAATGGAATATTACTTAGCCATCAGAAAGGATGAATATCCAATATTTGCATTAACATGGATGGAACTGAAGGAGATTATGCTAAGTGAAATAGGTCAAGCAGAGAAAGACAACTATCATATGGTCTTGCTTGCTTGTGGAACATAAGGAATAGCATGGAGGACATTAGGAGAAGGAAGGGAAAAATGAAGGGGGGGGAATTAGAGGGGGAGATGAACCATGAGAGACTATGGACTCCAGGAAACAAACTGAGGGTTTAGAGGGGAGGGGGGTAGGGAGATGGGGGAGCCCGGTGATGGTTATTCAGGAGGGCACATATTGCATGGAGCACTGGGTGTTATACGCAAACAATGAATCTGGAACACTACATCAAAAACTAATGATATACTGTATGGTGACTAATGTAACATTATAAGAAAAAAAAAATTTTTTTTAAGAAGATGTCCTAAAAGTACATATAAATGGCTTAGTACAGAGCTTATATACTTTCAAGGGACTGAAAGTATGTATTTTATCCACTAAATGCACTGGAAATATCTGAGAACCATTTAATCAGTTGGGTTTTATAATATTTCTTAGAATCCCTAATATGAATTACGACTTACAATAGGATATATCTGAAAAAAATCTTTTAAAAGTAAAAAAAAAAGGGGGGGGGGCGCCTGGGTGGCTCAGTGGGTTAAGCCTCTGCCTTTGGCTCAGGTCATGATCTCAGGGTCCTGGGATCAAGCCCCACTTTGGACTCTGCTCAGCGGGGAGCCTGCTTCTCCGTCTCCCTCTCCCTGCCTCTCTGCCTACTTGTGATCTCTCTCTCTCTCTCTCTCTGTCAAATAAATAAAATCTTTAAAAAAGTAAAAAAAAAAAAAAAACCTTTATGATAAAAAAAAAAGTGGGCAAAAGATTTGAAAAACATTTCACCAGGGCGCCTGGGTGGCTCAGTTGGTTGGGCGACTGCCTTCGGCTCGGGTCATGATCCCAGAGTCCCGGGATCGAGTCCCATGTCGGGCTCCCCACTCTGCGGGAGGTCTGCTTCTCCCTCTGACCTTCTCCCCTCTCATTCTCTCTCTCTCTCTCAAATAAATAAATAAAATCTTAAAAAAAAATTTTTTTCACCAAAAAACTGGGTGTCTAATAAGCACGTGAAAATATGCTCAATATCATTAAGGAAAGTAAAACCTTATCACACAGTTTACACACCTATTAGAATGGATAAATTCAAAATAGACAGATAGTATACCAACAAAGACATGGAGAGGGCAAAGATGTGGAGAAATTGGAACCCTTCTCTATTACTGGTGAGAATGTAAAAGCATAGATCAGGTTGGAAAACAATTTGGTAGTTTTTTATAAAGTTAAACACACATTTACCATACAAACCAGAAATTCTTCTCCTAGGAACAGGAGCTTTCATCTCTCAAAGAGAAATGAAAATATGTCCACATAAATGTATGTGAAATATGCGCAGCTGCATTACTCACAACAAAAACTGAAAACAATCCAAAAGTCCATCAACCAGTGAGAAGATAAACAAAATGTGGTATATTCATACAACAGAATACTGTTCAGCTATCAAAAGAACTGTTGGTACATGCTACAATATGATTAACTTCAAAAGCATGCTAAGTGAAAGAAGCCAGATGCAAAAGAGTACATTATTGGATTATTTCATTTATATAAAATGTCTAGAAATGACAGAAAAGTCAAACTAGTTGTTGCCTAGGACTGGGACCAGCAGCAGGGATTAACTCTAAGTGGGCAAAATGGAACTTTTAGCAGTGATGAAAATATTCTAATATCATATCAGGATGATGGTTGCACAACTCTACAATCTTTAAAAAAAAAACCTTAAGCACCAGGAGTTATGAAATCCAACCTCCTACCTAATATAGGAATTCTTAGAGTACCCTTAACTTTTATTTTTTTAAAGATTTTTATTTATTTTATTTTAACAGAGAGAGAACACAAGCAGGCAGAGAGGCAGGCAGAGGCAGAGAGAGGAGGAGAGTCCCTGCCAAGCAAGGAGCCCGATGCAGGACTCCATTCCAGGACACTGGGACCATGACCTGAGCCGAAGGCAGCTGCCCAACCAACTGAGCCACCCAGGCGTCCCAGAGTACCCTTAACTTTGTTTAAGTCAGGATGTAGGGGATATGAGTATACAGATACATATGTATGCACTTAAAAGAATAAAACGTAAGGTTAAAAAAATACTTTACCTATTGGGAAGGAGAGACTGAAAAAAAGTAAAAAAAAAAAGGAAAGGACTAGGTTGACTATTCTGGGTTTAACTTGTTGTGTAGCTTTTAACTCTCAAATCATGTAAATATTTTATATAATTACATAACAAATTAAAATTTTAAAACAAACCCCTAGGGGCACCTGGGTGGCTCAGTTGGTTGGGCATCTACCTTCAGCTTGGGTCATGGTCTCAGGGTCCTGGGATCAAGCCCCAGGAAGCCCACTTCTCCCTCTGCCCCCACCTCCTCTGTTCCTGTTCCCCCTCTCTCTAAGTAAATAAAATCTTAAAAATAAATAAAAGAAACCCCTAAAAATGACAGGCAAAGCAAATAACTTTAATTTTGTATCAAACGAATGGTATAACCATTCAGAGATTATTTTAAATGACTTTATAACACAGAAAATTGACTGATCCTAGCATCCTAGTTTTGTTTTTCAGTAATCACATTGGTGGTAGTAACAGTGACAGTTACTATGGTGTTGATGTTTATTGCGGAATAAAGTAAATGCTGATGGCCTTAAGATTCTGGATTTTTTTTTTAATAGGAACAAAGAAGTCATAAGATAGAAAATATTAAGCAAAAAATCCTGTAGTTCTGAATTTCAACTGGATTTATCAGTATGAATTCATGTTTTCATCTTAAGTATGTGTATTTCCTAGCATAACGCACTGAAAAAAGCCTGGAAGCAAGGGACTAACCCCAGTAGCAATGAACTCAGATAATCGTACTGAAAAACAATTTTCTGTTCAAAGGAATCACAGCTTCTTAGACAAAAATAACTGATACCAGATCTGTGACCTAAATTAGACAAGATGAGTTTTAATTACCTTGTTATACCAGAAAGCAAGGAAACTATCAAAGATAGTTTGTTAAAAAGACTGTGTTAAAGGGACTTAGGAGCGAACAAGCCAGAAAAGGTTCCTGTTGGCCAAACATAAGAAAATCTGAGCATGCATAAATGCAATGGAATGAAGTAGACCTAAAAAGTTCAAATCTCTTGAGTTCATGGATGGATGTAAGGGAGGAAGGGAAGAAGAAAGAGATGTAAGAAAGGAAGGAAGGAAAATCTGTTTCAGGATGCCAGTGAAACAGCTCATTAGTTTGAAAAGTGGTAAATGAAGAGCAAGCATCAAGTGTTTATTCTGATTTAACTATATATAATCAATACCAAGTAACCCATAGATGGAAAGTTTCTCTATACAGAAATAATACAGCTAGATAAATGAAACAATATAATTTGTCATTTAATAATCCCCTAATGATTTGCAAATTTTACATGTTAAGTGATAAGGATTGCCTTCATTCTGTCACCGATCTTTTTTTCACCAGTCACTTCAACCAAAACTTCCCCCAAACTACCAAGCATCTTAAAGAATTTACACTGTACACAACTTTGTATTTTTCTTTGAGGTATCAGGAGAGTATGCCTAATACTGAGAACTAAAGAAGCTACAAAACACATCAAAACTCTCACTTACTGATTCAAGACTTCACCACTACTGAGTTTTTTTTTTTTTAAAGGTTTTATTTATTTATTTGACAGAGAGATCACAAGTAGGGAGAGAAGCAGGCAGAGAGAGAGGGGGAAGCAGGCTCCCCGCCAAGCAGAGAGCCCGATGCGGGGCTCGATCCCAGGACCCTGAGATCATGACCTGAGCCGAAGGCAGTGGCCTTAACCCACTGAGCCACCCAGGCGCCCCACCACTACTGAGTTCTTAAGAATTTCCATCACCTGGCCTCATTGCCTATTGGACTGGACTGCCCAACCATTCCCCAACACAAATTGAAAATTTAACCCACCATTAGAGATCCCTATACCAAACTTGTTTTATGCACTCAGTTAACCATCTTAAGTCACAAAGGCTTCCCAAAGGGTTCTCTTAACCCTACACAACAAAGGCAGCTCCAGTGATAGGAGGAAGAAAGTAAAAGATTCAGGGGTTTCTTAGAGCTGGCTGTCAGCCACGTATCTACTGTATGTCTGTCCCTAAGGAAACTCCTCCCTGCAAAATTAAGAAATATTACGTAACACTTTTAGAATTGTAAAAATACATCTTATCCTAGAAAATAAAATGGATGGGCAATCTGAATCAAGTGGAAATGTGTCACTCATTCATAGACTGTACTGTAAAAACTGGGGAGTATTTGGGGAGAAGTTTAATTTTTTTTGAGAAGTTTAATTTTACCTTATATCATATTCCATATAGTTTCACATTCAAGTACAAAAAAAGGGGGGCACCTGGGTGGCTCAGTGGGTTGGAGCCTCTGCCTTCGGCTCGGGTCATGATCTCAGGGTCCTGGGAATGAGCCCCGCATCACGCTCTCTGCTCAGCAGGGAGCCTGCTTCCCCCTCTCTCTGCCTATTTGTGATCTCTCTCTGTCAGGTAAATAAATAAAATCTTAAAAAAAAAAAAAAGTACAAAAAAACTTCTTCAAAAAAAAAAAAACACATCTTGGGGCATCTGAGTGGCTGAATCAACTGAGCAAATAGCTCTTGATTTCTGCTGGGGTCATGACCCCGGGGTTCTGGGATCCTGCAAGGGGCTCCACACTGGGCACAGAAACTATTTGGGATTCTCTCTCTCCCTCTATCCACCAACATCGCCCCATCCCCCACCCCACAAGCAGATTCACTCTCTCTCAAAAAAAGAAGAAAAAATCTCAGACTTCAGATTTTAAAAATGTATGGTTTGAGGGGCACCTGAGTGGCTCAGTCAGTTCAGCATCTGCCTTTGGCTCAGATCAAGTTCAGGGTCCTGGGATCAAGCCCTGCATCAGGCTCTCTGCTCAACAGAGAGTCTGCTTTTCCCTCTTCCTCTGTGCCCTCTCCCAAATAATAAAATCTTTAAATAAATAATAAAATAAATAATAAAAATATATAATTTGTAACAAAATAATTTCTCGCTGCATTGCCTTGAATCCTTAGCCTGCAATGTATCACAGGAATTTTCTCCTTTACATAACACAAGTTGTCTTGTAACTAAATGAATTAGATATTATGTGCCTTAAACAATATTAAATGATGATATATTGACAAGACTAAATATTCATATTTACTACTCAACTAAAAAAAAGTTACTAATTCCTTGTCTGTTCTCCCTCTTATTAACTTTTCCCATCCCCAACCAGCCAATTATAATTTGAGGCCAAGTCTTAGTTTTAGATTACCACAATGGCAATTCTTGGAATATGTAATTAACTAAGATATGTAATACTTAAGTATACTTTACTAAGATACTTAATATCAGATTATTTTTAAGTTTGTGAAAATGTTATAATTTATTATAATCAAATAATTATCAAACAAATCTCAGACAAAATGAGAAAACAGTGTAATTACCCTCCATATAGACCACCCAGATTCAATAATTATCAAGATTATGCTACATTTGCTTCAACTACCCTTTTATTTTAAGTATTAAGTATTTTATTAAGTAAATTAAATATTTATTAAGTATTAAGTTCCAAACATCATTAATTCATCTCTACATATACATCAGTATAAATCATTACAAAGTATATTTTTCTTCTGTAACCCACCATGCCATTATCACACCTAAATCAACAATTTTAAACAATTTTAACCCATATTTAAGCTTTAACTTTTAAAGCACTGGAAAAGACCTTTAATTTAGCCAAAAAAAACATATTTTATAAATGATACTCTTCTGAATAAACATGCTTTTTAGCCATAGAATTTCCCCATTATTAAATGGATTTAACATAGATCACTCAAGTAATTAAGTATTAGTATACCAAATCTTGAGCACTTGGAATGGCTGCTATGCATTTTATCCACTGACAAGAACCACTGCCTGCAAGATTTACAGAGCAGTTTATGTTTGAGACAAAGACCCACAGAGCCAAAATAAATAAGCAAACAAACTGTAACTAGGTCTCACATCAGCTTGCCCCTTCTCCATTCAAGGAAAACGCACTTCTCCCCAGCATAAGCAAACAAAAATATCATTACTCTCTTAGCAAACTGTAAAATACATAACTGATCCCAATTTTTTAAAAAGCACCCGGCAATCCATTCATGTCAAAATACCAATGGTAAAAGTGGACATACTATAAATCTTATGTTGACATGTAGACTACCAAGTAAATTAGATCTTATGTCCAAAGAAAGATCTTTCTGCTTCTCCATTTTAGCTATGACAGTATTTAACTCCACTAATATTTTCACCAGATTGGAGGAAATTAAGTATAGGAGGTGTGGAGAGGGGGCACAAGATAAAGTAAAACCCATAATGACTCAAATGTTTAGCAAAATTTGCTAATGACTATAAAATGATCCTGTGAATACTGGTACTGGCAGTAATAATGATCATAAAATAAAATCTACAATGGCAAAAGCTACAACAGGTTAAAATGTAACATAGACAAGTTAGACGAATAACAACAAAGAACTGAAGAATCATTAATCCTCATTTTAGAGTTTATATAGAAAAGAAATGATCCTAATGAAAGTAATGAAAAGTGGTTTAAGAAATTAAACTATCTCAATGGCTTAATTTTGGCATTTGACAAAAAATGGATCTTATAATTCTAAGTAAAACGGCATATGCACATAAAAAGCATTTATCAGAACCAACACATTCTGTATTTACCACCATCCCCTCTCCAGAATTCCCACTCCTAGAAATGCTTCTATTGTAATAACAAAGACTGCCTAATCAATAACCTCAAATAATGCAAGTAATTTTACATATATGTTACTTGTATATGAGATGACACTTGAGGATCAGGAAAAATTATCCAAGACTCACATGAACAACATCCTGAAATACCACTATTAGAAAGTAAAAAATGCACACAGGCAGGCCATAGTTAATGATTAAAACCATCTTAACAGTTCTTTAAGAAGGATTTTTGGAAATTAAAATATTAAATACTCAAGGAATCCACAAGGACACACAGATCTCACAAATACTTAGTTACATACATATACAGATATATAGAAATATATCTGGGGGGAAGATCAACCTTTGTAATAATCTCTCAACTAGTTTTACCAAAATAATGAAAGAGAAAAATAAAAATAGTACAAAACCCATCAGATGTAAAATATGTGGCATCCTATAAAAGACAGGATGCAGTTTTCTGCTTTTGCTGATACTGCAAGCAACATAAAACAGAAATGATATCATAAAAGATACATTCTTCTATATTAAATGTTTCCACAACAATCTAAATTTCTTCCCCAACAAATGGACCCTTATTAAAACTAATCAGAAAATAAAAAGTGAACAGAAAATCATACTAAAGTTCTAAGGAAAGGGAAGAAAAGAATAAATGACAAAACTTTACTTGCTAAAATGGAATCATTACATTCCATGAGAGTTTCTTAAAATCATTACTAAAGAAACTTAAGAAAATAGTACTAACATTATCTCAAAATACTCAAAAAAAAAAAAAGCAGAGCTCTTCAGTAGAAAGTTTTCTAGGTTCACTTTATGTTACTGACTCTAAAGCCTTTCCTCAAGCAATCACTTTTGAATACGATAGCATACTTTTCATTAGCTATTCCTTTCCAAATGGCTCAGATAACTTCATTGATCACCTTAAGCATGTCTAGAGTTACAGATATGGAACGAAATACTGACAAAGCGGGGAGGAAAGGGAAGCTTTATTAAAAGCAGTAAGAGGGATGCCTGGGTGGCTCAGTCAGTTAAGCATCTGCCTTCTGCTCTGGTCATGATTCCCAAGGTCCTGGGATGAGTCCCACATCAGGCTCCCTGCTCAGTGGGGGGCCTGCCCCCCCCCCCGCCGTTGTACGCTCTCTCTCCCCCCTACCTACAAATAAATAAATCAGATCTTTTTTTTTTTTTAAGAGAGGGAGAAGAGAGAGAGAGAGAGAGAGAACACATGCAGGGGGAGCAGCAGAGGGAGAGGAAGAAGCAGGCTCCCCTCAGAGCAGAGAGCTTGATATGGGACTTGATCCCAGGACCCTGGGATCATGACCTGAGCCAAAGGCAAACACTTAACCTACTAAGCCACCACGGCACCCCAATAAATAAAATCTTTAATAAATAAATAAAACAAAAGCAGTAAGAATATTGTTGCCAGCCAAACCACATTGCTCTGAAGCTCTTGGATCCAAGACAGGATGGTAACTTAGAGCAATGACAAAACATCTGACTGGTGACAGGTGGCACACTTGATCTTGAAAAGGCACTCTCAAATGTTGCAGACAGAAAATCAAATATTCTGTTTAGGAATGCAGTCTTGGATTCTGCTGGGCACATCATTCCTGAACCATGAGGGCAAGACTTTTGTATGAAGACTCAATCCAGGGGCGCCTGGATGGCTCAGTCGTTAAGCCTCTGCCTTTGGCTCAGGTCATAATCCCAGGGTCCTGGGATCGAGCCCCACATTGGGCTCTGCTCAGCGGGAAGCCTGCTTCTCCCTCTCCCACTCCCCCTGCTTGTGTTCCCTCTCTTGCTGTGTCTCTGTAAATAAACCTTTTTAAAAATTATTATAAAAAAAGACTCAATCCAACCATATTTATTTTAAATATACTTCATAGTATATTTGTATAGGCCATTCTCTACAGCATGACCAAAAAAGAAAAAAACGTGGCCATAAAATATTCTCAAGAAAAAATCAATGACAGGCGCCTGGATGGCTTAGTGGGTTAAAGCCTCTGCCTTCGGCTCAGGTCATGATCTCAGGGTCCTGGGATCGAGCCCCACATCGGCTCTCTACTCAGCAGGGAGCCTGCTTCCTCCTCTCTCTCTGCTTCTCTGCCTACTTGTAATCTGTCAAATAAATAAATAAAATCTTTAAAAAAGAAAAAAAAATCAATGAAAACATGAGTTTGATCTTGAGTGGGGGGGGTCAACTTTTAATTTACAAAAGGCAATAAAAACAAGATAGGAGAAACACTAGCAATGAATGATAAGGGGTAGGAAGCTAATTAAATGCCAAGATTGTTCAACATGTTTAAAAACGTATTCATTCTTATTTTTGCTACATCCTAAAACACGTCCGAAATTATCAATTTTTTTTCTATAGGTTTGGCACTATAAAATTAAATTTCTTTTATCATATTATTACATGATTCAATCAACATTTGCCTGGGTATGTCTCAGAAAAATGAAAAACTAGTAGATGTTAATCCTTTAAAGTTTAGGAAATCCATTACAAATCAAAAGAAATTTTATTTTTTTTAAAGATCTTGTTTTTGCTAAGAGAGAGCGAGCATGTGCACACGAGCAGGGGGGAGGCCAGAGGGAGAGAAGCAGGAAGTCCCATGAGGAACACAATCCCAGTGGGATCATAACCTGAAGTAAAGGCAGAGGCTTAACTGACTGAGCCACCCAGGTCTTGCCCTCAAAAGAAATTTTAAAGTTCATCAGTACTGCAAGCTAGGTTCCACAGCACTCAAACTCTTGGGAGAGAGCTTGATGTCCTAGAAGTTTACCTGGGGCACACTTAGGACTATTCACAAGCAGAGAAAGGAAGCAGCAGAGGAAGAACAAGTTAGGCTGGGATATAATCACAACAAAGGCCTCAGATGACCCCACTGGAAGCTGTGAGTGAAGCTAGGAACCAGGATGGCGCTGCAGAGATGTCCTATGTTGGGGCAAGGGAGCCAGGTCTTTAATGGACTAGTCTTTAGAATATAGGCTACTCCCCAGAAGAGCATGTGAGCTTGGCTTGGCTCTCTTCAAGACAAGGGCAATTCCCAGGGAGGTCTGACAGCCCCAGCAACACTCCCAATTATTAAGAGAATGAAGTCCTTCAATACTGAAGTGGGGATTTGGGTAATGCATACATGGCAACCATTCTAATTAGTTAATTCTGTAACTGTCCAAATCTCATCAATTTTGAGTAAAAAATATATATATTTTGTATGTACATATATATATAATGAATAATAATGAAGTGCCATTAAAAGTGACTTGGTCCTCCATTTCTTAAAGCTATAAACTAAGTATCTAGGTTCTTTCCAGCTCTAAAATTTGATGCTTCTAAGATTTTATAGCAAGATCTATAAAGAGTACATCCAAAAAGTACATCAGTTGGATATCATTAATTGTTGAGATGATAGGTATATTAAAGTTCTATTTTGTACATCGAAATTTTCTATATACATACACACACACAAACACACACTTACACCCTTTTCTTCTTTCCTCTTCTTCCATCCTCTACTGCCTCTGGCTCCAATCCTCCTTCCAGATACCCACCTAACTTATTCATCACACCCTCTAACTTCCACCTTCAACCTTCCTTCCCTGTAACAATGTACCCTCCAGTCATTCATATACTAAAGTATTTCCCTAGATTCAGTCTTCTAATAGAAGGTAACAATTGCTAATCCCAAACCATGCATTTCTGGTTGATCATTCTTCCTTAAAATGCTCTTCTCCCTCTTCCCCTAACACTTGTCTCCTCCACCTATTTTACATCTTCTTCCTGTCTTCTCCTTAGTTTCAGTATTCCCCATGTTTCTGTATTAAGATCAATCCTTCTTACTACATTTCAGTATTCCACAGTAATCTTGGGTCACAGACCCCTTCGAGAATCTGATTATACACATATCCAAAGACACAAACTGTTGCATAGAATCTTATGGGATCATGAACCTTTCTGAAAAGATGTGACACCCCATGTTAAAAATTGCTCCACATATTCCTTCCAGAGTCATATGCACATAAATTGGTTCAATTACCACTTATAAAATAGTGACTTACCTGCAGCTCTAATCTTCTCTGCTGACCCCAGGCCCACATATCTAACTGCCCACTAGGAATTTTATGTCTCCTTTGATCACACACAGACAACTCAAACTTAACATGAGTAAATATAAACATACTTCCCCTAAACCCTCACCTAAAAACCTGCTCATCCTCCTGCATCCCTTATTCTCTTGGATGCTGACATTAGTCACCCAGAAATCAAACCAGATAAGCTTGATACCATCTAGGCTCTTCACCAGAATTCCACATCCAACCTCCAGAGTCTCTGCATATACCCTCTAAGTCATCCTTCAAGTTTTATTCCTATGACTACTGCCTTAGTTGAACCCTCATCATTCCTCACCCCAAATACTGCAAGTTTTCTAACTTACCTTCCTGCCTCAACTTCACCTGCTCCAATCAGTCCACCCTCCACACTATCACCAAATAATCTTTCTAAAACACAAGTCTAATTATATCTTTCCTCTTTTCAAAACTCCTCATAAAGACATAAAAACTGCCCCCCCACACACAAACCACCTTCAAGCAGCCTTTAAAATCCAGTCTTTGGAATGACATACAAGGCCTTTCAGAATCTGGTCTACACCCAGCCTCCCCATCCAAAATTCCATACAATTAAGCTTTCTCCATACTCCATTCCATTCCATTCCATACAAACTACATACTCTATTCTCACCTACCACTGACCATTCCAAAACATGCAATGGCAACTCATTCCTCTATGAATTGCTCTTCCGAGACCGTTCCCTCTTCCTTCCTTGAAGAATAAACTATTCTTTAAGAATCAACTCAAATATGACCTCCCAAGAGAAAGCCTTCCTTAACCCTTACCCTGCAGTTTGTTCAAAAAGCACTTAGCACATTATCCTATTATAGCACTTATCACGTTATACTGTCACCATTCATGGGGTCTCACTTACTCAAAGCCAGAAACTTGTTTATCTCTTTATCTTTAAACCATTGTTGGCACATAAGCATGCACCTAATAAATGTACAATGAATGAGTCATAAAAAGCAGAGTTGGGAATGACCTTGGAAATCAACTTGTTCCATTTTAACCAAGATAGACTTTCCTAAGACTACATAGCTTGTTACTGACAGTAAGGAATAGAAGCAGAATCTATTGATTTCCGATCTAGAGTTCTTTGTATTTATCCAGTACCAACCCTATTTCTGCTTTAAGTCCACGGCATCTATAGAGACAACTTCAGTTTCCTTCCATTTATCAAAAAGAATGATCACTGAAATTGGGCCATAGCAGAATAATTAACCATAAGATATAAAACCTTTTGGGGAAAAGAAGAAACAGGAATGGGTACTGGCAATAATGGATAGTGAAGGGATAGGAGCCAAGGAAAGTCAAAGGGGAGGATGGATGCTCAACATAGTCTTGTGAGGGTCAGGAAATCCTTACTGCACAGAAACTGGAGTTGCAAGAGTCCTGCTTGGATTCTCTCTACACCAACTTCAATTTCTAGTTAATCTTAAATGTTCCAAGTAAACACGTAAGCTATATAAAGCATTGTACTATCTTCTCTGTAAAGAGATTCCAACAAAAAAGCTCAGCCTATTACATACCAGTCTAAGAGTTTACAGCATTAGAAACCTTAACTGACATTTCTATGTATATATATTAAATGTGTGAATACGTGTAGCATATATGTACAAAATAAGTAAGTACATATGTATTAAATTCCTATAATCAGGATGAAATGGTTTAGCCTAGATTCAGTCTCCAAAAGCAGTATCAAGGAACACGTAGAGTGGGCCTACCAGTATCAAAAGTCTGCCAGTATCAAAAGTCTGACATAGGGCCTCAACAATAATCCTTCCATAATTCAACCCACTGATTTAAGTATCTTAAATATCTCCATTCTCCACCTTGTCCAAATGAAGATTTAATTTTTTAGGCTAACTTCACTCAAGAAAGAATTTCCCTTTCCTCAATCATTTAAGCAAATAATTTCTGAGGCCCAGCTATATTGCCGAGCACTGTGCTAGAGCCTACCACTCCCATTTAAAAAAGGATTCTCAGATCCTTTTTACATCTCTGAATTACAGCACCAAAATTACACCCAAAATTAAAGATGTAAAATATGTTTTCAAACAACAACTAGGAAGCTATATCCTAGACATATACAAGAAAATAATCTCTGAATTCAGTTAAGAACAAAAATGACAACACCAGGGGTGCCTGGGTGGCTCGGTGGGTTAAAGCCTCTGCCTTCCGCTCAGATCATGATCTCAGGGTCCTGGGATTGATCCCCTGCATCAGGCTCTCTGCTCAGCGGGGAGCCTGCTTCCCCCCCTCTCTCTGCCTGCCTCTCTGCCTACTTGTGATCTGTCAAATAAGTAAAATCTTTAAAAAAAAAATTTAAAAAAAGCCTGTTTTTAGTCTTGCAAAAAACCTGTACCAAATATAGTTTTTGCAGGCATATGAGGAAGTCTAAACCTCTTAAAAATCTTTTCATTAGGCAAAATTCATGAGCATGAGTGCTACTATAAAGAATAATGAGCTCAAGTCAAAGAGAAATGAATTTGAGATCAGAGAACAGCTAAGAAGCTGTTGTTGGTGCTAAGAAGATAACACCATTTTCCTTGTAGTACAGATTCTTACTTCAGGTCTTTAAATTTTTGATTGAACATCACTTAAACTGTTCCCTTAAACTTCCACACATTTTAGTAGTAAACCAAAAAGCAAATACATGCCCCAAAATAGCAACAGTTCAAATGACAAATGAAGGTCTCTAAGAAATTTTTAGTTCTCTTAGTATTTAAGCTGCTACACTCTAGACCACCATTAGTCCCCTAGTAGGACAGAAAAATATGTATTTTAATTAAAAATAAGGAAGGAAATAATGACAGATATGCATAAGTCACTAAAAAATGGTGATATAGAATGGAGTATCTTGGCCACTTGACCAAGTAATTGTTAAAAAAGTCATTGTATCAATTATATCATTTTAAGTAACTAAAGTACTACTACAATGATACCAATGACAGCTAAACATGAATGCCAGGGAAACGGTGGGGTGAAAAAACACAAAATCTGTGTTTTCAGTTTGGGAAAAAGAATACAACTAGGTTGCTGTGAAATGAAAATTAATAGCTAAACACTGCAATTTATTTAAAGTATGAATGTTACTCAAGCCATGCTGTTTACCAAACTTCTGAGTGGTTAAACTTCAGTTTCTTTAACTTTTATGTCTTTGGTTAACCTAAAACTATGAAAAATACTTCCTGATGCTCTTGGTGATGTCATAGTTTATACAAGGTAAACTTTACAAGTCAACTACTATTATAAATTAAAAAACCAAACACGACGTAGATTATTAAATGGATGATGTATAATCACGCAGAACCACAACACAGTCATAAACTCAAGTCATACCTCATTTCATATTCTAATAAGAATTAAAAGAGAAAGTGAGAAGTCATTTATCTTAATAATTACTTAGGGGAGACTTTTATAAGTGTTTTGTGGTTACAGAGCACTTTTGTAATATTCCATTATTTTCATATTTTAGCAAAGCAGTAGTGGTCTCATATTAAATTATTACCAATAATACAGGCTGGTCACAATTAAGTTGAACAACCAAACATTAATAAAATTAATCAATACAAACTCAGTTCCAAATTTCCCAAACTAGTTCCATTTAACCAGAAGGCATAAGCCAGTTTCTCTTCATATTATCTTGGAGAGTCATCCCAAAATACATTAGTGTCTTAAAACTGAATACTGTCAAGAAACTTGCTTATTAAAACAGCATTGCTTACATTTATTGGCATGCATTCTTTTTTTAAAGTGCACCTATTAACCTGGCATGAGGAGTATTCCAAGACACCACTACTGTCATCCCAGGGTTAATACTTAATCACGTAAGTGGCCGCCTCCAATTTTCTGAAGAAACTTCCCAGGAATGTACATTTCTAACAACCTTCTCATGGAATTCTGATGTACAATTAGAATTAAGAACCACTAAAGATACTTTTCATCTTTTTTGCCTTGATGCTATCTTTCACAGTAACAAAAACTCCTGGGTATTTTTTCTAATCATTTAAATAGGAAATGTGCTGAAATAATTTTAAGAAAAAAATTAATCATTTTATTACAGATTATACTATAAAGTTCATTTTAATAAAGCCTACAAATTATGACTTCTAACTAACAAGGGCTATACATCTTATTTTATTTTATTTAAATTATGTTAAAACATGCATTTTGGTGACTACCTTAAAATGATGTATCTTGTTTGTAAACTCATGAATGCTAAAATAGATTAAAAAACAGAGAATGTAACTTAGTGTTTGGAATTCCTGTATGTTTGAGTTTAGAAGACAGAGCAGGGAGGCCAAGACAGCTTGACTTCTCCAGAGTATAGGGAAAGAGGGCTAGAGATATATAGGTCTCTCTCTGCACCCCCCTTTTTTTCTAAATTCCAGTTAGTTAACATACAATGTACTATTAGCCTCAGGTGTATAATACAGTGATTCAAAACTTCCATATATTACCTAACGGTGCTCAGAGTGAGTGCACTCCTTAATCCCCAACACCTATTTAACCCATCCTCCCACCCACCTCCAAGCTGGTAACCATCACTTTCTTCTCCATAGTTAAGAGTTACACATCTCTTTCAAGTCTTCCTTTGAGTAGTAAGTAGCACATGTGTATGAGGAAACTACCTCAGGCTGGAGAAAGAACTCTCAGAAAGGAGCAAAGAGAACAATCCCTATAACTCAGAGGCAGCACCTATTCCCACCATTAAGAGTAAGATCAGATAGAGTAATCAAAAGGTTCTTGCCTTAGTAGTATGAAAAAATTAGCCCTTAAAGGCAATTCTGGTCCCACCTAACAAAAGCTTAAAAACAAGCTTCAAGAGGATCAAACTCTTTCCAAGTTAACCTCATCCCAAGAACAAAGAATACTTACATTACAAAAATATCTATCAACAAGGTAAAATATTAACAAGGTAAAATTTACAATATCTGGTTTTCAACCAAAATTAACTAGGCACGCAAAAAAGCAGGAAAATATGACCCATAATGAGCAGAAAAATCAGTGAACAGCAAACACAGAAGTGACAGATTACAGAATTAGTAGAGCAGAACATTAAAAATTAAACTTATTTTAACCATATTCCATATATTCAAAATTATTGTATGCACTTAATAAGAGCTTAAAAACACATGAAATAGAAACTGCTAAAACTCCAAAGACAAACAGACAAATCCATAATAAGAGATTTCAACACTTCTCAAAAACTGACAAAAGACAAAATCAGCAAAAACAGATAAGATCTGGGGCGCCTGGGTGGCTCAGTTAGTTGAACGTCTCCCTTTGGCTCGGGTCGTGATCCTGGAATCCTCAGATTGAGCCCCGTGTCTGGCACCCTGCTCGATGGAGAGCCTGCTTCTACCTCTCCCTCTGCCTGCTTCTCCCCTTGCTTTTGGCCCGTGCTCTCTCTCTCTCTGTCAAATAAATAAATAAAATCTTAAAAAAAAAAAGAGAGAAGATTTGGACAACACTATAAACTAACTTGTGAAAATGTTTTAATTTCCCAGAAATACCACGAACCAACAAATGTTCTCTGACTGCATAACAAGATAAAGCAATCTTGGGGCGCCTGGGTGGCTCAGTCGTTAAGCCTCTGCCTACGGCTCAGGTCATGATCCCAGAGTCCTGGGATCGAGCCCTGCGTAGGGCTATCTGCTCAGCGTGGAGTCTGCTTCTCCCTTACCCACACCCCCTGCTTGTGTTCCCTCTCTCACTGTCTTTGTCTAATTAATTAATTCTTTAAAAAAGAAGATACAGCAATTTTGACTCTGATCCAGGTAAAGTTTTACAAAATAATTCAAAATCCAAACAACGTTAGAATTCTATGGCTCAAGACAGTATCTAAGACATAAGAGACCTCATAAAATCTTCCATTCCTGAGGATTACAGATCCAATGCCTACAGGAGCAAGCATGCTAAGTTTAAAAAATAAGTGTGACAAAGGTTAGGTGGGAACACGGGTAATCTGGAGGGCACACTTCTAAAACAAACCTACTCTCAACTACAGCCAGTGATGCCATGCCACAAGGGAACATAGATACACTGTTGTCAGACTTTCCAATTTTCCAGGAGGTACCCAAAATTTGGATTTTTACATAAACTCTAGATTTGAAAACATTGACCACCAACACAGTAAATTTTTAACAAAGCAAAAAAAAAAATCTCTGGGAGCCAAATTCACAAATATCTGCTCTAGTCCAACACCTTCATCTTACAAATGAAACAAAAAGAAGTAATTTATCCAAATTGAGAAAGTAGATGATCCCATCCGATCATATTGGGCAAGGACACAGAAGTCCACACTTTTAGAAGAAACTGAAACCAGGATGCTTCCAGGACAGGTAACTTAGTGATGCTTATCTTCTCAGGAAAAACATGAAAACTGTCTTCCAACAGTTGAAGGTTAAAATTTTATCAAAGACTTCCTGAATTGTTCCAGAAAACCAAAAAAATCAGTGGGAGACAATTACAGAGGAGACTTGGGCAAAATGGAAAAAAAAAGTTGTCAAAGATATGGTTATTTTGTAGAGTAGAATTTAATTTAGCACCCTACCCTAAAGGTATTCCAGAAAAGGCTTGGATGAACTTTCAAGAATATTATAGAAAAGATTATTTGATGTGAAGAAATGGCTGTTTGATTTATGGTCCTTTCTGCCTAAAGCTTTATAAATTCTCATCATAAAGAATAACTTAGGGGCCCCTGGGTGGCGCAGTTGGTTGAGCGACTGCCTTCGGCTCAGGTCATGATCCCGGAGTCCCGGGATCGAGTCCCACATCGGGCTCCCGGCTCCATGGGGAGTCTGCTTCTCACTCTGACCTTCTCCCTTCTCGTGCTCTCTCTCACTCTCTCTCTTTCCTGATAAATAAATAAAAAATCTTTAAAAAAAAAAAAAAAGAATAACTTAGTAATATCTTCATTGTAAGACCTATGTAAAAATTGAGCTGGCAAGCTCAATGACACCATAAAGGGATTACCTGACACAGCCTCAGCTTCTGATGGACAGAAAACTATGTTCAGTGACAGGCCGGACAGCCAACTGATTAATTGTAGAGGATATTCAGAAATTACAAGGATGCCCAAATTAGAATGCTCCCTTCTGATCCTGGATTTCTGTATTAAATCTGACCAGACTCCCAAATTTCAGAATATCAGACTTCAAAGAAATGACATTTAGCAGGATTGACAGAAGTTCAAAAGCCCTTAGGTTATACACTGGACCTTCACCCTGACTTTAGGTATGCCATTAATTGTCACATAAGAATTTCAAAATTACTCAACTTTGCCAGAAAATTTCCAAATTTTAGACCAGACAGCATTTTAAGTGCACATTTTCTACGGGTTATAACCATAAAGAAAATACACGAATGCTGACAGACAACTAAAGTCAGCAAACAAAATACACTAGCTAAAAAACTAGATTAAAACCTGAGAAAACAAGATACTGTAACTCTGCAAAGATTCGAAGTTTCTGGAGTACAAAAGGCAATGAATGAAAATAATTCTGCTAAGCAACCTCTTCGACCTCAGCCACAGCAACTTCTTCCTAGACACATCGCCAAAGGCAAGGGCAAGGGCAAAAATGAACTACTGGGACTTCGTCAAGATAAAGTTTTTGCCTGGGTGGCTCAGTTGGTTGGGCGGCTGCCTTCGGCTCGGGTCGTGGTCCCGGGGTCCCGGGATTGAGTCCCATATCGGACTCCTGGCTCTGCGGGAAGTCTGCTTCTCCCTCTGATCTTCTCCCCTCTCAATCTCAGTCTCTCTCTCTCTCTCTCTCTAATAAATAAATAAAAAATCTTTAAAAAAAAAAAAAAAGATAAAGTTTTTGCACAGAAAAGTAAACAGTCGACAAAACCAAAAGACAACCGACAGAATGGGAGAAGTTATTTGCAAATGACATATCGGATAAAGGACTACTATTCAAAATCTATAAAGAACTTATCAAACTCGACACCCAAAAAACAAATAATCCGATCAAGAAATGGGCAGAAGACATGAACAGACACTTCTGCAAAGACGACACATCCAAATTGCCAACAGAAAGATGAAAAGACGCTCAACATTACTCGACATCAGGGAAATACAAATCAAAACCTAAATGAGCTACCACTTCATACCAGTCAGAATGCATAAAATAACAAAACAGGAAACGACAGATGTTGGCAAGGATGTGGGGAAAGGGGAACGCTCCTACACTGTTGCTGGGAATGCAAGCTGGTGCAGTCACTCTGGAAAACAGTATGGAGGTTCCTCAAAAAGTTGAAAATAGAGCTACCCTAGGACCCAGCAACTGCACTACTGGGTATTTATCCCAAAGATACAAATGTAGTGATCCAAAGTGGAACATGCACCCCAATGTTTATAGCAGCAATGTCCACAATAGCCAAACTATGGAAAGAGCCTAGATGTCCATTGACAGATGAATTCATAAAGATGTGAATTCACACACACACACACACACACACACACACAATGGAATATTATGCATCCATCAAAAATGGAAATCTTGCCATTTGCAATGACATGGAGAGAACCAGAGGATATTATGCTAAGCAAAGAAAGTCAGAGAAAGACAATTATTATATGATCTCAATCATATGTGGAATTTGAGACACAAGGCAGAAGATCATAGAGGAAGAGAGGAAAAGATGAAATCAGAGGGGGAGACAGACAACAGACTATTAATCTCAGGAAACAAAATGAGGGTTGCTGGAGTGGAAGGGGTGGGAGGGATGGGGTCACAGGGTGATGGGACACTGGGGAGGGTATGTGCTATGGTGAGCACTGTGAATTGTGTAAGACTGATGACTCACAGACCTGTACCCCTGAAACAGATACATTATGTTAAT
Organism: Nasua narica; assembly: GCA_028533885.1. Lineage (NCBI taxonomy): Eukaryota > Metazoa > Chordata > Mammalia > Carnivora > Procyonidae > Nasua > Nasua narica. Next base: position 82,144,326 of record CM052799.1, read on the forward strand.
TTAGAAAAAGAAAATAATTCTGCTAAAATATTACGGACTGAATCAGAGCAAGAAAAAGATAAGGAAAATGGTCAGATATATAGCAATTAAGATGAAAACTTATCTAAGTTAATTTACTGATAAGGGACCAAAAAAATTAATCTTTAAAAGAAAAGTGAGAGGGATAGAAATCAAATAGTAAGAAGTCAAAGGTCACTATTGGACACAGGGAAAAATATGAGAAATCAGAGTAAGATTTTGAAATATCACTTTTAAAAAAAAATAAAACATAAAAAGTACATTAAAACTCACAAAACCTCAAATTATATACAAAAGGGTGTGTGTGTGCGTATACATATATGTAATATATAAAAGTAGCCAAGTGGACTCTGAGAGAAGCCAATATAACAGACATTAGCCAATTACTGATGGCAAGCCATGCATACACAAAGCAAACAAGGAATACAAAGAAAGGATGTCTGGATGTTACAGCTAATTTGAGAATGAAAACCATAACCCCAAGGCGCAGAAGATACGTTGTTTTACTATACCAAAGTATATAAAATTATTATAAAATCAAAGCTTCCAGGGAAGGGCATAAAATAAAAGGCTTATAAAATAAATAGATTATATTTTTTATCATTTTCTAATTTCCAGTATTTCTTTATAACCCTAATCCCCAGGGACCGTCACATTATTCAACACTGTCTCATTCTTCTCAGGCCCACACCAGATCCACTTCTAATTCCAATCTTACCTGCAACCTCTCCCAAGCACATGACCTCTCCCAAAATCCAATACCAAACTGCTGAATCCCTGAAGAGTATTTTATTTGGACTGTCCTTAAATTATTTCAAACCTGCCTATTTAAAAACTTCACGTCCTTCCAAAATCAACGTCCTTCCTGACTTCACTACTGATATGTAACTAGGTTCTTTGACTCTTTCAATTTTTTCCAAGCATATGTATTAAACTGCCAGGTTTTTGTTAGTTCTTCCAATAAAATTCAGTACATTTTATCAGGTATAAGTGAAAGCACTGTGCTAGACATGTTTGTAAGTTTGTAAGGGTGGGAAATGCCTCATTTAATCTATTCATAGTGAAAAATGCCTAACCATAACAAAGTATAACACAGTACATATCAAAGAACTAAAATGTTATGATAACCATAAGGAAGACAAAACTTTCCCTTCATATTATCTTGTTGTTCCCCTTCTACTCCCACCACTATTCAGGCTTCTATCTAATATGGATACATCTGTTTTCCTTCCTAATTGAATTTCATCATGTTTGAATAATCAATCCTGTATTCTACCCCCAAATTAATCTTTCCTAAAACAATTTCAATCATATCACTCTCTTATTTACAAAGCTGTTCTCAAATGCTTGCAATAGCGATTTGCAGAACTCCCATCCCCAAATCAAAATGTGGGGTGTAAAATGCAATTATAAAAACCTGCTCATAGATATTCCAATTCAATCAGTCTGCTGTGATAACTGGGAATCTGAATTTGAATGAGCCCATTAGGTGATTTTGATTTAAGTGGCCCACAGAGCATATTTCAGGGGGAAAAAAAGTTCTACAGGGTAAATGTCAAATTCCTTAGCCCTGCATCAGGGCTCACCACACAAAAGAGCCCTGAGACTCAACTTATAGGGCAAGGGATCTACAAAGACTATTCACTACAGATAAACTTGATTTTCTACAGCCAACTGTTCTCTCCCTCCAATCTTGCTGAAAATGCCCACTAACTTCACCATTCTTCTTGGCCTATCTTAAGCACCATATTTCCTAGATATCACCAGATTGAAACAATTTCTCGTGCATAGTTCTACTGCACTGTAATGCTTGTCTTGAACCATTATTATTTTTTTTTAATTTGAGAGAGTACAAGGGCGGGGGGGGGGGGGGGAGTCCCTCAAGCAGACTCCCCACTGAGCACGGAGCCCAATATGGAGCTCAATTCCAGGACCATGAAATCATGACCTGGGCACAAATCAAGAGTCGAACGCTTAAGCAACTGAGCCACCCAGGCGCTCCTTGAACCATTAGTTATACTAGTATTATTAACTTTTCAGGTGGTTATATCATGTGACAACTGACTGTGGATCAAACCTCTTTTCATTTCTTTCAACATCCAGAACAATACATTTTGGAAGTCCTTTCCCTAAGGCAATTTTAGTTTGCATAAGCATAACTAAATAGGAATGAATAAGTGAACTAATTTTTAGAATATGAAAAGGAAAAACTATAGAAAGAAGATTTTTATTAGAAAAAGAAATCAGTTAAATAAATATATCTGGAATAGAAGTGTATCTGCCAAGACAAATTACTACATATTGTTCTTCCTTACCAGCCTACCAAATAAATGCCCCCTGAAGAATTCTTCCCAGAGAGAACAGGTGAACTTAAGTCCCAAGGGAAAAAACTGGTAAACCAAACTCTGCTTAACACCAGTCAGGTTTGCTTAAACTTGATCTAAACAGCTATTCAAAAGCAAGTTACATGGAGGGGAAAACTCATTTATGGTTAATTTCTGAAACTTTTACACATGCAATAAACTTACAATTGTTCTATTATAATGATTCAGATTTTGGTATAACATAAATGCCTCTAACACAGCAATTCCCCAATGACTGCTGATCTACTTATCGGTCTTCCCCGTAATGTTGAACAACATATGGATGGTGACCGTGTCTTGTTCATCTTTCTAGTCCGGCACTCAGAACAAGCGATTAATAAAGACATAATGAGTAAGTTTTTAAGATAAAAAATGATAGTAATTCTCCATAAATAACACAATGCCCTGCAAGCATATGAAGATAATCAACATCACTATTACAGAAATGCATATTAAAACCACAATGTCATCACCTCATGCCCATTAGAATGGCTACCATTAAAAAAAGTGTTGGCAAGGATGTGAAGAAATTGGAACCCTTGTATTGGTGGGACGGTAAAATGGTATAACCACTATGGAAAACAGTAAGGAGGGTCCTCAAAAAATTAAAAATGGAAATTCCATACACAATTCCAGCAATCCCATTTCTGAGTATACACCCAAAAGAACAGAAAGCAGGGTCTTTAGTTATCTGCACACCCGTGTTCACAACAGCATATTTACAACAGCCAGAAGGTGGAAACAACCCAAAAGTTCATTAACTGATGAATGGATATAAATAATTGTGGTACACACACGCAATGGAATATTCAGCCTTAAAAAGGAACAAAACCCTTACACATGCTACAACATGGATGAACCTTCAGGACATTATGCTAAATTAAATAAACCAATCACAGAAAGACAAATACTTACTGTATGATTCCACTTATATGAAGTTATCTAGAATAGTCAAATTCAGACAGACAGAAAGTAGAATGGTGTTTACCAGGGCTGCAGAAGAGGGTAGTTGTCTGATGGATATGGAGTTTCAGATTTGCAGGATGAAAAAGTTGTGAAAATCGATTTTACAACAATGTAAATATACTTATTATAGAACTATATACTACAGGGGCACCTGGGTGGCTCAGTGGGTTAAGCCTCTGCCTTCGGCTTGGGTCATTGATCTCAGGGTCCTGGGATCAAGCCCCGCATCGGGCTCTCTGCTCAGCGGGGAGCCTGCTTCCCCCTCTCTCTGTGCCTGCCTCTCTGCCTACTTGTGATCTCTTTCCTCTCTGTCAAATAAATAAATAAAATCTTTAAAAAAAAAATAAGAACTATATACTACAGAGTGGTTAAGATGATAAATTTAATGTGTTCACTGCAATGAAAAAATTAATTACAGTGATTTTAAGTACAAAAAAATAAATTCTTAAGTATCAATATTACGCTTGGAAAAAATGTAGGTACAAAACACTTATGTACAATTATTCAGATGGCCTTTTCAGGGCACGTGGGTGGCTCAGTCCGTTAAGCATCTACCTCAGGTCATGATCTCAGGATCCTGGGATGGAGCTGAGGGTCAGCCTCCCTGCTCAGCAGGAGTCTGCTTCTCGCTCTCCCTCTGACCACTTACCCCACCACTCCTGCTCACTCTTGCACTCTCTCTAATAAATAAAATCTTTAAAAAGTTCAAATGGCCTTTTAACTTAAAGTTTCCATCTAAAAGGTTAATTTAAAAAATAAAATTAAGGGCCCCTGGGTGGCGCAGTTGGTTGAGCGACTGCCTTCGGCTCAGGTCATGATCCCGGAGTCCCGGGATCGAGTCCCACATCGGGCTCCCAGCTCTATGGGAGGTCCGCTTCTCACTCTGACCTGCTCTCTCACTCTCTCTCTTTCCTAATGAATAAATAAATAAAAAATCTTTAAAAAAAAAATAAATAAAATTAAAAAAAAATAAAAATAAAATTAAAAAGCTAAGTAGTTTAAAATAAGTCACTCCAAACTATATGTTCACATTTCACTTTAGAAGATTCTTGCTAATTATAAACTGTTTGCTCAATCAAAAAGTATTTCTGCTAAAAGAAGAGAATTAGAATTCTATAACTGGAAAAGATGACTGAGATCACACACTCCACTAATTTCCAATGTGGGTCCATAAACAATGGCAAATAAAAAAAGGAAAATGTAATTTTTCACAGAGCTAAATCAATTTAAAGTTAAGGCATATACTTTATTCTGAGAATAAATCTCCGACTTAAACTTCCTCTTTTTAATTACTAATTTCATCCATTCAACAAATACTTGTTAAGCCACTCTCAGGTGCAAGACTACAATAGTGAACAAGAGAACCAAGGATCTCACCCTCAGGAAACTACCTTCTTTCTAGTGGAAAATAAGAATATAAATAGTAAGAAAAGATAGTTTGTTGTTAAGTCCTTAACATTCAAAAGAAAAACCTGATGAGCCTACATAACCCTAGGTCAGTGGGAAATATTAATCTACAGCCCCTTCTCATTTCATTATTTTTTAAGATTTTATTTATTTGAGAGAGAGAGAGGAGAGAAAGCGCACTTGTGCACAAGCAGGGGAAATAGTAGGCAGAGGGAGAAGCAGGCTCCCCGCTGAGCAGGGAGCCCAATATGGTGCTCAATCCCAGGACCACAGGATCACAACCTGAGCCTAAGGCAGATTCTTAACCTACTGAGCCACCCAAGCACCTCCTTCCCATGTTATGAGAAAGTGGATGTCCAAAAAGTTTCACAACAATTCAATAAATCCCAAGTCAAAACTACCTTGTTTCTAATTAAAACA
>CM052799.1:82149599-82204515 GCA_028533885.1 Nasua narica
CCCCCCCCCCCCCCCCCGCGGCGGCAGGCCTCCCGCTGAGCAAGGAGTCCTATGCAGGGCTCTAATCAGGACCCTGAGATCATGACCTGGGCCAAAGGCAGACACTAACCATCTGAGCCACCCAGGACCCCTGTCCTTCCAGTTCTAACAGGATTTGATTCTATATACCAAACTTCTTGTATCATTTGAAGACTTAAAAATTTAATGAAAAACTTAAAATCCCTAGGGCAGAATTTATCAAATCTCATACTAGCAAAAGAGATTCTACTTTCTGATAAATGATAAAGCAAATCCAACATTTAGAATAAGGGGAAAGGAAGGATATAAAAATAGTACCCACAGTAATACTGTCTTGGTCACTTTCTGTGGCCTAGAAAGTACAGTAATTCTCTGGAGCACTGCTATCCCATTCACTAGAAGTTTCAGACAGTTTAAATATACAAAGGAACTGAAAAACAAACAGAGATAATCAGCTAATTAACATTTCAAAGAACCAAGATACAAAACCTGTAGTAATCTAAGTTTGACAATAATTGACCTGACAGCATAGGCTACTCCCTCACCTCCTACCTTTCTCTACTTCTGTGCAAGGGTGGGATATTAAGCACATAGTATGTGCCAGGTACCACATCCTAATACGTGCCAAACAAGTCCGTAGATTTAATCTCATAGGTTCAACAGGTTTTCCCCCACTTAAAAAATAAACCTTCATATAATACAAATATGGAGAAACAAACTTGAAGGTATAATTATCCCCCTTCGTAGGAAAAGGAAATTGAGCCAAAAAGTTAGAGAGACAAGATTTGAACTTAACTGCAAAGTTTGTAGGAGTCTTATTTTCTTCCTCTGAGTCTGTCCCAAACATGAACATGCAAGTGACTGGATAGGAGAGGGTAGATGAGCTAGGAGGAACACAAAAATGTACCAAAAAATAGTATTTTCCCCTAAGATATAAGAATTAGATGTGAAAGCTGCACCCAAAGAGCTGTTAAGTGCCTATGACTAGAACAGGGTTAGAGGTTCAAAGGACAAAATGGAACCTTTTGCTGCAGTGAGGAAGGAAAAATTCACTGAGGAGGGAGGAAATTGATGAGTTACACCACAAAGAAGAGAAGTATTTTAAGGCAAAAGAGACTTCAGAGAATAGAGAAGGGGGAAAAGAGAAGGAAAGCACAGGGCATGTATGTTTGTTTGAAAAGGCAAACACATCAATCTGGCTGAAACACAGAAATTATATAATAGGGCAGTTAAATGTAAGGCTGAAGAGGCAGAACAGGGTCAGACTTCAGAGGACCTGATGAAACAAATTCCATATTTACAGCACCAAGATAGAATTAAACTTTTACATATTATCTTCATGAAATAAGATTGCACATGCCCTATTAACTTGAATGTATTTATGCTTTTCAGCTAGGACAACAGCTGATACAAAGATGATTAAATGCTGGATCTAAATTCAAATAATTGATTTTTCCTATCTCCTGATAACCACAGACTTATGTACAAAGACCCGGGGACGGTGGTCAGAAAGGACAGGCCTGAACCTACATCCAGACTGCTAAAATTTATGCCACTACTCAATTATAATTAGGGAAAAAGTAGAACCCACAAATCTTTTCCGTAGATGGTGGAGTAGCTTGAACAAGAAGGAATAATGGCAAACCCCACTGTCAGAAAAATTTCCCATGTGCTGCCAAGACTGACTTAAAAAAAAAAAAAAAGGCAAAGCTACAATTGGATTTTTTAAAATGTAGCTTTATCTTTGATTTCATTTGTTAAAACCCAGGCTAGAATTTGGGAAAATGTTCTATTAGACCACAACTATCCTGAAGCTATTGATAAGAACTTAAAATTCCAAACAACTACACAATTCAAAACTACCATTTCACCCTTAAATTAGGCAGTTAACTCCCATCCCCCTAGTAAAAAGGAGACTTACCAGATCTTTGAGTGTTACCTGGCTAATGATATCACTCTCTATTGCTGCTCTAGCAGGCTAGGATGGGCTGCCCTTTGCCCTCTTTCCCATACATCACAAGAGTAGCAATCCCCCCAAAAGAAAGGTTTGTAGAAAAGGAAGTTATAGCAGCTCTATCTCCTCAGTTCAAAAACTATCAAAAGTTGTTAAGACATAAAAAGAAGCACTCCATAAAAAGTGGAAGTGGGGTGGGGGAATACACTGAAACCAAGCATATTCATATCTGTAAAATTTTAAGCTGAAAGGAAAGTTGGAATCTAGCCCAAATCTCATTTTACACATTAAGAAACTGAGGCCGAGGACAGTGGTGATTTGCCCAGGGCAAACGCTTCCCTATAAAGGTGTTAAGCGTCTGTTACCAGTCACAGTAGCACTTAATCACATTCTAACAGTTACTTAAATGTTTATGAGATTAAGTACCTGGTATACAAAAAACACAATCTCCATCTCCTTTGCACCCTCTTCAGTGGCTTGTCCCTATGCTACCCAGAAAATGTTGCAAAATTCTCAAATGAACACCATATCCTCCTTCAGCCACTTACAGCCACAAAATTTCTTTCATCTAAGGTATAAAGTGAAAACCTGAAATGCCTGAATTTCTCAAGTTCTGGCTAAACAAGTGGGTCAGCAAAACCTCAAAATTTGGGGCAGAATGAGAATATGAAATGGAGTATAGTACTGTTTTAGTTTTCTTTTGACAGTTGCCATTTCCCTCCTATTAATGTTTTCAGTGCAGGTTTTCTGAAAAAAGGTGCAAAGTTAAAAAATAATAGGTACAAAGTTAATCCAAATTATTAGCACTTTTGAGACACTTCCATTAGACAAGTTGGCATATCTTCACCTCTCAAAAATAACCTGAAAGTAACCTACCTTGCAGAAAATATTTTTGGGGGAGGGGGAAACAACCACCTAAAATAACTATCTACCAGGCCACAACATTAAAACCACAAAATAAGGAAAAACAATTTCGTAAAAATCCCACCAGATAAAAAACAAAGAGTTCCATCAGTCTTCCCAGGCTGTCAACCGTCAAGTTGTCAAAGCATTTGTTGAAGAACTGGGAGAAAAGTTCTGCACCGAGTTCACAGGCTGTGGGTGCATCAGATTATACCACTACCCACACATAACACCAGTTTGGGGAAATGCAAACTCGCCACATGTACATTTTTAACCAGGCTTAACCACGTTTAACCAAGGTAAGTGTTGTCAGTTCTTGTATCAAAGGTTAAAAAAAAAAAAAAGCAACAATATGCAAGTATACGTCACTCATTTATAAAACCAACAGAAATGGCAAGGAATTGACCCGAAGCGAATTAAACAGTTCTGAACTTTAAGGCCGCCGTACAAAACGGTTTAGAAAGGCTCTTTCTGAACTGTCGGGCAAAAGTCCTTTGACGAATCTCAAAACTAATGAGCGTATACTAATGCACAAATAACAAAAGCTTAATACAAACTACCACACCGCCAAACCGTTCCTGTTACCAATGCCCAAATTTTTTTTAAATAAGCATTGAAAGGGAACAATAAAAAGCGTCTCACCGCAAACACAGCAAGAGAGGGACTGTCGGAAGTAAGGCAAGAGCCTGTTAATCTCTGTAAACGCCTTGGGGTCTCCGGGGTCGTAGTTGAGCACTAGGCGGCTCGCAGAAATGTAGAGAGCAGTAGCATTCACGGGGTTCATTGCAGACACTTCGACACCGTTGGCTCCCGGTTGAAAAGAAATTCCGGATCCAACTTTGTAAGCAGCCAGGGAACAATGGCGAATTTGCAACAAATCGGAGGAAATTAGAGAAGAACCACTGGCCAAAGTAGTAACCAAAATCCGTGCAAGTTTGTGGAACTGAAGCAATCCTCCCACACATGGGGCCTTGGCGCCCCTCCTCCGTCCCTGAGACTTGCAGACAAAAAAAAAAAAAAGAGAGAGAGAGAGAGAGAGAAACCAGCGTTCGAGTTTGTCCCAGGCAGCCTCGGGCCGAAGAACGCGGGGGCTTCGGCGCTCGGGCCGGGACTCGGCGCTCAGTCTAGCCCCGCGGCTCCGCGGGCGGCCTTCGCTGCATCTCCGGACGCGGAGGCACCTCCTCAGGGCGAGCTGGGCGGGCGCGGGAGCAGGCCCGGCCCGATCCGAGGGGCGCGCACGCTTCTCACGGGCCGCAGAGCCCTTTACTCCATCACAGCGCCCGGCACAGAGGTAGCGGCGACGGCAAGGAGGACGGCTCGGGCGTCGACTTCCTCAATCTAGTGCACCAAGCCGCGGCGGCGGTGAATGTTGCAGTTGCGGCTGGCGGAGGCCGCCGCCGCTCTCTCCATATCGGACGCGGGGCCCGGACTGCGCCTGGCTCTCCGCCCTGGCGGTTACAACCCTGCTGTTCCCTGAGGTGGCGAAGCGGGCAGGAGAGTCCCCCACCCGATAGGGTAGGGCTGGGGAGGAAGTGCGCGGGCCGGCGGCGGCGGCGGGAGGGGGCGGGGAACAGGCCCGGCCGGGCCGCGGCGGCGCCCCTCGCTCCTCAGTCGCTCACTCCGAGGTCACCAGGCGCAAGCACCGCCCCCTCACTGCCCGGCCATCTTCTCCGCGCCGCACACACGGAGACCTCCTCAGCCAAGCACGACGGCCACCGCCGCCCACGTCTCCCGCCCGGCCGCAGCTGAGGCGAGGGCTCACACCGCCAGGCCCCGCCGCCGCCCAGAGCACACAGCAAGGCCCCGCCGCAGGCCCCTCCCCCCGTGCCTCGCCGCCCTCACCCTGACTCCACGCGCCACTCTAACTCGGTAGGGCCCGGGCTGCTGCGGCCTTAATGAATCCCGCGGACTGTGCGGCGCCTCAGGCCCTGCCGGCGACGACGACCGTTACCCCAACGGGCAAAGCCACTGTCATCCCCGAGACTCCCCCGCCGCCGTCGTCGCTAGCGCCCGCACGCATGCGCAGAGCACACTCTCACCCCCTCCCCCCCGCCCTTTCCTTTCCCTTCGCTTCCCTTTTCCCTTGCTTCTCCTCTAAGAGCCCCCTCCACACCCTCCCAGAGCTACCGGAGGGCTCCGCGCATGCGCATTCCAAAATCCACCTCCACCGCCTTTCGCCCTTACGCGTGCGCCTTGACCGCCCACCCAGAAAACTGGATAAACACGGCAGCCCGCTCACGCCAGCCCCTCCCTGCAGCCAACCCACCCCGGCCTCACTGCGCATGCCTGACTCTCCACTTACGGCTCTTAGAACCGAGCATGCTCTCTGCAAGCCGCTTGTTCTCTCCGCCCCTCCCCCATGCTCCCTCAAATTCCCTCTTAAGCGTGTGGGCTGTGGCGAAACATTCGTTAGTTGACCCATCCTTCCACGGTGTGAGCTTTAAGCTTCTCGTACTTCACAGCCTCCTCGGTTCCCGCCAACGCTGAGGCCCAGCGGGGTCGCGCCATGTGGCACTCCACCCTGGCGGCCTCTCCTCGCCCTGACTGACCACGGCGTGAGGAAGTAGTCCCGCACGGCCCCAAGCCCCGCCCTCGCGGCCTTTCTGCTGGAACGGCGCTTTCCAAGCAGCGAAAGGGCGCCGCCGAGGCCTGCTTGCCCAGCCGGACCCGGGAAGGTCGACAGCAATCGGCGTGGCCGCGCGCCCAGGCGGCGTGCGGGCGACGTTTGCTAGGTTAGGGTCGCGGTCAGCGTCGATGGCAGCCTGAGGTCACTAAGACCCTGGCAGGCGGTCTGTAAGCGTTGGGGCTCGGACCCGCCTCCCTTTTCCCGCCCATCAGAGCTGGGCTCTTTCCGCGACCTCTGGTTCTTGGGGTCGGACCGACGCGAGCCGCCCAGCCTTCTGGGGCGCGGACCAGTACCTCACCGAGCGTAGAGGAAAACTGTCCAATTTAAAAGCAAAACGTACCCCTTTTCGGCTCCCTTGACAGACTTAGCCCTTCTTTGTGAACAGAGCTCTTCAGGAATCCACGGTCCTGCTTTAGAACGGACCCAAATCCTTGAAAGTACATCTGTTTTTTTTAAACAAGCTTGCGCCTTGTTTTTGCAGGAGACCAGGGACACTGAGATATAAAACAAAAACCTAACTTAACGTATGATTGATTCCCCTCATCTCTAAAAGTACAAAACTTTTTTTGAGGATCACAAATAGAAACAGCTTTGGAACCATTTTTATCTCTGGATACACCAAAGCTCTTCAGCTTGTTTTTTTGCACAAAATAAATGATCTACACGTGTTTGCAAAGTGAAATTTGTGACATGCTTCTCTTTTAGGGGCACAAATACAGTTAGTTTTAGGGACTTTCTATTTAGAGTAGAAATTAATAAGGTAACAAGGGAACCAGTAACTTCTGGTATATAATTTCTAGTGCCATATGATAACAGGTTTATTTTCTTTACAAGAGCTGGCATATTATCAGTACTTACGTATAAAGCAGTAAGAATCTAACTTCCTAATTTTGTTAGGCAGCAAAGCAGAAATTAGACAAAGTTGTGCAAAGTAGATTTGACCATCTTGTATCTGGAAAATGACAAATATTCTCAAATCCATTCTCTTGTTTAAAAGCCCCATCTTCCTTGGGTTGTTTGTTTGATAAGTGATCTTTTCTAACCTCACCTTCAAATAAAACTGTTATACATCCCTATTTTTATTCCAGACTCTTAAGTTCTTGTTCCACAAACCACAAGTTGTTTTCCTCCAGAGGAGCAACACGGAGAGTAATAATCAGTCCTGTTTTCCATTCAGGCAACATAAATTAGCAATCACCCTAAGCAAGTGATTACTTTCACGGCCTTATCCTTGCTGATGTTCTCATAACTGGAATTTTTTTTTTTTTTTTGATCATTTGAGATGTGTGCTACCTGAATTGAGACTAATTTTATTGATGGCCTGTGTGTGAGAGAGAGAGAAACTTAAACCAATTTTTTTTAGCCTCTGAAATCGCTTGCAACTGGTGATGAGTTTCCGGCATTTAAAAGGAAAGCACCTCCATATTGAAGTTTATTGTCTGTGATGACTCTGGTTGCTGGAGGCTTGCCTTAAAAAAAACAATGAACTATTTATAGAAAATGAAGTGTTTGGATCAAATATTTAAGAGAAATCATATATAACTCAAATCTCAACTCAGTGTAATTTTTTTCATATTTTATATTTAATTATTATTTGGAAGTAAAAGTGTTAGGGTTGCCAGATCTAATAAAAATACAAGATGCCAGTTAAAAAATTCTGATAAGCTTTTTATTTGAGAAGAGTTTTGAGTTTTCAGAATTATTGCACAGGGTACAGACAGTTCTCATATATTCTATGTCCCCTATTAACATCTTACGTTAGTATAGTACATTTGCTATGATTAATTAGCCAATAGTAATACATTTTTATTAAGTAAAATCCATATTTTACTCATATTTCTGCAGTTTTTTTTCCGAATGTCCTTTTTCTGATCCAGGATCCCATCCAGGATATCACATCACATTTAATCATGTCTCCTCAGGCTCCTCTTGACACCCAGTTAAATTTTCATTTCAGACAAACAATGCATCCCTGTTTTCTTTTTATTATCTATATTTCCGACCCATTTTGAGTTAAAGCTCCCCTTTTCTGTGTTCCAAAAATGGCAACTGCTTGCCTCTTTCATTGCACTTATCAAACTACATGGCAATTGTTGGTTTAGCTCTGCCTTCTCCCTGTCATACTATAACTGCTAGAAGGTCAGAGTTTCTCCTCCTTTGACTTTTATCATCATTGTCTAGCATAAGGCTTGACATATAATGGGTACTCGGTAATTGTTAATGATGAATTATTAGAAATGCAATAATATAAGTAAACTCCCCAGTACAGTGTATGGTGCAAAACAGGTATGAACAAGTATTTGCTTTTCCTTAAGAAGAAACACAAAAATGTCTTGGAAATTTAAAGACAGTTCTTATCTCAGCTTGATCAATGTCAATTCTAAGATCCTTAATAAAACCAGATGCATGAATTGATTTGAAACACTCAGAATAATCAACAAGTATTTTATTGATTATACTCAAGCACTTTGGGGACAATAAAGAAAATGCGAGGGATGCCCGAGTGGCTCAGTTAGTTAAGCATCTGTCTTCGGCTCGGGTCAGGATCCCAGGGTCCTGGGATTGAGTCCCACATTGGGCTCCTTGCTCGGCAGGGAGCCTGCTTCTCCCTCTGCATGCTCTGCCTGTTCTGCCTGCAGTTCTCTATGCTTCTGCTCTCTCTGACAAATAAATAAATAAAATCTTTAAAAAAAAAAAAAGGAAAAAGGAAAATGCATAAGTAGTTGTAGTTATACTTTCAAAGAACAAAGATCAGGCTGGCATTACATGAGAGGAACTTCCTGAGTGGTTAGGCCATTTAAAAAATTATGAAATAGTTGTTTGCCTCCCTTTACCCATCTCTCACCCTCCTTTCTCTGCCACCACCCCCCACTTTTTCTTTCTCGGCCAAAAACTATCCAGAGGTAATGTTCCCTCTCCTGCCTTCCCAGATTGCATTCTCCCTGACTGCCTAGTATCTCCATTCCACTGCCTTCAGCATTATACTCATCTGTTACAGAGTGAATGTTTGTGCGCCCTCATCCACTCCCCAAATTCATGTACTGAAATCCCAACCCCTACATGATGGTATCAGAAGGTGGAGGCCTTTGGGAGATAATTAGGTCATGAGAATAAGGCACTCATTAATGGGATTAGTGCCCTTACAAAAGAGGCTCCAGAGACCTCCCTCACTCTCTGCTATGTGAGGATACAATGGGAAATCAGCCTCATCTTCAACCCAGAAGAGAAACTTCACCAAGCAACCGTGCTGGCACCCTGATCTCACGTTTCTAGCATCCACAACTGTGAGAAATAATTGTTTGCTGTTTAAGACACCCAGTTTATAATATTGTGTTACAGGAACCCAAACTAAGACACTATCCCTACCAAATTTTAACAAGCGCTTACTGTCACTGTGGAAAGAAATCAATCTGACTAACCTCAATTTATGGGAGAGTAATAATAATTCAATCTAAACTAACAACAAATCAGAGACTGGCCAAAGAAATACCTCTTTACAGGGAGCAATAAACTAGGTAAAATTAAAATAGGGCGTTGGGGCATCAGCCTTCTGCTCAGGTCATGATCCCAGGATCCTGGGATCAAGCCCCGCATGACTCCCAGCAAGCTGACTCCCTGCTCAGTGGGAAGCCCGCTTCTCCCTCTCCCATGCCACCTGCTTGTATTCCCTCCCTCGCTGTCCCTCTCTCCGTCAAATAATAAATAAAATATTATTTAAAAAATAGGGCCTAACCCAAACCAATCTTTCCATTCTTCCCTGACCACTGCTCTCTGACTGTTACCAAACCTTATCTTCCATCTTCTGCTTCTTAGCTGTGGCCATACCTCTCCCCTCCTTGCTCAGTCTTAGAGCCTCCCAAAAGAAATGCTTCTCTTTGGATATCAGCTCCTGGTGATATTTTTTTCTGTGACTTCTTTCAAATCAGTACATTTATCCATTTGGATTATCCAAAAATGTTTATTTGGCAAGTCCGGCACCCTTTTATTTTATATCTCACATATTAAATTGCCTTCAGCTTCTTTATTCCTACCTCTAGCCCAAACAATGCAGTTTGCTTTATTGGTCACTGCCTAGTACAGTGCCAGACACACAGGAAGGTAGCCACTAAATGTTAAATGTTACTGTTTTTATTCCCTTACACACTTTCAACTCTATTCAAATGCCTATTAAATTTGTTCATTCATTTATACAACCAACATTTATTGTCAGTTATATGCCAGGCATTCAGAATACAAAAATGAATAATTCAACAGTTTCCAGTCCTCAAAGAGTTCACAGTCTAGTTGAAGTGGCAGCTATGTACATAGCTAATTTATAATTCAGAGTGGTAAGGATTTAAGGGATGCACTCAGTGTAAATCCAAAATGTTCTAGCAGATATTTCTGCAACATTATGGGTTAAACAAGCTTGTGTATTTTCCTGGGAAAATAACTGCAATTATTCATAGCATTGTGTCTAAGGGAAAATGTGTTCTGCATTCCAAACAGTCAATTTAAAATTGAATTTTTGGAACACAGCCCATTTGTCCCTGGGGGCTGTCTATTTCTCCATTATCTATCTATTATCTATTTCTCCATTATCAGATCCCTATCTGTCTTAGGACAATGTATATCTTTTTACAACTCCCACCTATTCCATATGGTGTATGGGGCTAGCTGAGGGTTGCTAGTCACCAACTTACTTTACCGAGCTCAGCATACACAACAGATAGTCCTCTGGTCAAGCAGGTTCAGTCAAGCAGGTAGGACTAAAAGAGACTCAAACCTAAATTTGTTCCACATTTTACTATTAGGGAAGGTAGTAGGAAAAGTTCATCAAGTGAGTGATGAGAGTTTGGAGTTGCTGCTATATAAAATAAGAAAGGGAGCTGCATAGGGATAGGGAAAGGGATTGCAGGAACAATGTCAAAAAGGGTATATCTCTTGGATAGAATAGGATCCCTAAAATTATCTAAAGATACATGCCTGGACAATAAAGATTTTCAAAATGGTCTTTACAACTCACAGACAAGCTAGGGACTAGGAATGAAGATTTCTAATCTGATGTTAAGAAAACTAGACTTTATGAGGCAATTTTATCTTTCTTGTTATTCCTGAACCTTGGGAAGTAGCATGAGGTAGTGGAATGAACATGAACAAATCTTTATTCCAATAAGTACAGTGTAGACTTGGAAAAAAAATTCAAGTTTTCTGTGCTTTAGCTTTCTCATCTAAAAAATAGGGATAATAATACTTTCCTTGAAGGATAACCACAGGGAATCTTATCTTCATCAAATGTGTTTCTAACACAGGCGGTATGGATATACAGGTGAAAAAGACAGTCTCAGTTCCAGTCTACAGGTTAAGACAGAAATGAATACACAATTATAATGCAATGAACCAGTATTTCAATATGGGCATGTATAAACATGAGAAGGGACACCTAACCAGACATGGAAGGTCAGGAAATTATGAAAGAAGTGATACATAAAATGGGACCTGAAGGAACAATGGGAGAAACAGAAGGTTAGGAAGAGTCTCCAAACAGAAGGAAGAGCATACAAAAAGGCCTAAAGGAAGAAGTTTGCATATTTGGGAAACTTCATGTAGTTGAGTAGCAAATACAGTAAATACAGAACAGAAGGTATAGTGTTGAGAAATGAGTTGGAATAATAAACAGCAACCAGATTACAAAGAACCTTATGGACATTATAAGGGTCATCCTGAGGTTAATGGAACATCATAAAGAATTGACTTGGTGTGCAGGGGTAAGATTAGAAGCTGAGAGACCAATTAAGTAACTACTGCAGTATTTTACCAGAAGATGATCTTATCTTGCCCAGAGGTTGGCAAATTGTAGTCCAAAGGCCAGATCTGGCACCTTGCTTATCTTTTTCTGGTGCACAAGATAAGAATGCTTTTTTTACATTTTAAAATGGTTTTTAAAAATGAAAATAAGAACATTTTATGACACATGAAAATTATATGAAATTCAGTTTTCAGTGCCATAAATAAAGTTTTACTGAAACACAGCCATGCTCAACCATTTATGAATTGTCTAGGATATCTTTTGTACAACTACAACAATTTGAGTAGTTGTGATATGCAAAGCCTAAAATATTTGCTACCTGGGCTTTTACGTAAAAAAAAAAATTGCTGACCATTGATCTTGAACATCAAATAAGGTGGTGGCAGTGAAGGATGCGAGATAACAATGAGACTGAATCAATAGGAGTTGGGGCATGTTGGGATGTGAGAATAAGAAACAAAGGTGATATGATGTCCAAGTTCTCTAACTGTGGCAATGATAATGAACACTTCCATGGCCTTACCATATGCCAGACACTGATCTAAGTCTTTTAACGTATTAACTCATTACTCTGCTCTACAGTCCTATGAAGTAAATTCTATTCTTATAATTCTTATTTCACATATGAGGAAACTGAATCACAGAGGTCTAGTAGTTTGTTCAAGGTCATACAACTAATAGGAAATGAGAACTGAATCCAAGTTGTCTGGTTCTAGAATCCCTACTCTCTTTTTTTTTTTTTTTAAGATTTTATTTATTTATTTATTTGACAGAGAGAGAGAGAGAGAGAGAGATCACAAGTAGGCAGAGAGGCAGGCAGAGAGAGAGGGGGAAGTAGGCTCCCCGCCGAGCAGAGAGCCCAATGTGGGGCTTGATTCCAGGACCCTGAGATCATGACGTAAGCCGAAGGCAGAAGCTTGAACCCACTGAGCCACCCAGGTCCCCCTAGAATCCCTACTCTTAAAAATATTTCAAAAATTCACTGAGGGAGAACTCAGCAGGAAATATACATTTGGAGGGAAATGATGAAAGCAGGTCTGGACATATATAGTTAAAAGTGGTCTGGGACATCCAAGTGAATGTCCAGTAGGCAGTTGGATAAGTTAGTCTGGTGCTATGTTTTTAGGGGACAGAGGTCTAGCTTTGAAATATAGACTTGATAGTCAGCAGCATACACATGGCAATGGAAATCATGAGAGAGACACAGGTTACCCAGTGGGAATAAGAGAAGACTAAGAATGAAGTCCTGATGACCACCAGTATTTCACAAACAGCACAAAAGAGACTAAGAAGGAACAGTAATAGAGGTAGGTAGCAAACTGAGAAGATTTTTCATTTTTAGTGATGTAATGTGTATAAAGTGGCATAATAAGCAGCATTGGCATCATAAACAACAGTAGCTCTTTTACTATTAAAATTATATTTGAAATGTCTAACCCTTTCTTAGCTGTGGTATGGGGCTATTCCAAATCTTTTCCACATTCACATGTCTTTAAACACCCATCTCACCTTGCCTTCCAATTCTTTGCAGAGGATCTTATCTCTATTTTAAGGGGAATATAAAGATCTACTTCTCTGCATCAAAATATTCCATAATTCCCCATCTCTCATTCTTCCCTTCCATTTCTGGTTTCCTTTAGGACTTTCCTCAACGGTTTTCCCAAATTTTACTTCTTCATCCTGCCACCTCTCTTGCTATATTCCCTAGTTCTGTCTAGCTATGCCATATGCTTAAAAACCATCTTTCACATAATTTCTCTCTTCTTCTAATTTGTCAAACTTTTGGTAGGATTCAACCTTATTTCTTTTGTTGTTTGTTGTTGTTGTTGTTGTTGTTGTTGTTGAACAATTAATTTCTTGACCTCTTAAAATAAGATTTCCTTCTCTACCACCACTCTGCTGAAACTATATTCTTCAAAACCACAGGCAGCCCCACTGTTTGACTTATTGTCCAAGCATTAATTTCAATAATGGTATATTAAAATGTCCTTTCCTTTCTTTGTATTACATTTTGGATAGATCCCTTACCTTTCCGGTTAATTGAGTCCAGTCTAGTTTAAAACTGAGTCAGGCATAAGTCTGGCTAAAATCACAGAAAACCTGAAGTAACACTGCTTAACCAAAACAAAAATTTACTTCTTTCACGTTAAAAAAAAAGGTCTGGAGGTAGGCTTGCCGCAGCTGGCATGACAGTTTCACTGTCATCAAGGACCCAGGTTCTGTCTTTGTGGCCCACCATCTGAATACATCTACCTTCAAGCTCATTTTACAGTCCAACACAGCTACTGAAGCTTCAGCATTTCAGACAATAGGAAAGAGGAAGGGAGAACAAAAGGACCCACTTCCCAGCAGAGTCAGTGCCTTTTAAGCAGACTCCAATTTTTAGCATCGCACGTAACACTTAACATTTCTTTGCCCATAACTTAGGCACTTTTCCATGCCCAATTGGAAGGGAGTCTGGAAATATAGCCCTTTCATGGGTACATGCACATCCTGGATAAAATGGAAGTTCTGGTATTAAGGAAGAAGGAGAGAATAGAATCTGGATGATCATTTGCAATTTTGGCCACAAACTACAATTTCAAAATGTTTCAAATTTACATCTTTTCCTCTCTCTTTTCTCTTCAAGATATAACTTCTCTGACTTGTTGGTGTAAATAGGAAAGGAAAAAGGACAAGTGCAGTAGCACTCTTAGGCCCAGGCTAGAAGGAGTAGCTCCGGCAATGCCTCTCCTCCTGTCAGGTCAAGGGTTTCACAGAGAAAAGGAGATTTGCCCAAGGGCTGAGAAGTGGTCAAGAGACAGCAATTAATAATAGAGATTGGATGTTTAGGTTGAGCTGAGCCAGTTAGGATCCTTGAAAAACGAGAAAGAATCAGAGTAGGAAGAGAAAGGAGATGAGCCAAGATTTATGGTTGGGAGACAAATTCTGCCACATTCTGGGTGTGAAATTCCAAGGATTTCAAAAATTCTAAATTCAAACCTGATCTTTCATGTTGTTTTGAAAATATATTTGTTAGAGTTGGAGGAAGAAACGTATTTTATTTAAAAGTTTTTTTAGTTTGATTTATAACTTGTAAAGTTGGAGACATATGGTATGTGGGCCCGCGGGCTGCCATTTGTACTCTTGCCCTGGACTCTGCAAATGACCAGGTGGACCTGTACCACAGTCTGCTCAAATGAGAAGGACTGCAGCTCTCACTAATGGTTGTCACTGCTTCTCTCGCTAACATTAACCAGCAACTGAAGTTCTGAGAGGCAGGCATCCAAGTGCAGGATGTCTCTTTGGGTAAGCATTTGCATTTTTCTAGGACTACTTCTGAGTGTTCACTCACATGTGCCCTCACATGGGAGAACACCTCTGCCTTGGCCAGAGCAGAGCCTCCTCCCTGTTCTCATTCATAGCACTCTATCCCATAGCCTCTTGATACTAGGCCCCTCTTGATGGTGTCAGCTTCCTTAAGTGGGTTATTGCCAAAATGGTTCAATCTCATTTACTTTCCTCAGGGCCCATCTAACAGGAAATACTCATATCTGCTATGAGAAAATGGTGGGACTTTAGGCTATTCCATAGCATAGCCCCAGTCCCCGCTTGATATCTCTCTCCAGTTTCTTTCCCTTTGCTCAGATTGAGTCCCCTGCCCAAGAATACATTCAACCTGGAAATCAGCTTCCCCTTCCCACCCACCCCCACTCCAGCCTTACTTGATTTTAAGAATAGAGGAAAAGCACAGCTTCCCTGTGAGAGGAACACGCAACCACAAGGCTGGACTCTGGCTCTCCATTTTCTCCCTTTTTTCCTGTGAATTAGGAAGAGAGAGAGGGTTGGGGCAGTGGCTAGTGGTGGCAGGGCTAGTATTGTTTTCTCTTGGTCCTGAGGAAGATGGTTGCAACAATTGAGGTCCTCGACTTCATTGTCCCTAGCTGTGGGCTGTAAGCTCCAATTCTAGAACAAAGGATAGGTAGCATTCAACAACATCAACCTAATATACCAAACCTTGACCCTTATTTTCCTTCACTGCTCTGTCTGAAAAAATTTTATCATTATTACATCTCTCTTCTGAAAACATTCTCCATTGTTCTGCGATTTGTGCTGACTTTTCCTACTTCTGTGTATTCTCTTTCTCTTTCTCCTTTGAAGATTATTTCTTCCTATTTCAGTTGGACATTTAAGATTTCCCTAAATTGAAATCAGCCATTTACATCTCTGTCTCACTTATGAGACTGTAAGTTTTTTTGAGAGCCCAAAGTATTAGTTCATTTATTTTTTAGTGAATGAATGAGTAGTTGAATGAATGAATTCAGGACACAGTCATTAACCCTTCTTATTTCGTACTCTCACTCTGGCAATTCATTCACTCAAATGATTCAAGCTATCTTTTTTCCTTAAATAACTATGATATCAATATCTCTACTTTGATATCTCTTCTGTGCTTCAGATTTGCAGCTCTAGCTTCTTGCTTCCATTTTCACTTAGATGTCCTACAGTCATCTTAAAATTTCTATATCCAAAACCAAACTCATGATCATATTTCCGTATCCAGATCTTACTTTACTCTTGTCCATGTCTTTGTCACTCTCTTTCTCTAAAGTGTATAACCTTGGAGTTACCACTTTGACCATTCCCCTCCAAGTCTTATCAATTTTTTTTAAACAATAACATATCACTTGGAGCTTCTGGGTGGCTCAGTTGGTTAAGCATCTAACTCTTGATTTCAGCTCAGGTCATGATTTCAGGATTTTGAGATCGAGCTCCATGTTGGGCTCCTCGCTGGGCATGGAACCTGCTTAAGATTCTTTCTCTTCTTGTCCCTCTGCCCCTCTCTCACCTTCCTCTCTAAATAACAAAACAAACAAACAAACAAACAAAACTTTAAAAAAACCCACAACAAATCACCTTATCACAATAATTATGATCCCACTTAAATGGGGTACTTAGAAGAGTCAAACTCATAAAGACTGAAAGTATAATAGTGGTTGAGGAGTATCAGAGAGTCATTGTCTAATGGCTATAGACTTTCAGTTTTACAAGATAAAAAAGAGTTACAGGGATGGATGGTGGTGGTGGTCGCACAACAGTGTGAATATACTTAATACCACTGAACTTAACTGTACACTCAAAAATGGTTAAGATGGTAACTATAATGTGTATTTTACCAAATTAAAAAAGTGAAATCAACAAGCTACTTTATTATATATGTTAACTGTAAACAACTTAAAAACACAAAAAAGACCATCTATAAATAAATCTGTTAACAATTTGTCTTAAGACACGTCTATTGATGTGCACATTAATACATATATTTTTCTACCAAAATGAGATCACAAATATAATTCTATTTTGGAGTCTGCTTTTTTCAGTTGACAGTATGCCATAAGCATTTTTCCATGTTGTTAGATTTCTTCCTACAACAGTGGTTCTCAAATTGTGGTCCCTGGCAGAATCAGCATCACCTAAGCACTTGTAAATACAATTTCTTGCTCACTGCTCCAGATCTACTGAATCAGAAACCCGAGGGTAAGCTCAGTAGGCTGTTTTAACAGGCATTTCAGGTAATTCTGACATACACAGAAGTGTGAGAGCCCCCATTCTACAATTGTGACTTTTTTTGGGGGGGTGGTTTTTTGTTTTAGAAGGGTATCACCTAGTGTCCAAGTATTTGAAGATTTTTTAGGAATCTTTTAATTATTTATTTTAACTTAATTCCACTGTGGTTGGAAAATACACGTTTTTCATGATTTTTTATTATAATTTTTTTATTATGTTACATTAGTCATGTACAGTACATCATTAGTTTTTAATGTAGGGTTCCATGGCTCATTGTTTGCGTATAACACCTAGTTCTCCATGCAGTACATGCCCTCCTTAATACTCATCACTGGGCTCACCCATTCCCCCCACCCCAAAACCCTCAGTTTGATTCCCGGGGTCCATAGTCTCTCATGGTTCATCTCCCCCTCTGATTTCCTCCCCTTCATTTTCCCCTTTCTTCTCCTAATGTCCTCCATGCTATTCATTATGTTCCACAAATTAGTAAAACCATATGATAATTGTCTTTCTCTGTTTGACTTATTTCATTCAGCATAATCTCCTCCAGTTCCCTCCATGTTGATGCAAATATTGGGTATTCATCCTTTCTGATGCCTGAGTAATATTCCATTGTGACATTTTAATGGGTGATGCTATTCCACTAAATAGCAATGGCCCAATCTACTTATTGGTAGGTCTAAATCTACTACTTACTTACTGGTATTATTGGATATTGAGGTTATTAATTATCACTATTTAAATAATACTCTAGTGCATATTGTTGCAGGTAAATTCTGAAGACATCCATGAGAGGAAAATAGACCTTTACTTCATTTAAGCCATTATATTTAGTTCTTTTATATAGCAACTTAACTTACACCCTAATATACCATCTTTACCTCTTACAGCTGACTTCTAGCCATACTCTGTAGTCTAAGTCTCTCAGACCTATGATTCATCCTCGCCAGTATTTTCTTATTAAGCTATCTGAAACTGTATTCTGCACAAACGTCACCACCCTCCCCTGCTCGGGAACTACTGTACATTCATTCATGCATTCATTACTATGCCAAGTATGTTTTAGTTATTGTCTGAAGTGATATAAAAAGAACAAAAGTACAGGGACGCCTGGGTGGCCCAGTGGGTTAAAGGCTCTGCCTTTGGCTTAGGTCATGATCTCAGGGTCCTGGGATAGAGCCCCGCATTGGGCTTTCTGCTCAGCAGGGAGCCTGCTTCCCCCTCTCTCTCTCTGCCTGCCTCTCTGCCTACTTGTGATCTCTCTCTGTCAAAAAAAAAAAAAAAAGAATAAAAGTATAGATACAGCCCTTACCTTCATATGCCTTTGCAGCATAGTTGGAGAGATTGACAAGACTGAGATTAATAAAATATTCACACAAATAATATAAAATGACAACTGTGATAATTACAAATAAAAGGAGAATGATGCTAGGAGACATATAATAGAAGGATTTAATTTAGATAAAGAAGTCAGGGAGGGCTTCTCTAATAAGTGTCAAACTGAAATATGAGGATGAGAGAGACTAACTACTCTAAAGGGGAGAGATGAACCTTCCACCCAGTGAAGGAAAAGACACAGCAGAAGGAGAAACGTGGTCATTTTGAAGAGTTGACAGAAGACTAGGGTAGCTGGAGCAGAGATTGCAGGATGGTACTACATGAGTCAGAGAGATCAGTAGGGTCTAGATTGTACAGGATCTTTTTTTTTTTTTAAGATTTTATTTATTTATTTGAGAGAGAGACCACGAGGTAGGGGGTTGGAGCCCAAAGAGGTGGGGCTCCATAGATCATGACCCAAGCAGAAGGCAGAAACTTAGCTGACTGAGCCACCCACGTGCCTCTTCACACTTTTCAAACTCCAGATGTGAGCCCCCTTCTTCTGTGCTTGGATAATATCCTGTCGTAGCACTAAATAAATTTCATTTAAATTATCTGGTAAGGAATCCATACACTATACTCAATTATGAGTTCTCATTTAAACAGTGAGCATATATTTTTCAAATTGGTGTCCATGGTTTGTAGTGGAAAGGTAGGTTGTACAGGATCTTATAGGCCATGTTAAGAATGTTTGTCTCGGTTGTATGAACATTGAGAAGCCATTAAAGAGCTCAGGTTTGAGAGTGACATAATCATGAAATATGTGCCTGAATGGATTAATTAACTAAATAACGAATTAATTCTACCTGTAGACTTTTGCTGTACTCCATTCACATCCTTGCTTGGACAAATCACTCACTTTCAAGTCATGAAGGACTGCACAAAGGAGACTGAGAATGAGTGGCTAATGATATAGAAGGAAAACTAGGAGTTTGTTACACCAAAGAAACCAGGAAAAATTTTTTGGAAAGGGAAAGTAAAACAGGACAGAATTATCATTGGTATTCAATGTTACCAAGAGGTTAGATAAAATGTAGATTTAATATCCATGACTTCCCAATAGCTATAGGATAGATTCTAAATTTCTTACCCTGGTATTCAAGGTATTCTGTCATTACATACCTTTCTAAAACCTTTTCCAATGACACTGCTAAAATGAGCCTTTTAGATAAGGTGCCCTTCAGATAAGGCACCCTATCTATTTTATCTAGAACACAATAACACACTCTGCCAACCTATCATCATTGGATGTATCTTCTGCCCATCGCCACTTAGCTAAATCCTACCTATTCCCTAGGCCCTGATCCTATTCTGTCTCCTCCATGAAGATTACTGTGGTGGCCATACACTTCTCAGATATCTGACTGTAGTGAGCATAATTGACTGAAGATCCTAGCTACTACCTTCTGAAATTCGTCACTGTGTTTGCATCAGGGCTCTGCTTCTCATGGTCTGCTCCTAACCAATGAATGAGTATGGCAGAGATACTAAGGCAGTCCCATTCCTGGGAGATATGAGAGTCCTCTGACAAATGACTGAGAAACCCCAAACAGCCTTGTCAAACTTGCCTTAGAACTGCATGGGGGTGTAAGATGCTTCCATCCAAACCTCCTTCCTTTCCTATTCCCTTCCTTCCTGCCTTCCTCCTTTCACTCAGGGTCAGACTTGCATTGTAGTCTCCTGGCTCTCACAGCCTCCTTTATTTGCTTCCCCAATTTCTCCTATTGGCATTTCCTCTAATAAATTTCTTGCATCATTAATCTTGTCTGGCATCCATCTTAGGGACCCAGAAAAACACAGGTGGTACTGGGAGTGGCCCAAGAAAAAAGGCAGTAAGATAGGAATTTGGACGGGCTCATCTACTACCCATCACGCAAAGGGGATGCCCCCCTGGTTAGTAGATGAGACATAGATAGTTCCTGGCACAAGGTGGTAGCTCAACTGCTAAAAATTTCACTAGTGTTAACCTGGGAATATGTCCCAGTGGAAAGGAATGCTGTGGCAGATGTGATGATGCAGGCAGTTGAAAAACATGGGGTAGGGCGGAGGGACAATGCCTACAAAGACAGTAAAATTGGGTGATCACTATTAAGTTGTATTGATGTCCTGCAGAGAAATCATGAGGGACTGAGGGCCATTAATAAGCAGTTTTTGGTTAAGTGAGAGAGCCATAGGGCCTTTGGGATAGCTTACAAAGAGACCTTTATCTCTGTCAGGGGAAGGGAATGCACAGCTGAGTGGCAAGATGAAGACCTAATTGTTAGAGCAGCAGAGCCCCGGAGACATTAAAATACTCAGTCAAGGCAGGTCTAAAATGACCTAACAGCACTGAAGTACAGTATGGAGGCAGCAGTCTGGAGGGAGGAGCAAGTCCCTACAGGACACGGTGTATGTTTTAAATCACAGACTTCTCTATAGTGCTTTGTCCTCAATAGTAAGAATACACAGGTCTGGGAACCAAGAGATAGCAGCAGGAGTGACCCTACTTACAATCATACCAGATGTCCTACCGAGGGATTTTGTGCTTCCTGTCCCTCTTGACTCTTGACTCTTGACTGCAGGATTAGAGGTCCTAGTTCCCAAAGAGAGCATACTTTTGCCAGAGGATATAGCAAAGATCCCATTGAATTATAACCCACAGCTGCTGCCAGGACACTTTGAACACCATGAGTCCAGGAACCAAGAGGCGAGAATTACCATCCAGCAAGGGTAATCATCCTCCTCCTGATCAGCAGGAGGGCTGCTTTTGCACAATGGGGACAGGGAGGAACACGTATGGGAGCCACGCACTCCACTTTGGTGCCTTCTGGTATTCTCGTGCTTTGTTGTGACCATGAATGGACATAGGAATCAACTCTGGCCTAAGATAGGTATGATTACCAATGGCTCAGACACTTCCAGAATGATAGTTTGGGTCACATCACCAGGTAAGTCACCAAGACCTGCCAAGGTGAGGGGATTTGAGATCAGATAGGGAGGGAGGGAGAGAATGAGTACCAGTTATGGCCCTAAAATCAACTGCAGCAAGAAAAGCTATGGTTCATTCCACTAAAAGCCCTTTTTGAATTTCCCCTCAGGAAGAAAGGCCCACAGGAAGCATGGAGGACAAAGAGGTACAGGTGTACAAAAAACCTGTACCAAGAGGTAGACCTGTGTGGGGCAAAGTGTAGGTTATAGTGGCTATGAGAATGCGCCTCTCAGATCTCCACTTGCAAGGAGTGTAATTGACCAAGGGCCTCAGCTGCTGTCCTCCGAAATTCATGGCTGGGCTCGCTCTGAGGCTACACATGTTGCAGGCTGCAAGGAGTCCATGCCTGAGTGTGGCAGGGAAATGGCAGCGGGCCCTTCTTGAGAGATGTGGGACTCATCTGACGAGTAACTTTGCTCAAGGAGTCCCTGATGGTCTTGCTCCACTTTCCTTAACCTACTCTACAGTGTAAGATGCTTCCACTCAGCCTGCCTTCCATTCTTTCCTCTCTCCTTCACTCAGGGTCAGATTTACCTTATGTTTGCAGTCTAAAGTCTCTCCCAGACTCCCTTGGTTCTCTCCCCATTTTCTCTCACAGTCATTTACCTTAATAAATTTCTCACACATTCAATCCTATCTTGGCATCAGCTTCTTGGAGAATAGGACTAAACACATGCCCTAAGCTCCCAGCTGTCAGCGATAAGTTCTCACTTTGAACTCAGTATTTCCCACTACCACCTACCTGACATTTCCCAAATGCTACTGACTGAGAAAACAAAACTCAAGTTTCTATGTATATATCTTCCCAATTAGTTTAGAATGTCCTGGAGATAGTTACAATTATGTCACCTTTGCTAATCTCTGCCCTGTACCTATGTAGGAGCTCAGTTCAACCATCATAGAAAAAGAGTTGTCAAGGGTGTTGAGTTTTTTAGACAATCCTGCATTCCAGAATTAATGTTCCCCACCTACTTCAAATTCTCACTGTATTATCTCATTTCCTACTCCCCAATCACCTACTCAAAATGGTTCTCCATCTTCTCAGGGTACTTTCATCCCCAGTTCCCTGCCCCACTCCCCATATATTTTACCACATACCTTGACCCAGCAGAGGCTGTGGCATAGACAGCTATCCTTCAACCCAAAGTTTGTGGATTCCAGCCACCCACACACACACCTTCTATAGTGTGAAGTTGTTGCTGGAAAGTGAATGGTCAGCCAGAGACTACATTCCCAAGCTTGACTCCATATCCAGGGTAGCGGGGGCCTTTAAGAAACAGAACTCTTCCTCTACCAGTCTCCTTCACATTCTCCAGTTGAATACAGAGGACTCTAGGGATGCCGAGGCCACAAGATGGGAAAAGCCTGTGGCTCTGAACACCGCATTGAGGAAAGCTGCCCACCATGCAAAGAAGCACCTACACTGGAATGTTTCATGAGTGAATAGTAAGCTTCTATTATGTTAGGTCACAGAAATTTGGGGGTTTGTTTGTTACAGGTGCTAACATTATCCTAAATAATACAGAAATCATTGTCCCTTTTTTTGGCTACTCCCATCTTAACTCCCTTTTATTTAGGAGTCTCTCATTATGGGACTCGTGATGTCAAATGGGTTAGATCTTTCTCAGGCTACACTTGGGCTTGTTACTTAGAGTCTAAAAATCTGATGTATTCCCACTCAAGACTATGAATATGGGAGTAATGCAAAGATACAAGACACTATAGAAACTATTCACAGTGGTGGTATGGCCTTGAGAATCTAGAGGCAGTGGCAGCAAGGCCTGGCAACAGTTATTTTAGGTCAATGTCCTCAACAGACTGTTCTTGTGGTATAACCTTGGCTGTTTCCCTGCTTCTACATTTACTTGCTTTTTGACTTTTTTTTTCTAGCTTTCTTTTTTAAAGATTTTTCTAGCTTTCTTGACAATTTCCTCCTTCCAATAGTTAATTTTCTTCTTTATATAATCCAGAATCAATTTCCATCTACACTATCCTTCCCATCTCCACTGGACTCTCCTCCCAAACTCAAGTCAGTAGAATCACTATTTATTAAGCACCCGATATACACTGGGCACTGTGATAGACACTTTATATGCTATCATACTTAATTTAATTTTTCTAAGTATTCCATAGGGTTGGTACTACTATTGCCATTTATCAATACAACAACCATAGCTCAGAGATGGACTGATTTTCCCAGTTACACTGTTTGTAAGTGTCACTTGGAGTTGGGTTTTGAAGGCATCAAAGTATGTTTTTACATTGCACAAGAAATGCTTCACCTACTTTTAATTATGGCAGTGTTTCCTTCTAGGTCTTCTTCTAGCCTATGACCATTTGATTCTATAAGTGAAGACTACATCAACACATACTTAGTCCTTTCCATTTCCTCCTTCCTTGCTTTTTTTTTTTCTCTCTTACCCTCCTTCCTTCTCCCTGTCCTTCCTTCTTTCCTAACTTCTTGACAAAATAAACCATGTACGATAACAGAGTACATGGTGGCAATCAGTTCTCTTGCTGACCTTCCTTAGAATGCACTGCAATCTAAGATGCTTCTTCCCAACCTTCTTTCCTTCTTTCTCTCATTTACTCAGGGTCACACTTGCATTGGTTATTAGGTTGGAATGTGGGGGAAGTGTGGGTGGTATGAACTATACCTTGATGATCTTCATTACTTTTGATGTTCCCCAGTAAGTATACCTCAAATGTCCTCAAACTAGGTTTCCTAAGCTCTATGAGAAAGAAACTGCCTCTAATGATGGAGGTGAGGGTCAGATAATTTCATTTTTCCAGAGAAACTGGTTAGAGAGAAACAAAATTCAGTGATCGAATATCTTTCATGTGGAATATCTTTCAGGACCCATGGGGCAATGGAAACATAGAAATATATATTATAAAATCCTTACTCTATACAAGCTTATAATCCAGTAGAGAGTCATACATAGTTAATTTTTCCAGTTTCTAGATGTTAACATTAACTGCTTTAAAATAGCACAGTTCATACCAAACGATTAAAATCATCCATTGTAATAGAAATAATTGTGGAATTAGCATAATCCATTGAGCCTTTTAGAATTGTAGC
Source organism: Nasua narica (assembly GCA_028533885.1). Lineage (NCBI taxonomy): Eukaryota > Metazoa > Chordata > Mammalia > Carnivora > Procyonidae > Nasua > Nasua narica. Next base: position 82,173,863 of record CM052799.1, read on the forward strand.
GGGAATTATAAAAGAAAAAGCAGTTAGGAGGAGAAGCCACTAATTAAAAGAAACATTTTTTTTAAAGATTTTATTTATATATTTGGGACAGAGAGAGAGAGAGAGAGAGAGTGAGAGAAAGCACGAGAGGGGAGAAGGTCAGAGGGAGAAGCAGACTCCCCGTGGAGCTGGGAGCTGGATGTGGCACTTGATCCCAGAACTTCGGAAATCATGACCTGAGCAGAAGGCAGTGGCTTAATCAACAGAGCCACCCAGGCGCCCCAAAACATTTTTTTTTTTTGAGAGAGCCCATGCGCATCAGCAGTGGGGGAGGGGCAAAGGAGGGAGAAAGAATCCTAAGCAGGCTCCAGGCCTGGTGCTGAGCCTGATAAGAGGTTCGATCTCAGGACCTTGAGATTGTGACCTGAGCCAAAATCAAGAGTCAGGTGCTCAACTGACTGAGCCACCCACACACCCCTGAAGAAATATTTCTTTTTTTAAAAGATTTTATTTATTTGACAGAGAGAGAGAGAGAGAGAGAGAGAGAGAGAGAGAGAGAGAGAGAGAGAGAGAGACAGCAAATACAAGCAGGGGGAGTGGGAGAGAGAGAAGCAGGCTTTTCCCCGCTGAGCTGGGAGACTGACATGGGGCCAGAACCCAGGACCCTGAGATCATGATCTGAGCCGAAGGCAGACGCTTAACAACGGAGCCACCCAGGTGCCCCTAAAGAAATATTTCTTGATCTAGTACCATGACTCTTAGAATTTCTAAGCAGTTGGAAGTGGGCTAGGAAGGAGGAGGGTGGGAGAAAAAGAAAGAGTACTTGTCGTATCATGGCTGCATTTTAGCTTAAATGCAATATACAGTATCCAGAATGCAAAACCCAGGATCCAGAAACGAAGAGATGATCTCTTATAGTTTGAAGTGTACAGGTCATTTTTCTTGGTTAAATTTATTTTCAGGGGTGCCTGGCTGACTCAGTTGGCAGAGCACACAACTTTCAATCTCACATTGGGTATGGAGCACTTGAAAGAGATTCATTTTCAGATATTTTATTTTTTTAAAGATTTTATTTATTTATTGGAGAGAGAGAGAGAAAGGGAGCACATAAGTGGGGGAGGAGGAGCAGAGGGAGAGGGACAAGCAGACTTCCCACTGAGCAGGAAGCCCCAAGAGGGGCTTGATTCCAGGATCCTGAGATCATGACCTGAGCTAAAGGCAGATGCTTAACTGACTGAGCCACCCAGGTGCCCCTCCGATATTTTTTTTTTGATGCAATTATAAATGGGTTTGTTTTCTTAATTTCTTTTTTTTTAAAGATTTTATTTATTCATTTAACAGAGTGAGAACACAAGCAGGCAGAGAGGCAGGCAGAGGCAGAGAGGAGCAGGCTCCCCGCGGACTCGATCCCAAGACGCCGGGATCATGACCTGAGCCAAAGGCAGCTGCTCAACCAACTGAGCCACCCAGCCGTCTCTGTTTTCTTAATTTCTGATAGTTCATTATTAGTATATAGAAACATAGCAGATTTTTTGTATATTAATTTTATTCTGCAACTTTGTGGAGTTTATTAGTTCTAATGTTTTTCAGTGGAGTCTTTAGGCTTTTCTCTTTACTTTCATGTCATCTGCAAATAGTGACAGTTTTATTTCTTCCTGATTTGGATACCTCTTACATGTTTATTTTTTTCTTGGCTACTTGTTCGGGTCCATCTTGCAGATAGCAGATTGTGGGACTTAGCCTCAGTAACCACATAAGTCAATTCTTGTAATAAATCTCTTTATATATCTACATATATCCTAGTGGTTGTTTTTCTCTGGAGAACCCTGAATGATACAACAGGGAAGAGTAGGAAAGTGAGCCTGATGTGAAAATCACAGAAGGGGGAGCAGGGTGTGTTGTGGAGGTCAGAGTATGCTGAAAGGTGGTACCAACAGATGGCCAAAACTTCAAAGGAAGAGCAGCTCAACAAGGGTAGAAGAATGTTCTGGAAGTGCCTCTGGAAAAAGGTACAGAAGAGTTCTGCTCATTTACCACAGAGCCCAAGGAGTCAGAAAAGATGAGGATTTTCCAAGAGGGTTTGGAAAATGTGTGTGGTGTGGGGAAAACCAGGTTGCAGTTCTTAATAACAGTTTTAACTGAAATTTAGGACAGGGTTCTTATAACCCAATGTTAACAGTCAAAGAGACATAGTCCAGAAAAAAAGAAGTAAATTTAAAGTACTTCATTTTTTTTCATTAAAAAAATAAAACATTAAGGAAAGAAGCACATCCATAATGCATAAGAAACATCTTAAATATTCTCTCTTCCCATGTGGATGGCAGCTGCTCTCCAAAATTCCTCTAACACCCCTTACTTCCAACCACCCCAAACTTGCTAAGGTGATAGGACACCTTAAGAGTAATTGACAGAAAGCCCCAGCTGTTACAAAATTAATTGCTGATTTTGTACTGAGGCCACACCTCTTATGGGCTGCTCCCCGCCAAACAGGGGCAGGAATATTTTGACTCTAGGATTCCTTAATGGCTTTGCTGAACTTTCCTTAAAAGTGCACAGTAGTTTAAGAAGCTCCCAATCACCTTTCTTCCTTCCCTCTCTCCTTGAATGGGGTTCAGACTCATTGCAATCTGATAGTTCTTCTAGCCTCTCCCAGTTGCTGCCCCATTTTCTCTCACAGGTTATTCCTCTAATTGATTTCTTGCACACTGAATTCCTCTCTTGGCAGCTGCTTCTCAGAAGATCCAGATAACATACTCTCCCAAATATTTGTGACCTCTTCCAAATTGACTCCTTCCTTCCATTTCACCCAGCTTTTCTGACAGTGATTGCTGATTTGGGATAGAAAGGCCAGATCAGGGTGGCTCCTGTCTCAAAGTGGAGAAATAACTCAAGTATAGCAATCCAGCAAGGAGAACTAGGGGCAGGAAAACATCCTGGAGCATGCTAGGATTCCAGAGGGAAGTTACTGGGAAGTTCAACCCTCCTCCTTTTTTTTTTTTTTTAAAGATTCTATTTATTTGATATATAGAGAGAGATCACAAGTAGGCGGAGAGGCAGGCAGAGAGAGAGGAGGAAGCAGGCTCCCTGCTGAGCAGAGAGCCCGATGCGGGGCTCAATCCCAGGACCCCGAGATCACGACCCGAGCCGAAGGCAGAGGCTTTAGCCCACTGAGCCACCCAGGCGCCCCTCAACCCTCCTCCTAACCCACCTCCAGCCATCCTAGGCTGGGACTTGCTCCCAAGGTAAAGAATAACAGTATAGATCTATAGGACTATATATGATACCCATGGTAAGGCACTGGAACAGTGAGGAGGAAGAATGAGAGGAAGGGAAAGAGCAAGTAGAGAAAGAGAACTCCTTGGAGGAAACATTTAGGTTCAGTCTAACAGTTGTTTATGGATTCCTCCTGGGCTTTCTACTAAGCACTGTTTATGGAAAGTTAAATAAATAAAAAAAACTACCTTGCTTCCCTGAGGTACTGATACTTTCCCTAACCCAGTCAGAAGGAGGATCAGAGTAGATTGCCTTGAGGAGATGATACCTTAGCACAGCCTGGAAGGATGCACAGGTGTAGGAGAAAAACCTTCTGAACCACAGGCAATTGCCTATCTGCTAGCTCAATTCAATTCCACAAATATATTCTGAAGGCTTCCTATGTATTGGGCCCTGCTCCAGGTGCAGGGACCACAGTGGTGAGCAAGATGGCCATGGTCTCTGTCCTCTGGCTTGGGAATCTAGCTGAGAACAGAGCAAAACAATCTTACCACAGTATGACATACGCCACAGGAGAGGGATCTGCAAAGGATCAAACGCGAGTCTCAAGGCCCCAAGCCCATATGAAGCCCCAATTTCTGAACGTGGCAAAATTCTTCACACTCTAACTCCGTTATTGCTCTGCAGTCTCAATGACCACCATCCCCCGAAAGTCTGAGATACAACTGTGTATGAATCTGAATATGCCTCTACTTCTGGCATATAGTTAGTTACTTTTTCAGAGATACGCTCCTTGACACATCAGCCTTGCCCAAATTCTCCTCTGTGCTATCAGGCTAGTCTTTTGTCTCTCTAGGTTGATGAGATTCTTGAAGCAGAGACCCAAATGCAGGGCCAACAATATCTACCACGGAGTCAGGTGGGCTTTGTCTAGCCACATGACTTCAGGCTTTGGACCCTCAGCTTCCCTGTATATCCAGGTGAACAACTCCTACACAAGGACATGTAATAAACTCTGGTGGTTAGTTCCTGGCGCATAGTAAGTGCTCAAAATTATTTACTGAATTGAACTGCATTAACATGAAAGTCCCAGGCCAGAATTTGGACTTTATGAAGGCTCTGGCTGTATGAGCCAGAGCTTGGAGGGGTTAATGACCAATACTAGCAGTTTTCTCTGTGGCGAAGAATGCAAAATATACACTTTGTTCTCTGCCTTGAAGACCTGCTTGTTAGCTGGGGAAACAGATGGACAACCTCCCAAGAGTTCGGTTCTAAATTCCTAGAGCAGTGATTCTCAGACTCTAGCAAACATCAAAATCACCTAGAGGTCATCTGGTGAAATAGATTGATGGCTACACCCCCAGAATTTAATTCAGTAGGTCTGGGGTGGAGTATGAGAACCTGAAAGTCTGCATTTCCCACTTGCTCTCAGGTGAGAGTCAAACTGCTGGACCCACACTTCGAGAACTACCCATTAGAGGTTAGGAGCCCTGTGCTCAACACGCAGCAGAGTGGGTCTCTGAATTCTGGCCCTACCACATCTTTAGTCTCGGCTCTCGATCAAATCACTCTACCTCTCTGTGTTTCATTTGCCCCATCTGTGAGATCAGGATAATAAGGTAATGCAAATGAATGCTTAAAGCCACACCTGGCACAGTGTTTAACAAATGTCGGTTACCTGCTATTGTCTATTCACTTTCTGAAGGTGGTGGGACGACCAAACTAGAGGTCTAGGTAGACAGAAGAGAAGGAACTAAGTCCCTCTTCCGTACAGCAAGGAAGGCAGAAGAGCTGAGGACCAGTACTATCCTTCTCAGAGTAACGCTCTGGCTCAAACGCTCTGGCTTTTCTCCTCAGAGCACCCTAAGGTCCAACCCACAGGTCTCTTACTTCCCACAGACGCTGCGCAGGCGCAGAGCCCGCGGTGCCCACGCTAGACGCACATGCGTACTCAGGCGCACCGGTGGGGGGCTGGCCGGCAGAGCAAAAATGGCGGCGGCAATGCGCGTGGTGACGGCTGGAGCAAGACTCAGCGTTGTGGTGAGCAGTCTCCGTCCCGCAGTCCGCACTCTATGTAGCCGGCCCGTCTCCGTTAACGAACGAATCGAGAACAAGCGCAACGCCGCGTTGGTAGGAGGAGGCCAGCGTCGCGTGGATGCGCAGCATAAGCGAGTGAGTCCTGCGGGGGTCCGGCCATCCCCTCGGCGTTCGCGACCTATCACAGCGTGCCCAGCTCGCGACGCCCCAGTCTTTTCAGCCAATCAACGCCATCCCGGGGAGGGGTGGGGGCGAGAAGGTTCACCTTGAGTACCTGTTGCCTTTCACTAAGTGGCAGGTGAAAGGAGGATAAGCACCATTTTGCTTTACTACTCTCTGCTTTGCTTCTGGATTTTTAGAGGGAGCTGGTCCGGTCCCAGCTGGTTCACCTCTTAACATCTATAAACTTTTGGACTAGTTACTTAATCACTAGGAGTCTGTTTATTGTAAGAAGAAGATAGTAATACTTCTCCCCTCACTATCTTATCAGTAGAGCTATGGAAGGGATGATAGGCACTTAATTAGGAAAAACACCCCACACAACTTTATTCTCCTGCCCTGTGAAAACGTGGTAAATTCTTGCTCCATTATGGAAGCAGGAAAATCGGAGTATTTGGCAGGGGAATTAACATGGGCAAAAATCTCAACTTAATCTGGGGTGGGGTGTGCACGGGAAACTTGTGGAACTTCTGACCCCAAAATGCTGGCAGAACGCCTTTATGGTCTTAGAATGCATCAACATGCTGGATAGGAAAGGTACGTGTCGGAGGCAGGGAGGTTTTTGAGGCGAGATAGCTGGCCTTCAGAGATATGCTGGGTGGATCATTTAGCAGCAGGAGAAACTGAGGCCTAGATCAACCACCTGGGACTTGAAACTAGGCTCACGCAGTGCATCACTGACACTTGCATGAATCTGGACTGATGTGCTGACTGAGTTAAATAACCAGTCTGGAAGATGCAGAAGTGAAATTTTTAGAGGTGAAAGGCATTGAAGCACAACTGTCAAGTATGGGGGTGGTGAGTGGGGTGGAATGCTGGGATCTTTAGTGAGGAGATTTGAATTAGCTTTTTTTTTTTTTTAAAGATTTTATTTATTTATTTGACAGAGAGAGATCACAAGTAGGCAGAGAGGCAGGCAGAGAGAGAGGGGGAAGCAGGCTCCCTGCTGAGCAGAGAACCTGATGCGGGGCTTGATCCTAGGACCCTGGGATCATGACCTGAGCCAAAGGCAGAGGCTCTAACCCACTGAGCCACCCAGGCACCCCAAACTAGCTCTTTATTGAAGTCTAAATTGGGTGTTGATTGATTTTTTAGATTTTATTTATTTATTTGACAAAGCAAGAGAGCACAGGCAGGGGGAATGGCAGGTAGAGGAAGAGGGAGAAGCAGACTCCCCACTGATCAGAGAGCCCAGTGCAGGGCTTGATCCCAGGACTCCAGGATCCTGACCTGAGCTGAAGGCAGATGCTTAACTGAGCCACCAGGACGCCCCTTGAGTGTTCATTTAAATGTTATAAATTATGATTTGACAAAAACATGAAGGTGACTGTTCCTTTTCGACAAGTTACTTAATCCCTAAGAGTCAGTTTATTCTAAAGGGAACATATTAATAATTTTTGACCCTGGCGAGTGAGGTATAAATTTGGTTGAGTGTGGGTCCACCTAGGTGGTGCAGTCCTTAAGCCTCGGACTCTTGGTTTTGGCTCAGGTTGTGATCTTCAGTGGTGGGATCAAGCCCCAAGGTGGGCTCCAGGCTCAGCGGCGAGTCTGCTTGGGGCTCTCTCTCCCCCTCTTCCGCTGTCTCTCCCCTGCACCATCCCCTGTGCGCTCTCTCTCTCAAATAAATAAATCTTTAAAAAAATTTTGGCTGAGTATGTGGTGCCAGGAATGCTTTCCCTCCCTCCTCTGGAATGGCTCTGTCTGGGTTGAAGGAACCTTTACATCATCCTCTGGAAAGGCCTTTCTAAAGGCCTTTCTTGTCCACTCTGTTGAGGCCCATTGCTGACTTCCATCCTGAAACATCACTCCACTTCTTCCTGGGTAGACTCTACTGGGTTTAGATGCAGCCTCAAGAAGCAATTTTTCTTTTGCCAGAACTGACTTAGGAGGCTGACTTGATTTAAATCCCTCTCTCCACCCCCTTTTAAACAATTTTTTGGATTCCTTCCATAGGACAGAGTCCCAGAAATGGAATTACTGGGTCAAAAGATAGGAATATTTTTTTTAAAGATTTTATTTATTCATTTAATAGAGAGAGAACACAAGCAGGCAGAGAGGCAGGCAGAAGCAGAGAGGAGCAGGCTCCCTGCGGAGCAAGGAGCCCGATGTGGGACTCGATCCCAGGATGCTGGGATCGTGACCTGAGCCAAAGGCAGTTGCTTAACCAACTGAGCCACCCAGGCATCCCAAGATAGGAATATTTTTAACACTTTAATATATGTTGCCAAATTGCTTTTTGGAAAACTTAATTCTACTTTACACAACAGTGTATACGATTGCCTGTTTGTTTTAAAAAGACCTCACTGGCTTTGGCTACTTCCTTATGGGGAAAAAAAAAAAGCTAGCTTGAGGTAGTTTTTTCCCCAGGGCGGAGGGAGGTTGGAAGACAGTGGGCCTGGGTGTTTGGCTTGGTCTAAGTAAGGGCTTGAGAGTCCAAACAACAGAGGCTCTTGATAAATTGAAGGTTCCAACCTCACCCCCTCAAGCAGCATTTATTTTACTCTTCTCAAGTGAACTCTTTACCGCTCTCTCTCACATTCCTTTTCTTCTCAGCCACTACCTGCTATGGGTTTGTCTCAGTATCATACTGTCACTGTCAGGTATAGGGTCCCTAAGCAGAGCCCCTAATGTAGGATAGTAGGAAAAGCCCATGGAGGAGGCAGGAGAAGAACCAGAAAGTAGTCCTGGAAGTGACCTTGGGGTTGAACACTAGTGAGGTGGGTTTGTGTGGGGTTCCCTAGAAGAAGCTTGTGAATCTGGGTGTGTGGCCTCAGACCCTTCACCAAGCCTACTTTCATTTTCTACCTCCTACTTTTCCATTCTTTTTATTGCCCCTTACGTCTCCAGTAAATGTTTGTGGAACTAGTTATTTGGTTCCATGGTCAGGCTCTCCTTACCCCTACTTCTCTTCACCTTTTCTTCCTCCCATTTCCTTTATTTGCCTTCCCTAGCTGGCTCCTGAAGCACCATCTGCCCTGATGTCCTTACTGACTGAAATCTACTTATAATACCTGTGTTTTGGGCGGGTTGATGGAATAGAGGCTATCATGAGGGGTGAACGGGCAAACCCTGTCTTCCTGGCCCTCTCATGAATGCTCCTTGCTTACTCACTTTGCCTATGATGACCTCACTAAATGATTTTTGTTGCATTTTAGGGAAAGCTAACTGCCAGAGAGCGGATCAGTGTTTTGCTGGACCCTGGCAGTTTTGTTGAGAGCGACATGTTTGTGGAACACAGATGTGCAGATTTTGGAATGGCTGCTGAGAAGAATAAGGTATCTTTTCACATGGTGGTGTGAGTCTCTAAGTTGCACCTTCTAGCTGTGGCCTGCTGGCCTACCCGCTAGACTAATGAAGGCCTTTTGGAACTCAAAGTACATTTAATAGTTTTCAGGTTTGGGGCCTGAAGTTGTAGGAGTGCCTCTGGAGAAGTATTAATTGGGCCTCCAGGTTCCCCTACTTATCTTTGTCTGCAGATGAAGGAATGTGAGTGGGACAGCCTGTACCTTGGGCAGAGTGTGACTCTGGCCTAGTTTCCAGAGCTCTGCTTGTAGGTTGAGAGATCTCACAAATATGGATTGACAAACTTGGAAATAAAGATGAGAATGTCTTTTAGTTGTGTTCTAGTTTGTCTAGATACCAGCAACCCCTAAAGCAGGACTATTTGCCTGTTTTGACCTTTCAAGCTTATGGAGTTTTTGAGGTCAGAGTTAACCAATACTTCTTTTTTAATTGAGTGTTCTTAACGGGTATGCAGCATTCTTTGGAATTACTTTTGATCAGTTTTCCTTGGTTCTGCATATATGGTGTTAGTAACCAAAGATTTGTGAACTTGGCACCAGATCAGCTGCCTCCATTTGAGTCATTATGGGCCAAACAGTATTCCAGGATTCCAAGCAAAATGATGGGTTTGCCTTAAGGTTTGGAGGTGGTCTGTGTGGCTTTGTAGAGTTGCCATGTGTCATTCTATGCCCTTCTCCTTCCCGTGGCATTTGATAGTGGCAGCTCTAAGAAGTCTTGATTATTTTGCTTTTAGGAAGGAAGATGAGATTCAACTATAGTGCCTTTCACTTCTATTGATGAAGCAGTATCCTAGTGCTTGCTGTTGCAAAACTGAGCAGGGGAAGGAGAGATTCCATCATGTTTCTGATTCATAATGAATTTTAAGAAATTTAGGGTGGGCATTTGTTTTGGTTCTTTGTTTTTGTTTTTGAATTTCATTGCCAAATTCATTAAAAGACATATTTGGGTTTTTTAACTTTTATTTTTCCATTTTTTGGTAGTTTCCTGGAGACAGTGTGGTCACTGGACGGGGCCGAATCAATGGAAGATTGGTTTATGTCTTCAGTCAGGTATTTAATAACTCCAGTAGGCTGAGCTTTCCTGGAGGGCAGAGCCAGGAGCAAAAGACATGAGAAGAAAGCAGTTTTGGGGAGTGAAAACTTGCTTGTGGTGGGGGCAGATGAGGGATTTACTTTCTATTTTTCCTATGTCCAGAGTTTTTTTTTTTTAAAGATTTTATTTATTTATTTGACAGAGAGAAGGAGATCACAAGTAGGCAGAGAGGCAGGCAGAGAGGAGGAAGCAGGCTCCCCGCCGAGCAGAGAGCCCGATGTGGGGCTTGATCCCAGGACCCTGAGATCATGACCTGAGCCGAAGGCAGAGGCTTTAACCCACTGAGCCACCCAGGCGCCCCCATATGTCCAGAGTTTTATACTATAGTATGTGTTTTTTCTTAGGGAGAAAGAATCATTAATCTTGAGTGATGATCACAGGGCATTAATTATATTAATTAATCATGTAAAAAGTCCCAGGCCAGGAATTTAATCCAAGTGAGTAAGATTCCTCTTGGCAGGTTGGGTGTGTGCCCGGAGGGCATCCATGTCCTGGGCAATGTGTCGACAGAGAGTACTGTGAATGCAGCCTGGGTGGAAGGGACTAGACTCCAGGAACCATAGGTTTTGGGCTTTCATGAAAGTGTTCGAACAAGTTTTGTTAGGCTGCATAAAGACAGTTTCTTTACACTGATACCGTAGAAAAATATAGTATAGGAGGCAGAATAATGGCCCCCCAAAATGTCTAACTCCTAATTCCTGAAGTTTATGACTATGTTACCTTACATGGCAAAGGGGAATTAAGCTGCAGATGGAATTAGTGTTGCTAATTAGCTAACCTTAAAGAAGCCTGGATTACCCAGGTGAGCACAATATAATCACGGGGTCCTTAAAAGAAGGAGAGGCAGAGGTGGAACTCAGAACCGTGTGCTGTGAGAAGGGCCTGCCACTGCTGGCTAAGAAGATGGAGGACGGAAGTTATGAATCAAGGAATACGGATGGTCTCCAGAAGCTGGAAAAGGCAGGAAAAAAGATTCTCCCTTGGACCCTCCAGAAAGGTGCCTAACCATGCTAACCTTCAGTGTAGCTTAGTGAAGTCCATGTAGGACTTCTAAATTACCGAACTGTGAGTGAATAAATTTGTGTTGCTTTAAGCTGCTGAATTTGTGGTAATTGTTTGAGCCGCTAATAGTAAAGTAACACTATACTATTTTGGGTTTGACTACCTCCGTCCCATCCCCTACCAGAGGTGGAAATACGCATATAATTCTAAATGTTTGGTTCCTTTTACAGATCTAAAATTATAAAGCTTGTTTAGTATTAAAATTATGGGTTTAATATTAAAATAACTCTGGGTAACTTTAAATGTATTATACTTACACAATACTCATTTATTTAATGAATTACCTTTGGAATGTTTTAAAACTGTTACAAATGGGTCTACCAAATGCTTAACTAGAAGAAATGATCTCTCCTTTTTGTAATTCATGAGAGCTAGGCAAAAACGTGTACAGAAGGAAGCAGTAATAAGATAGCTAGAACAAAGGAAGTCACTGTGCTTTCTGGGCTCAACCTTCTAACTACTGAGAAGATACAAAAATTCACTGAATTGATACTTTTATCAGTCCATGGGGTAGGGTTGGGTAGGGATGGGGGGAAGGGAGAGGGGAAAAAACTGAGCCAGAGTTTCTGCCCTGAAGATGCTAATAATTTTGTAGATAGAATGGGGCAGGATAGGAGGGTCTTCAGTACAGATAGGGTGAGAGAGATTCTGGGGAAGTGCTGTGGGATCAGGAAAAGGGGTGATCACATTCAGGCTTGAGGGATGTTTTTGGGAAAATGGGGGATTTGAAACAGGTCCTGAAGGATATTAGGGTGGGGAGTGGTAAGCCAGCTTTTCTGTAGTAATCTGTAAAATGTTAACATCTGCAGTTGCTTTTTGTGGGGAACTTATTTTCCAGAGAAGCAGCCTCAGTCTCTTGCTTGATAATTGGCCATAGGTATGTTCTGGGGAGAGAAGTAGGGGGAAAGGAGAGGCCAGTGCTGGCTCATCATTCAGTGTACACATTCCTAATCTCATTTGTTTTTAGCGTCATTTTCGCTTTCTTTTGCTGCTGGTGATTGTGAATCCAGAGCCCCTCTGATGAAGTTGCTTTAGAGAATAAACCTTTCCCCTTCTCAAGATGAAGGAGAGGCCCTGTGGGGTCCAAGTGCTCCCAACAGAGATTTTGTATCAGTCTTTTCACCCCTCCTCACCCCCACTTTCCATGGTTCCTGCTTTGTCCCCATGTTGTGGTTACTCCCCCTGCAGTATATAGGCTTCCATTTGTTCCCTCTAAGTCAGGTATCCTTCTTGGGGCTTCATTTCCCCTTAAGTTTGTTCAGTCTCTCCTCTGCGGATATTTTCTCTTCCTTTTTTATCTTCGTGGGTGAATCTCTTTTTAATTCTCTGCTGTCTTTTTGAGATGGTTTTAGGAAGATCTACTTCAAGAAGCCCTTTACATTAGAAGCTAATGAAACCCATAAGCCAGAGGAAGTTCTGATTGACTTTTTTCATGTCTCTCATCAAAGTGACAGATACTTTCTAGTAATAGAAATGCTTGACTGTTAGATATCTATAGAATCTGATTTTTCAGGTTAATTCTGCATAAAAGTTTCCTTTCCTTAGAGCTATGACTCATTTTTGTAGAGCAAAGACTAAGTCTTTTGCTCCCGACAATACATGAACTCCCTGTAAAGATATAAATTATTTGATAGAGTAGTGAATAAAAGACTATTCCTAATTTTTTGAACTTCTAAAAATCCTTCAAAAACTTCTGGCTGAGAGTTTTTCATTTCCTCCTTCTGCTCCTCCTCCTTGTGGCTCTTTGTCCCTGGCTAGTCACTATATTTTATTTGTTGATTTTAACTGTTTTCTTTTTAGGATTTTACAGTTTTTGGAGGTAGTCTGTCCGGGGCACATGCCCAGAAGATCTGCAAAGTAAGTATTTAATATTGCAAACCCAGTACTTTCATCAGTCACTTGGTACCTATTGTCTATTGGGGTGCAGGACTGTATGTGGGGTGGGTGCCTACTCAAAGTTCCCTTCAGTCTGAGGCAGGAGTTTGTAACATTTTTTTGTATCATGGATCCATTTGGCAGGCTGGTAATTATTTACATGCGTAAAATATGTAGGATTACAAAGACTTAAAAATATTTTTAAAAATCACATTTGTAATATATGTGCTTTCTAATTCCTCAAATAACAAGATTTAGTTGTGGACCCAAACTGCTATAATTTCACAGTAGGTATGAGTACAAATGCTGTTTCAAGATATCTGCAACAACTTGGAAGTGACATAAAAATATCCATGGCTTCTATTAATGACAAAGTCACAGGTATTTCTAATAAAGCTTTGTGTTTTTTTTTTTTTTTGCCTTTGTTCATTATTAAAGGAAATGCTAAAGATCAACCAGAGTTAATAAAGATGTAAATTTTTCCCATCCAAGGCATGGATGAAATCTATTTGTAGACTGCTTGGGTTTCTGAAGACTCCAGGTAAAGAGCCTATGGTTCAGGTTCTAAAAGATAAAGATCTAAAAGATCAGTGCAAGGATTGATTACATGATGGTATTTTAAAAACACTGCTAGTGACGAGATGCTCTGGAGATGAATAAAAGTATAGATAATATTTGGAGAACTTTGGAATGAAAGATAGAGGTGATTATTAGTAGCTGGGGAGAGCTTCCCTGTATAATGAAAAACCTGGGTTCTAGACATGGTCTTGTCATGTATTTCTGAAACCTTGGACCAATCCCTTAACTGTTAAGCCTTCCTAACTTTCTACTGCCTCTGTTATCGTGGTTAAATGGATAATATGGAAGTGAAAGTGCTTTGTGCATTGTCAAGAGCTATTAGGAATATTACTTATTAGGCTCTCAACCACTGATCCATGAGGAAAATATGGCTCTACAGATGGATCCACATGTACCTTCATGAAAATAAACTTTGTTATAGTGTCTACTGTCAGCTCTTTCGCAAGAGAACTGGGGTCGGGGAGGGGCTGGTGGTGACCATGGCGGTGCCGGTGGTACCTGGCTGGCTCGGTCAGTAGAGTATGTGATTCTTGATCTCAGGTTCATGAGTTCAAGCCCTACGTTGGGCATGGAGCCTACTTAAAAAAAAAATGGGAACAAAACTGGCTACTGGAAAATATTACAGCTAGGCCTGAGGCTCTAGAAATGGTTGTTATGAGCAGTCTTTCCTCTTGCTACTGGGAAGTGCTTTGGCTCTTGGATGCCTGAGGGGCTTTAATCCGCCCTAAAAATTTTGGTTCTCTGTCTTCCATGAAGGTACCCAATCATCCTGGGAAAGACGCCGGTGTAAATGACTCTTGTTTTGAAAAGTGCACTTAGACCATTTTCCAGAAAACACCATGGTGCTTTATAAATTCTGTTTTTGTTAACAGGATCAGTTGTCTCATAAAAGATTTCTTTGCTCTCTCAGATCATGGACCAGGCCTTGACAGTGGGGGCTCCAGTGATTGGACTGAATGACTCCGGAGGAGCACGAATCCAAGAGGGGGTAGAGTCTTTGGCTGGCTATGCAGACATCTTTCTGGTGAGAAACCTGTTAACTGAGTATAGAGAGCAAAATAGTACAAGGCTCATTTTCGAGGCTGTATCCTGGTTAAAGCTTCCCTATCCCTATTGTTCTCTGCTATATGTCTGTTCTGTGGCTTCTTCCTGTGTCACTGGGGAAGGCATGGAAGGTGGACAAAAAGCAAGAGAGTAGGTGGAGGGGTTTTCTTTTTTTCTCACAGAGAGCCACTCTTAAGGGAAAACTGAATTATAGATCACTTATAAGGGAAATATACCTGATTATTTTTTTCAAAAGCAAAGGACATGGAGTATAAAAGGTTAAAAATGAATTGATATGCTAGAAATAGGAATTTTAAAAAATGCAGTGCTTTTTACTTTGGTTAAAACACAAGGTCATTGTATGAAGTTCAAGTTGTAGTACAAAGAAGAAAACTTAACCAAATCCCACCATTCAGAAACATTCAATGAACATCATTTCCGACATCTTTCTGCTTACTTACCAAAATTACAGAGAAAGAAATGAAAAACACAAAAGTAAATTAAATGTGTCATTTGAAGTAGGAAGTATATTATAAGAGTAAGGGAGATTGGGGTGAGGGAGAGAGAGACTGCCAGATGGAAACTTGAGAAAAGGGACAGATCTACATTTCTAGAGAGGGAAGGAAAAAGAAGGCAGGAAAGAAAAAGGCAGACATTGTTTCTAATCAGGCCAGCTGTTGTTGTCATCCCTTGGGCTGTAGGCTTATGAGCCTGTTCTGTCCCTGTCTACTGCCCTTTAGGTTCCATCAGAAAAATGTGTATTTTGGGCGCCTGGGTGGCTCAGTTGGTTGAGCAACTGCCTCCGGCTCAGGTCATGATCCTTGAGTTCTGGGATCGAGTCCCACATCGGGCTCCCAGCTCCACGGGGAGTCTGCTTCTGCCTCTGGCCTTCTCTCCTCTCATGCTCTCACTTTCTCTGTCTCTCAAATAAATAAATAAAATCTTAAAAAAAAAAATGTGTATTTATTTTGTGTGAGATGCTCTGCTAGTTGTTCATTGAGAAGCCACTTTGTAGATCTTAAGCCTACTTTTTAATCTTTAATCTTGAGCTCCGGGCATAACCCACTGGGGAGAATTAGCTCTTCGGGTGGCATAGTCAGATGATTTAGACCTGGAAGGTCTCCTCTGGCCCTTAGCTTGGAAATCATGCCTGTATTGAAAATGAAGGAAAGGAAACATGGCCCCAAGAGAAGTGGCAGTAAATCACCCCGTTTTAGAGCTTGTCAGTGTTTTAGAATATCTTCTACTCTAACCTGCCTTTATGAGTATAGACTGAAGGAGTTGGGTTTTATTTTGTTTTCAGGAGATAGGCTTCAGTGACTTTAATAAATTATTTACTGGGGTGCCCGGTGGCTCAGTCACTTAAGTGTCTGACTCTTGATCTCCAGTTCAAGTCTTGATCTCAGGGTTGTGAGTTCAAGCCCTGTGTTGGGCTTGGAGCCTACTTAAAAAATTATTAATGCTGCTTGTAACTTCTAAACCTCCAGCTGCTTCCTTCTGCTTGTACTGTTATTTAATTTTTTTCTAACTTTATTTTGATAGAATTTCAAACTTTATATAAAAATGGCAAAAATAGTACAAGGAACTCCCATATGTCCTTTACCCAGATTCGTCACTAGTTTACAGTTTGCCCATTTGCTCTATCATTTCTCTCCATATGTATATATTTGCAGGTTATATTTATCTGAAATGAGAATAAATTGGATGTTGTACCTCCTTTAGCTCTTAAATCCTTCATCATGTGTTTCCTAAGAACAAGGACAGTCTGTAATAAAATGAGTACAATAATAGAAATTAGGAAATTTAACATTGATTTATCAATATTCTTATATGGTACTTTTTCAGATTTCATCAAACAATCCTAAATAAAGCCCTCTATAGCTGTTCCCCTACTCCCCTATGCCCCATCCAGTCCAGGATTAAGTACTGTCTGTAATTGGTTTATCTCTTTAATTTCCTTTAATTTGGAGCAGTTTCTCAGTTTTTCTTTGTCCTCCATGACCTTGACATTTTGGGGAACAGCTTTATAAGAGGTATAATTTACAAATCATAAAATCCATACATTATAAGCAAGTAATTCAATGACTTTTTAATTCTAGTAAAATTAACAATAGTGTTAGTTTCAGGAATACAATATAGTGATCTAATAATTCTATACATTATTCAGTTTTCCTCATGGTAAGTGAACTCTTAATCTTCTTCACCTATTTCACCTTAATCTTTTCACCTATTTAACCATCAGTTCTGTATAATCAAGAGTCTTTTTTTTGTTTGGCTCTTTTTTCCCTTCGTTTGTTTTGTTTCTTAAGCTCCACTTATGAGTGAAATCCTATGGTATTTGTCTTTGACCAGTTTCACTTAGCATTATACTTTAGCTGGGTAATATTCTATTGTTTATAGATGTGTGGGGTGTGTATGTATGTATGTATGTGATATATATGTATGTAGAGACATATCACATCTTTATCCATTCATATATATGTCACATCTTTATATATTTATCACATATATATCACATTTTAATAAATGAATGCATTTATTGATGGACACTTGGATTACTTCTATATCTTGGCTATTGTAAATAATGGTGTCATAAACATGGGTGCATATATTCCTTGGATTTAATGTTTTTGTATTTGGGTTAAAAACTCACTAGTGTGATTATTGGATCACAGGGTAGTTCTATTTTTAATTTTTTGAATAATCTACATACTGTCTTCCACAGTGGCTGCGTAAGTTTGCCTTCTCACAAGTGGTGCACAGGGGTTCTTTTTTTCTCTACATCCTTGCCAACACTTGTGTTTTTTATTTATTTTTTTGAAGATTTGAGAGAGCGAGAGAGAGAGCGAGCGTGCACATGCACAAGCAGGAGGGGGAGAGGGAGAGAGAATCCCAAGCACAGTCTCTGCTAATTGCAGAGCCCGACATGGGGCTCAACCTCATGACTGGAAATCATGACTTGAGCTGAAATCAAGAGTCAGATGCCCAACTGACTGTGCCACCCAGGTGCCTCTATTGTGTTTTGATTTTCACTACTGGACAGGTGTAAGGTGATATCTCCTTGTGGTTTTGATTTGCATTTCCCTGATGAGAGATATTGAGCATCTTTGCATGTGTCTGTTGGCGATCTAGATGTCGTCTTTGGAAAAATGTCCATGTCTTCTGCTCAGTTTTTGATTGGATTATTTGTTTTTAGGATGTTAAGTTATATCAGTTCTTTATATATATTGGATACTAACCCTTTCTCAGGTATGTCATTTGCAAATATCTTCTCTCATGCAGTAGGTTGTCTTTGAGTTTTGTTGGTTGTTTCCTTTGCTGTACAGAAGCTTTTTATTTTGATGAAGTCCCAATAGTTTATTTTTGCTTTTGTTTCCCTTGCTTCAGGAGACCTTTCTAGAAATATGTTGCTACGGCCAATGTCAGAGAAATTACTGCCTGTGCTCTCTTCTAGGACTTGTATGGTTTCCTGTCTTATATTTAGGACTTAATCCATTTTGAGTTTATTTGTATGTATGATGAGAGAAAGTGGTCCGGTTTCATTCTTTTGCATGTTGCTGTCCAGTTTTTCCATCACCATCTGTTGAAGAGACTGTCTTTTTCCCATTTCATATTCTCACCTTCTTCATTAAAGATCAATTGACCATATAATTGTGGGTTTATTTTTGGGCTTTCTGTTTTATTCCATAGATCTATGTGTCTGTTTTTGTGCCAGTACCATACTGTTTTGATTACTACAGCTTTGTAATATAACTTGAAATCTGGAATTGTGATACCTTAAGTTTTGTTTTTCTTTTTTTCAAGATTGCTTTGGCTACTCTGGATTTTTGTGGTTGTATACAAATTTTAGGATTATTTATTTTAGTTCGGTGGAAAATGCTTTTGGTATTTTAACGGGGATTGCATTAAATCTGTAGATTGCTTTGAGTAGGATGGACATTTTAATAGTATTTATTCTCCCACTCCATGAACATAGAATATCTTTCCATTTGTGTTTTCAATTTCTATCATCAGTGTTTTATAGTTTTTAAAGTACAAGTCTTTCACTTCCTTGGTTAAGGTTATTCCTAGGTATTATATTCTTTTGAGAGCAATTGTAAATGCACTATTAATTTCTCTTTCTGCTACTTCCATCATTAGTGTATAGAAGTGCAATGATTTCTGATACTGATTTTGTATCCTGAGACGTTATTGAATTCACTAATCAGTTCTAGTAGTTTTTTTGGTGGAGTCTTTAGGGTTTTCTTCTATATATAGAAAACCCTATCATGTCCTTTGCAAATAGTGAATGTCTTACCTCTTCCTTACCAATTTGGATGCTTTTTATTTTTGTTGTCTAATTGCTGTGGCTAGAACATTTAGTACTGTATTGAATAAAAGTGTGAGAGTGGATATCCTTGTCTTGTTCCTGACCTTAGGGGAAAAGCTCTCAGGTTGTCACCATTGAGTATAATGTTAGCTGTGGGTTTTCACATATGTCCTTTATTATGTTGAGGTATGTTCTCTCTAACCCTACTTTGTTGAGGGTTTTTATCATGGATGGATGTTATACTTTGTCAAATGCTTTTTCTGCATTGCTTGAAATGATCATATGGTTTTTATTCTTATTGATAAGATGTAACACATTATTTTGCAAATATTGAACCACACTTGCAGTCCAGGAACAAATCCCATTGATGGTAGTGAACGATTTTATTAATATATTGATGGATTTGGTGTGCCACTATTTTGCATTCTCTAGACCAGAGATTCTGGTCTGCAGTGCTTTTTGGTTTTGGTATCAGGGTAATGCCTCATAGAATGATTTTGGAAGCTTTCCTTCCTCTTCTATTTTTTTTTTTTTTGGATAGTTTGGGAAGAATAGTTATTAACTCTTTTTTCAGTGTTTGGTAAAATTCGCCTGTGAAGCCATCTAGTCCTGGAGTATTGTTTGTTGGGAGTTTTTTTTGTTTTTTGTTTTTTGTTTTTTAAAATTACTGATTCAGTTGCATTGCTGGTGATTGGTCTGTTCAAATTTTCTGTTTCTTCCTGGTTCAGTTTTGGGAGGTTATGTTTCTTGGAATTTACCTACTTCTAGGTTGTCCATTTGTTGATGTATAATTTTTCATAATATTTTGTTAAAATTTTTTAATATTTCTTTGGTGTTATTTCTCCTTCATTTCTGATTTTGAGTCCTCTTTTTTTTTTGTTAAGTCTGGCTTAAGGTTTATCAATTCTGTTTTTTTTTTCATTGAACTAGTTCCTGGTTTTATTGATCTATTCTATTTTTTCCCCCCTATTTCTTTTATTTCTACTCTAATCTTTATTTTATTCTGCTGGTTTTGGGTTTGGTTTGTTCTTTTTCTAGCTCCTTTAGGTGTACGGTTAGGTTGTTTTATTTGAGATTTTTCTTGTTTCTTGAGATAGGCCTGTATTGCTGTAAACTTCCCCCTTAGAACAGCTTTTGCTGCATCCCAAAGATTTTGGACTATTTTCATTTTCATTTGTCTCAATGTAGTTTTCAAATTTTCTCTTTGATTTCTTGGTTGACCCATTCATTATTTAGTAGCATGTTCTTTAATCCCCATGTATTAGTGTTCTTTCCAGATTTTTTCTTTTGGTTGATTTCTAGTTTAATAGTGTTGTGGTTAGAAAAGATGCATAGTCTGACTTCAACCGTTCTGAATTTTTTGAGACTTGTTTTGTGGCCTGATATACAATCTATTCATAGAATGTTACATGTGTGCTTGGGAGCACTGAATCCTAACCACTAGGCCACAGGGATCCATGTGCACTTGAAAAGAATGTATATTCCCCTGTTTTAGGATGGAATGTTCTGATTCCATCCAGATGTTAGATCCATCTGCTTCAGTCTTTCATTCAAAGCCACTGTTTCCTTGTTGATTTTTCTGTTTGGATGATCTGTCCATTGATGTGAGTGAGCTGTTAAAGTCCCCTACTATTATTGTTTTACCATAGATTACTTCTTTTATGTTTGTTACTAGCTGCTTCATGTATTTGGGTGCTCTCATGTTGGGTGTGTAAATATTTACAATTGTTACACCTTGTCGGAATGTTCTATTTATGATTATATAGTATCTTTCTTTTTTTCTTATTATAGTCTTTTATTTTAAAGTCTAATTTTGTCTGATTGTAAGTATTGCCATGATGGCTTGCTTTTCACTTCCATATGCATAATAAATGCCTTTCCATTCTTCACTTTGTCAGTATGTGTCTGTCTGGAATGAGTCTTTTGAAGGCAGCATATTGATTGGTCTTGCTTGATTATCTATTCTATCACTGTATGTCTTTTGCTTGGAATGTTTAGACCATTTACATTTAAAGTAATTATAGTTATGTATTTTTTTTGCTGTTTTGTTACTGCTTTTATGGTTGTTTTTGATTTCTTCCCTGTTCCTTTCTTCTTTTCTTTTAGTTTGCCGACTTTGTTCAGTGATATACTTGGATTCCTTTCCTTTATTCTTTGCATATCTATTACTGGTTTTTTTTTTTTTTTAAAGATTTATTTATTTATTTGACGGGGTGGGGGGGAGAGAGAGAGATCACAAGTAGGCAGAGAGGCAGGCAGAAAGGGGCGGGATGCGGGGCTCAATTGCAGAACCCTGAGATCATGACCTGAGCTGAAGGCAGAGGCTTTAACCCACTGAGCCACCCAGGTGCTCCTCTATTACTGGTTTTTGATTTGTGGTTACCATCAGGTTTGTATATAACATCTGCATATAGCAGTTTACATTAAGTTGATGGTTGTTTAAGTTTCTTTTTTTTTTTTAAAGATTTTATTTATTTATTTGACACAGAGAGAGAGATCACAAGTAGGCAGAGAGGCAGGCAGAGAGAGAGGGGGAAGCAGGCTCCCCGCTGAGCAGAGAGCCCGATGCGGTGCTCAATCCCAGAACCCTGAGATCATGACCTGAACTGAAGGCAGAGGCTTTAACCCACTGAGCCACCCAGGTGCCCCGGTTAAGTTTCAACGCATTCTGGAGCGCCTGGGTGCCTCAGTTGGTTAGGCATCTGCGTTTGGCTCAGGTCTTGAACCCAGGGTCCTGGAATCAAACCCCACATCCGGCTCTCTGCTCACAGGGAGCCTGGTTCTCCCTCTCCTTCCTGCTGGTGCCCCTTATTGCTATCTCTCTCAAATAAATAAAATATTAAAAAAAAAGTTTGAACCCATTCTTTACCTATCTGCCCCCATGTTTTAGGTATATGGTGTCATACCTTATAGCCTTTTGTTTTGTGAATACCTCTACTGATTTAATAGACATACTTAATTTTATTGCTTTCATGCTTCTTACTTTTCTTACTCTTATGATCTCTTTTCTACTCAGAGTTTCCTTTTAATATTTATTACTTTGTTTTTAAATTTTCCTAACTTCGGGGCACCTGACTAGCTCAGTTGGTAGAATATGTGACCCTTGATCTTGGGGTCCTGAGTTCAAACCCCATGTTGGATATAGAGGTTACTCAAGAAAATAAGATTAAAGATTTTTTTTTCTCCCCAGCTTTATTGAGTCTTGTGATAACTGCTTCTGGTTTTGGCATCAGGATAATTCTGGCCTTATGGAATCAGTTGGAAGTATTGCCTCTCCTCCCTTTTTTGGGAAAATTTATAAAGGGTTGACATTAGCTCTATAAATGTTCAGTAAAATTCATCAGTGAAACAATCTGGGTCTTAAGTTTGCTTTATAAATAATGTAAATAATATATTTATAATATTTCAGGTGTACAATATATTCACCAATTCTATACATTATGCAGTAATCATCATGATAAGTGTAGTTCTCTGTCACAGTATTATTACAATTCTTGAGTATATTCCCTATGCTAAACTTTTCATCCCCAGGACTTATAATTGGAAGTTCGTACCTCTTAATCCTCTTCACTTGTTTTGCCCATCTCTCACCTTCCTCTGCTCTGTAGATCGTTTTTGATTACTGATTGAATCTCTATTTGTTACCAGTTTATCAGATTTTCTGTTTCTTCCTGACTCAGTTTCAGTAGTTTGTGTTTTTAAAGGAATTAGTCCATTTAATCTTGGTCATCAAATTTGGCATACAGTTTATAATTTTTTTTTGTTATTTTTAAATCTTTATTTCTGTAGTAGTATCTTCCATTTCTCCTTTTAGAAATATGAATATTTTTGTCTGTTTCAAAGTTTGTCAATTTTGTTGTCACAGAAGAAGCTTTTTGTTTTTTCTCTATTTATAGTCTGATTTCTACTCCTTGTTTCCTTTCTTCCTGTTGGCTTTGTTCTTTTTCTAGTGTCTTAAGGTAGAATATTGGATTATTGATTTGAAATCTTTTCTTTTAATATGTCCATTTACAGCTCTAAATTTCAGCTGTATTTTTAAAGTTCAAATATTTATTTTTTTTCCCCCAAATACTTTTATTTCTTCAGTGTTACAAGATTCATTGTTCATGCACCATACCCAGTGCTCCATGCAATACATGCCCTCCTAGATACCCACCATCAGGCTCGCCCAACCCCCACTCCCTCCCCTCCAAAACGCTCAGTTTATTGCTCAGAGTCCACAGTCTCTCATGGTTCATCTCAAATGAAACACGTGGTCTCTTCTAGAGAATGTTTCACATGCACTTGAAAACAATGTATTCTGTTGTTGGGGTCAGTGTTCTGTATATGTCTGTTATACGTGATGGTTTATAGTGTTTGAGTCTGCTGTTCCTTCACTGATCCTTGGTCTGAAGGTTCTATCCGTTATTGGAAGTAGGATATGTAAGTCACTGGCTACCGTTGTGCATCTATCTAGTTCTTCCTTTGATTTCTGTCAGTTTTTTGCTTCACATATTTTGGGTCTCTGTTAGGTGCATGTGCATATATATACATTTTAATATTTATTTGACACAGAGAGATCACAAGTAGGCAGAGAGGCAGGCAGAGAGAGAGGGGGAAGCAGGCTCCCTGCTGAGCAGAGCCCGATGTGGGGCTCGATCCCAGGATCCTGGGATCACGACCTGAGCCGAAGGCAGAGGCTTTAACCCATTGAGCCACCCAAGTGCCCCAGGTGTATATATTTTTATAATTGTATACTTTTTGATGTATTGAACTTTTTATCTATGTATGTATATCTTTACTTCCTGTAATTTTAAAATTTAATTAATTTAATTCAAATAAATAAAATAATTAAATTGTAATTTATTTATTTAAATATTTAAATAATTAAAACAAAAATTAAAAATTTAATTTCTTAATTTTTATTTATTTTTTAAGATTTTATTTTTATTTAGTTGACAGAGATCACAAGTAGGCAGAGAGGCAAGCAGAGAGAGCTGAGAAAGCAGGCTCCCTGCTGAGCAGAGAGCCCGATGCGGGGCTCAATCCCAGGACCCTGAGATCATGACCTGAACTTAAGGCAGAGGCTTTAACCCACTGAGCCACCCAGGTGCCCAAAATTTTTTTAACTTTTAAAAATTTTTCTATATTGTCTGACAATAATAGAGCCACCCTGGATCTGTTTAGGTTACCTTTTGCATAGAATCTTTATCTCTTCATCTTTTTTTTTTTTTTTTTAAAGAATGTAGTTTAGATTTTATTTAGTTGAGAGAGAAAGTGAGAAGAAAGAATAAGGGAGAGAGAGCACGAGAGGGGGAAGAGTCAAAGGGAGAAGCAGACTCCCCGCTGAGCAGGGAGCCTGATGTGTGGCTCGGGACTCTGGGATCATGACCTGAGCGGAGGGAGACACTTAACTGACAGAGCCACCTAGGCATCCCAACATAGAATCTTCTTTTTCTTCTTTGTCGTTGTCGTCGTCTTTTTCTTCTTCCTCCTCCCCTTCCCCTCCTCCTCCCCCTCTCCTTCCTCCTCCCCCCCTCCTCCTCCATTTAAACCTTCCTATGTCCTCATCTATAAAGTGAGGTTCTTATGGAAAAATATAGACATTTTTATTTAACTTGATTTTTACTTTTTTATTCAATTTATCTAAACTTAAAAAGGATCTCCCCAGTTTCCCTGTCTCCTCCTCTCCCCCAAACTATATCTACAAGCTTTTTAAAAAATAAATGCATCTATTCTTTTAGGTTCCACATATACCTACTGCAGCATTTGTCTGTCTTTGACATTTCACTTAGCATATTGCCTTCGAGTTCCATCCATGTTATTGCAAATGGCAAGGTTTTTTTTTTTAGGGCAGAATAATATTTCAGTGTATATATATGTACCACACTTTATCCATTCACCCATTCATGGACACTTAGATTGCTTCCATATCTTGGCTATTGCAAATAATGCTTTAGTGAACATTGGGTACAGAAATCTTTTTGAATTGGTGTTTTCATTTTCTTTGGATAGATACCCAGTAGTTGAATTGCTGGGTCTTACGATGGCTCTAGTTTTAATTTTTTGAGGAACCTTCATAGTGTTTTCCATTGCAGCTGCACCAATTTACATTCCCACCAACAGTACACAGGGGTGTCCTTTTTTACATACCCTTACCAACACTGTTAATTCTTGTATTTTTGATATAGGCATTCTAATAGGAGTGAAGTGAATCATGGTTTTGATTTTGCATTTCTGCAATTAGTAGTGAAGTTGAGTATCTTTTGTACCTGTTGGCCATCTGTATGTCTTTTTTGGAAAAATATCAATTCAGAGCTCCCCATGTTTTAATTGGATTTTTTCCTACTGAGTTGTGTGAGTTCTTTATATATTTTGGATATTAGCCCCTTATCAGATAGGATTTGCAAATATCTTCTCCCTTTCAGTAGGCTGCCTTTTCATTTTGTTGAAAGTTTCCTTTGCTGTGCAGAAGCCTTTTAGTTTGATGTAATCCCATTTGTTTCTTTTTGCTTTTGTTGCTTTTGCTTTTGGTGTCAGATTAAGAAAAAACCATTGCTGGGGCATCTGGGCAGCTCAGCCGGTTGAGTGTCTGTCTGCCTTTGGCTCAGGTCATGGTCCTAGGGTCCTGAGATCAAGCTCCACTTTGGGCTCCCTATTCAGCAGGGAGCCTGCTTCTCCCTCTCCTTTCCTTCTCCCTCTCCTAAGCCCCCTCCCCCAACTTGTGCTCTCTCTCAAATAAATAAAATCTTAAAAACCCCAAAAAACATTGCTAAGACCTATGTCAAGGAGCTGACTGCCTATGACTTCTGTGAGTTTCTGGTTTTATATTCAAGTCTAATTCATTTTGAGTTGATCTTTGTGCATAGTGTAAGACAGCTATTCAGTTTCTTTGCATGTGGCTTTCCAATTTTTCACAACACTTCATTCTTTCCTTTTTCCTTCTTTCCTTCCTTCCTTCTTTGTTCTTCTTTTTCTTTCTTCCTTCCCTTCCTTCCTTTCTAGAGGGGGAGAGAGAGAGAGAGAGAGAGAGAGAGAGAGAGAGAGTGTGTGTGTGTGTGTGTGTGTGTGTGTGTGTGTGTGTGTGTGAAGGGCAGAGGGAGAGAGAGAATCCCAAGCAGATGCCATGTTCAGCATGGATAGTGATGCGGGCTTGATCTCAAACCCTGAGATCATGACATGAGCCAAAATCAAGAGTTGGATGTTTAACTGACTGAGCACCCCTACAACACAACTTTCTGAAGAGGCTGTCCTTTCTCCATTGTATATTCTTGGCTCCTCTCTCAAAAGTTAGTTGACCATATATGTGTGGTTTTATTTCTGGGTGCTCTATTCTATTTTGTTGGTTTATGTGTCTGTCTTAATTCAGTACCATAATGTTTTGAATATTACTGCTTTGTAATATAGTTCATATAGTTTATACATAATATATAGTTTGAAATCAGGAGCACGATACCTCCAGGTTTATTCTTTGGTTATTTGGGATCTTTTAAAGTTTCATACAAACTTTAGGATTCCTTGTTTTTATATCTGTGAAAAATGCCATTGGAATTTTTTTTTTGCCATTGGAATTTTTGATAGGGATCATATTGAATCTACATATTGCTTTGGGGTAGTATGGACAATTTATTCTTTCTGTGAGTATAGAGTATTCTTCCATTTTTGTTATTTATCAGTTTCTTCTAGTAATGTTTTAAGGTTTCAAAATACAGATCCTTGGTTAAATTCTTTGGTATTTTATTCTTTTGGATATAATTGTAAATGGGATTTTTAATTTCTTTTTTAATAGTGTGCAGAGATGCAGATTTTTTTTAAAGATTTTATTTATTTATTTGACAGAGAGCTAGAGATCACAAGCAGGCAGAGAGGCAGAGAGAGAGAGGGGGAAGTGGGCTCCCTGCCAAGCAGAGAGCCTGATGCGGGGCTCGATCCCAGAACTCTGAGATCATGACCCGAGCCGAAGGCAGAGGCTTAACCCACTGAGCCACCCAGGTGCCCGAGATGCAGATTTTTGTATACCGATTATATATCCTGCAACTTTACTGAACTTATTTATTCTAAAATTTTTTTTTCTGGAGTGTTTAGGTTTTAGGGTTCAGGGTGTATGTGTATATATAATGTGTGTATATATGTGTGTATATATGTGTGTATATATACGTGTGTATATATATATATATATATATGTATAATATGTCACCTGTAGATAGTGACAGTTTTACTTTATTTCCAATTAGGATGCCTTTTCTTTTTTGTGACTTCTCTGGTTAGGACTTCAATACTGTTCTGCATAAAAGTGGTGAGAATGGCCACCTTTGTCTTGTTCCTGATCTAAGTGGAATCGCTTTCAGATTTTCACCGTTCAGTATGATATTAGTTGTGGGGTTATTATTTATGGCCTTTATTATGTTGAGGTACAATCTCTGTATAACTGCTTTGTTAAGAGATTTTATCATAAATGGATGTTGAACTTTGTCACATGTCAAATTTTCTCTGGTTCTCTTCAGATGATCATGATTTTTATCCTTCATTTTTTGTAAGGTGATATTAATGACAGTGACTGTATTATAGATGTTGAACAAGCCTTGCATTCCTTGACTAAATCCCACTTGATTATCAAATACGATATTTTTAATGTATTCTTGAGTTAGGTTTGCTAATATTTTGAGGATTTTGTATCTGCGTTCATCAAGAATATTGGCCTCTAATTCTTTTTTCTGTATTTTTGGTTTTGATATCAGGATAAT
The DNA here is from genome assembly GCA_028533885.1 of Nasua narica. Lineage (NCBI taxonomy): Eukaryota > Metazoa > Chordata > Mammalia > Carnivora > Procyonidae > Nasua > Nasua narica. The sequence continues at coordinate 82,201,298 of CM052799.1, forward strand.
TCTGGTCTTGTAAAAAGAGTTTGGAAGAGTTTACTCTCTTGTTTTTTTTTTTTTTTTTTGGAGGAGTTTTAGAAGAATTGGTAAACCTGTAAAGTTGGTAAACCTATAAACCTATAAAGCTCTCTAGGGGAAAGGGGCACACTGGAACCTGGTAGAGATACTGCCCTCCCTCTGATGTCCCTGGAAAGGATTATAGTTGGCCCCAAGATACATTCCTAGTAAAAACCAAAGTCTGCCTTCAGATTTCAGTCATGATGATCAACTAATAGGCCTCCTTTACAGAGCTAGTTCTTGAGCCTGTTGCCCCTTACTATGCATTGTGGGTTATGGATGCTTCAGAACTTTTTCTGCTTCGTTACAGTTCTGTGGGTCCCAGCAGTGTCAGCCCTACCGGCTGCCAGAGGCAGGTGATATAGAGGTGTCCCTTGGCAGCAGTCACAAAAATTGGGTTACCAGATGGTGTGATCTCCTTTCTGGGTCACATCAATTATTGCAGTCCTGTGGAACCAGGAATATAAGGTCCTCTGACCTCCAGAACCAAGCAATCAAGAGATGTCCCCTAGATGGCACCTGCAAAAATTGGGGCACCAGGTGTGTGCAAAAGCTCCCTTCTAGGAGATGCTAGTGCTCTGCAGCATGGCGAAGAGCACAAAGATGGTGCCCCCCTTAGCCTCCATTCCTGTTGAAATATTAAAGTAGGTTCCTGGATGTGTATGTATATATGTCTGCCCCTCAGGCTGTTGCTTTAATATAAGCCTGTAAGCCTTCTTCACTTTAAGTCTGGGTGCAATTTGCTGCCTTTGAGCTGTGTTTGGGGTGAGTCCAAATGTGTGAGCCCTTAAAAGTGGTTTTCCAGATTGCTTCAATCTTGGGGGTCTCAGGACTTGAGCCCTGTTAGGTGGTTTGGGGGCATATCTCTCAGGTGTTTATCTTAAAAGTTTGGGACTCCGAATTTGGGGCTCTATCTCTTTGCTTCTGAGGGAGAAAGTCCAGATTTTATATTGCTTCCCATGCCAGGGGTGGGGTTCATGTGATATTGTGTGCTCCAGCCTCTCATACCCGCCTTGATGTGGTTTTCTTCTGTGTAGATGTCACACATTCAGTCTTTAGGGTTTTTATTTATTTTTAGAGGACATTGTTCAATATGTAGCTGTAGATGCATTATGGCTATGGGAGGAAATATGTTCAGGTTCTTCCTATATTACCATCAAAAACTGCATCTTTAAATCTATATTAATAGAGGAATTTAAACCATTTGGATTTAATGTGATTACTAAGAAAGGATTTATTTCTGCTATTGACCTATTTTCTGTGTTTTTTATTCCTTGGTTCCTCTATTAATGCTTTTTATAGTGTTTAGTTATAATTTTTTAAGTGTGCCCTTTTTCACGTTTTCATTCATTTTCATCATTTTTCCCAAATGGTTTACAATTATTACCTAAAACTTACAGCAATTTGTTTTGACTAATACCAACTTAGCTTCAGTGGTATACAGAGGTTCTGCTTGTATATATCTCGATTTTTCCTCCCGATTTTTCCTCCATGTTGGTGTTATCATAGTTTATATCTTTAAATATTGTGTACCCATTAGCAGATTTTTTCCGCAAATATGTTTATTTTATTTTTTCAGTGTTACAAGATTGGTTGTTCATGCACCACACCCAGTGCTCCATGCAATACGTGCCCTTCTCAATACCCACCACCAGGCTTGTCCAGCCGCCTACCCTCACCGCTCCAAAACCCTCAGTTTGTTGCTCAGAGTCCACAGTCTCTCATGGTTCATCACCCCCTCCAATTTCCCCCTATTCACCTTTCCCTTCCTTCTCACAATACCCTCCATGATTTTGCTTATGCTCCACACGTAAGTGAGACCATAAGATAATTGACTCTCTTCGCTTGACTTATTTCACTCAGCATAATCTCTTCCAGTCCTATCCATGTTGATACAAAAGTTGGATATTCATCCTTTCTGATGGAGGCATAATATTCCATTGTATAGATGTACCACATCTTCCTTATCCATTCATCTGTTGAAGGGCATTTTGGTTCTTTCCACAGTTTGGCGATTGTGGCCATTGCGGCTATGAACATTGGGGTCCATGCGGCCCTTCTTTGTACTGCATCTGCTTCTTTGGGGTAAATACCCAGTAGTGCAATTGCAGGACCAGAGGATAGCTGTATTTTTGATTTCTTGAGGAATCTCCATACTGTTTTCCAAAGTGGCTGCACCAACTTGTATTCCCACCAACAGTGGAGGAGGGTTCCCCTTTCTCCACATCCTCTCCAGCATTTGTTGTTAACTGTCTTGTTGATTTTGGCCATTATAACTGGTGTAAGGTGGTATCTCAGTGGCCATTGCTGCTATGAACATTGGGGTACATGTGGCCCTTCTTTGTGCTGCATCTGCTTCTTTGGGGTAAGTACGCAGTAGGGCAATTGCAGGGTCATAGGGTAGCTCTATTTTGAATTTCTTGAGGAATCTCCATACTGTTTTCCAAAGTGGCTGCACCAACTTGCATTCCCACCAACAGTGGAGGAGGGTTCCCCTTTCTCCACATCTTCTCCAGCATTTGTTGTTTACTGTCTTGTTGATTTTTGGCCATTCTAACTGGTGTAAGGTGGTAGCTCAGTAAGGTGGTATCATTGAATCTCCCTGATAGCTAAAGATGATGACCATTTTTTCATGTGTCTGTTAGCCATTTGTATGTCTTCTTTGGAGAAGTGTCTGTTCATGTCTTCTGCCCATTTTTTGGTGTGATTATCTGTTTGAGTGTTGAGTTTGAGGAATTCTTTTTTTTTAAAGATTTTATTTATTTATTTGAGAGACAGAGAAAGCGAGAGAGAGCATGAGAGGCGAGAAGGTTAGAGGAAGAAACAGACTCCCCGTGGAGCCAGGAGCCCGATGTGGGACTGGATCCTGGAACTCAAGGATCATGACCTGAGCCAAAGGCAGTCGCTCAACCAACTGAGCCACCCAGGCACCCGAGGAGTTCTTCATTGATCTTAGATATCAGACCTTTGTCTGTAGTGTCATTTGCGAATATCTTCTCCCATTCCGTGGGTTGCCTGTTTGTTTTGTGGACTGTTTCCTTCGCTGTGCAGAAGCTTTTTATCTTGATGAAGTCCCAAAAGTTCATTTTTGCTTTTGTTTCCTTTGCCTTTGGAGACAATGTCCTGAAAGAAGTTGCTGTGACTAATGTCATAGAGGTTACTGCCTA
>CM052799.1:82205015-82238904 GCA_028533885.1 Nasua narica
GTTTTAAAAAAAATTAAAAAAATACCAAGAAATGTGAAAGCAAGTGAAGAAAAAAACAGAATAAGAAAGAAAAAAAAAACTTGTATCTATGAGATATACATGTTTGAGGGTATTATCAGGAGCTTAATATATTGATTTCCCCTGAATTGGGGTTTAAAATTTTATGGGGACCCTGTGTTTATTGTCCTTTTGTTTTTTGGCTGGTCTTCTGGTGGAGGGGCCTGCTGCCTTGTTTTCCAGTCAGTCTTCCTTGGGTTGAGTCACCCTGCCCCCCAGTCAAGGGGCTGAGCTCTGTGGAAACCGGTTTCTCAGTCTTTTGCTGTCTCAAAGTTTTTGGACTTTTGTAGCTTTTTCACCTTTTCAGGAAGTCCAAGCAAGGAATCTGCCGTGAAGCACTCAGACCTCCGTGTCGCAGAGAAGCCTGAATCTCTGCTCCCCTCTGTGTGGTCCAGAACACACACTCCCCTCCGCAAAAATCTGCTCACAGCGCAGCCTTTCTGAGGTGGTGCGAGAACGCAGCCGCCTTTCTGTGGCTCCGTGAGCGGGGACAGGGGAGGTTAGGCTGCCTGCCCAAGTTCTCTCCGGGGGGCTGGGATTGCTCAGACCCTGCGGCGGGCGCGAATGTCGCGGTCGCGCGTGCACCCAGAGAAAAGCTGCTGCTCCTGGACCACAGCAGACTCTCTAAAGGCATTTGCAGGTGCGCAACAGGCACCCCCCCCCAATTTTTTTCTTTCTAGGATTTTAGTTATTAGCAAGAGAGAGAACACAAGTCGGGGGGAGGGGCAGAGGGAGAGGAACAAGTAGTCTCTCCACTGAGTGGAGAGCTGAAGTGGGACTTGATCCCAGGACCCTGAGATCATGACCTGAGCCAAAGGTAGATGCTTAATTGCCTGAACCATCCAGACGCTCCCGCTATTTCCAGCATTTGGTTATTGCAAATAATACTGCGACAAATATTGATGTACAAGTATCTGTTTGATTTTCTGTTTTTGTTCTTTCGGGCATACACCTAATAATGCAATTACTGAGTCAGATGTTATTTCTCTTTAATATTTTTAGGAAACATCCTACTGTTTTTTACAGTAGCTGCACCAGTTTGCATTCCCACCAACAGTACATGAAGGTTCCTTTTTTTCCCCTCATTCTTGCGAACACTTGTTGTTTTTTGTGTTTTTTATTTTAGCCATTCTGACACCTTTGAGGTGACATTTCATTGTGGTTTTGATTTGCATTTCCCTGATGAAGAGTGACTTTGAGCTTTGTTAGCCATCTGGATGTCTTCTTTGGAGAAATGTCTGTTCATATCTTCTGCCCATTTTCAATGGGATTATTTTGGTGTTGAATTTTGTTGGTGTTGGATATTAACCCCTTATCAGACGCATCATTTGTAAGTATTTTCTCCTAGTCAATATATTGCCTTTTTGTCTTATCATTTCCTTTGCTTTGCAAAAGCTTTTTTTTTTTTTTAAGTTTTATTTATTTGACAGGAGTGAGATCACAAGTAGGCAGAGAGGCAGGCAGAGAGAGAGGAGGGGTGGGAAGTAGGCTCCCTGCTGAGAAGAGAGCCCGATGTGTGGCTCCATCCCAGGACCCTGAGATCATGACCTGAGCCAAAGACAGAGGCTTTAACCCACTGAGCCATCCAAGTGCCCCACTTTTTTTGTTTTGATGTAGTCCCAATAGTTAATTTTTGCTTTTGTTTCTTTTGCCTGAGGAGATATATCTAGAAAAATGTTGCTTAGGCCCCTGTTAATTTTTTTAAAGATTTTATTTATTTATTTGATAGAGAGATCCAAGTAGACAGGCAGTCAGAGAGAGAGGAGGAAGCAGGCTCCCTGCTGAGCAGAGACCCCCCCCCCCCCCCCCCGATGCGGGGCTCGATCCCAGGACCCTGAGACCATGACCTGAGCTGAAGGCAGCGGCCTAACCAACTGAGCCACCCAGGCATCCCGGCCCCTGTTAATTTTTGAATTACTTTTTATTGTCGAGTTGTAGGAGTTAAAATAAATATACTGGATATTAGTCACTTATCAGATATGTGATTTGCAAATATTTTCTCCCATTTTGTGGGCTGCCTTTTCATTCTGTTGGTAGTGTCCTTTGCAGAAGATTATAATTTTGAATAAGTCCAGTTTATTATCTTATGTTGCCCCTGCATTTTTGTCTATATCTAAGAAGTGTTGCCAGATCCAGTGTCATGAGACTTTGTCCATTTCCTAAGTGTTATGCTTTTAGCTCTTATTTGTAGGCCTTTGATCCCTTTTTAGTTAATTTTTGTATATGGTAAAACATAAAGTTCAACTGCATTCTTTTGTTTGTGAATATGCCATTTTCAACCATTCATTGAAAAGACGTCCTTTCTCCACCGGATGGTATAGGTATCATTGCCAAACCATTTGAGTGTATATATGAGGGCTCATTTCTGGGCTCTTGTTTTTTGACTGGTCTATATGTCTTTATGCCAGTACCACACTGTTTTGATTTCTGTAGCTTTGCAGTTGGTTTTGAAGTCAAGAAAGTGTGAGACCTCCAACTTTGTTCTTTTTCAAGATTGTTTTGGTTATACAGAGTCCTCTGAGATTCCGCATCAATTTTACAATGGGCTTTTCTATTTTTGTAAGAAAAAGTCATTGTAGTTTTGATGGGGATGGCATTGAATCTGTATATTGTTTTTGGTAATGTTGACATCTTAACTGTATTGAGTCTTTCATCCCATGAATAGGAGATGTCTATTTATTTGTGAGTTTTTAAATTTCTTTCGGTGATATTTTATAATTTTCAGTGTACAAATCTTGTGCCTCTTTAGTTAAGTCATTCCTAAGTACTTTATTCTTTAAGAAGCAATTATAAATGAAATTGATTTTGTAATTCCCTTTCCAGATTGTTTGTTGTTGCTGTATAAAAATGCAGCTAATTTTTTTTTAAACAGGAGAAAGTCAAATTTAATTTCATACCTACAGGGAATCCACACAGACATGGAAATTTCAAAAATAGGCAGAATGAAGTATATATGTAGTAATGTGGTAAGCCTAGAGGAACTTTGTGTTACCTTTAGCGACCTGAATTAGACCTAAGGAAACTGTTAGCTAACAATGACAGAATACTTAACTCACTTCAGTGCCTTAAAAAAAAAAAAAGGTGGTTTAAAAGGTTTTTTTAAATATTTTTAAATTGAAATTTAATTGAAATTCAATTAATTAACAGATAATGTATTATTGGTTTCAGAGTACAGGTCTGTGATTTACCAGTCTCATATAAAAACCAGTGCTCATTACGTTACATGCCCTCCTTAATGTCCATCCTCCAGTTACCCTATCCTTCCACCACCCTCTCCTCTAGCAACCTTCAGTTTATTTCCTGTGGTTTAGTCTCTGTCTCCCTATCTGGTTTCATCTTGTTTTATCTTTTTTTCTCTTTCTCTATTATCCACTGTTTTGTTTCTTAAATTTGCTCTGTGTGGCTTTTGTTCCCTGAAGGCTTTCTGTACACCTTTCGAGGATGAGAATGAAAATGGTGGCTTCCCAGTCTCTGCCCCAGAGCCAAAAGTTCGGGGGCCCACTGCTCAGTGAGTCCTCAGTGAAAACTATCAGTCACTCATATCTTTGTGGTCTCCGGCTGTACTCTGTGCCCACCTGGCCTGTGACCGAGCATTTCTATCTCTGGCAAATGACCCTTGCGTTTCCAAACCCTACAGATTCCTGTGGCACACTCATGTGCTGCTCCTTCCAGGGGAAGAAGGGGGGTATTGCCAGTTCTGCCCATGGTTGGGCCCCTGCTTGGAGACTAGTAGTTCAACTGTGCTAGGGTTCATGGTTTGTGGTAACTCCAAGCTGAGAGCCCACTTCTGGGCCCAGTCTTTGTAGCCGGGTTCCCCACTCTAGTTCCTGGGAACTTGCCTCATTCAGGCACCCCCAGTCTTCCTGTGACCCTAAGGATCCAAGAGCACACCATTTCAGTGAGTGTTCCACCCTGCACTTAGCCTCCTGAGCAACGTCTCTCAGCGGAGCTGACTTATAAAAGTTCCAATTTTGGGCTCTGCTGCTCTATCACTTGGTAGGAGCCGGCTGATGGAGGCTTCCCCCACCCCATCTATCTTCCCAATTACTGCCATGGATTCACTTCTGCGCACCTCCTACCTTGCAGAAAGTGGTCGCTTTCCTATTTGTATAATTGCAGCAATTCTTTTCTTAGAACTTTGGTTGAGTTTGCAGGTGTTTGGAATGACTTGGTAGCCATCTGGCTGAGTTCCTGGGACCAGAGGAAATTAAGGTCTCCTACTTCTCTACTATCTTGGACTCCTCTTACTGCCTAAAAAAAAAAAAAAATGGTGAATGTAATTTTCAGTTCGCTTTTGAATTTAGATGCAACCAAACCTTCACTCTTAGCTGTGCATTAAATAGCAGTGGTCATTGCCTCCTTTTTCATTTTACTCTGAAATAATGGCTCTGGGCCCAGAGCTAATAGCCCTCCTTGAGTCCAAGCAATTCAGGCAACTGAGAGGGTGTCTGAAATGTAGCTAATTTTTGTGTGTTGATTTTGTATCCAGCAACTTTGATTAATTTGTTTGTTTTTATCCCCCCCCCCCCCAGAATCTTTAGGGTTTAATACATATAAAACCATGTCATCTGCAGACAGATCATTTTACTTCATCATTTCTGATTTGTAGGTCTTTTCTTTTTTTTCTTGCCTAATTGCTCTGGCTAGGAGTTTTAGTACTGTGTTGATTAGAAGTGCTGAAAGTGGGCATCCTTGCCTTGTCACCTGAACTTAGAATTAAAGCTTTCAGTCTTTTACCATGGAGTGTGATACTAACTGTGGGTTTTTCATAAATTACATTTATTATGTTTTCTATTTCTAGTTTTCTGAGTATTTTTATCATGCTAGGGTGTTGAATTTTGTCCGACGCTTTTTCTACATCGATTGAGATGATCATGTAATTTTTTCCCTTTTGTTTATTGAGGTATTTTACATTAATATCTGTGTGTTGGGCCGTTCTTGGATGTCAGGAAAAAATTCTATTTGGTCTTGTTGTATAATTCTTTTAAAATATTGAGTTAGGTTTGCCAGTAATATGAATATTTTTGCATCAATATTTATATGGGATATTCATCTGTAGCTTTCTTCTAATGTTGTCTGGTTTTGGCATTAAGGTAATGGTGGGCCTTAGGAAATGTTTCATCCTCTTTAATTTTTTGGAAGAGTTTGAAAGGGATTGGTGTTTAATCCTTCTTGAAATGTTTGGTAGAATTCACTGGTGAAGCCCTGTGTTACTGATTAGTCTTACAGGTTGTTGTTTTTAGGAATTGTTCATTTCATCTAGGCTATCTAATTTGGCGTAGAATTGTTCATAGTACTCTTATCCTTTTTATTCCTGTAAAATTGGTAGTAATGTCCCTATTTTTATTTCTTACTTTAGTACTTTGGGTTTCTTTTTCTTAGTCCATCTAGCAAAAGATATGTCAATTTTGCTAATCTTTTTGAAGAATGAACTTTTGGTTCCATTGAGGGGTGTGTGTGTGTACATGTGTGTATCTATTTGTATCTTTATTATTTTTCAGGCTCTGCTCTAATCTTTATTTTCTTCTTTCTGCTAACTTTAGGTTTAAGTGGTTCTTTTTTTCTTAAGGTATAAAGTTAGGTTATTTGGGATCTTTCTTCTTTCCTAGTGTGTTTACAGCTATAACTTCCCCTTCTGGCACTGCTTTGATTGTATCAGATGAGTTTTTATATGCTGTGTTTTAACTTTCATTTGTCTCAAGTTAATTTTCCAGTTTCACTTTTTTGTCTTTCACACAGTGGATTTTTTTTTTTAAAGAGTGTGATGCTTAATTTCTACATATTTGAATTTTCCAGTTCTTCTGTTTCTAGTTTCATCCCATTGTGATTAAAATCATACACACTATTTTTGTCATCTTTTTAAATTTATTAAGACTTGTTTTATGTGTGCTCAATGTATAATCTATCCTGTATAATACTTTATTCTCTTCTACCATTCAGATTCTCTTTGGTCAGTTGTCCCAATAATGTCCTTTATAGCATTTTCTTCCATTAAAAGATCCATTTGGGGATCATATACTGCATTTAGTTCTCATATCCTATTAATCTTCCTTTAATCTGCAACAGTTCTTTAGACTTTGTCATGATACTGACATTTTTGAAGGCTACAAAACAACTTATTAGATTGTTCCTCCGTTGTGTTTATCTCATGTTTCCTCATGATTAGATTTGGATTAGTTATCCCGTGTGTATACTATGTAAGTGATGTATCCTGCTCAAATGATCACATTTAGAGACAAGTGATGTCCATCTGCCCCTAACTGGCGATATTTGATCACTTTGCAAGGTGTTGTCTGGTTTCTCTGCTGTGTAGTTATTGCTTTTCCTTTTGTAACTGATTAGTACTTGTGGGGACGTAGAGACCATGCAAGGATGCGACTTGACATTATACTTTTTCTCCTTGACTTAGCATCTATTGAGGGTACTTGTCTAAACCAATTTTTACAAAATTGGCATTTACCAAATCTACCATTTGCCACATATCCGTTGGTATCCTATCCTAAGGAATGAGCCTTGCTTCCTTCGACATTTGTTTATTTCATGGACTTGTTATTACTGTGGGTTCCTGGATTTCCTGTTCTACTTAGTGTTTCTAATCCATTTCTGGTATTATTTGTTTTCATGCTCAAAGAGTCCTCACTTAGCCAGTGGGAGTCCCTTCAAGCTGGCTTCTGTGCCCTTTTGATAGGAGAACCAATGTGAAGTGTATACTTTATGAGTAGTGTGTCTTAGTTCTTGAACTTTTTTCTACCCCAAAATCGTGAAGATCATTTTTCTAAAAACTTTATTTACCTTTTACATTTATGTTTAAGTCTAGTTGGAACTGAAGTTCACACATACTATGAAAGAGAGGCTAGTTTCATTTTTTTCAGTACAGTACCTAGTTGACTGAGAGGCTTTTATTGAAAAGCACATCCTTTCCTACTGTGGAATGCCACCCGTGTCATGAATCAAGCGTCCATATATCAAGAATGTTTCACTGAGCTCTTCTGGGGTCTGTTCGCTTATCCCTGTGCCAGCACCACACTGTCTTCATGACAGGGGCTGTATGACAAGTACTGAGAGCTGGTACAGCAAGTTATCCCTCCGTATTCTTCAAGTGGTATGGGATATTCTTGGCTCTTTGCATTTCCAGTTTTTTTTTCTTGTTTCTTTAAAACTTTGAGATATAATTCTATGATGAACTGCACATATTTAAGTTGTGCAGTTTGAGTTTTGACATGTGAATATAACTACGAAGCCACGACCACAATCAAGATGATGAACATAGCCACCCCTCACAAAGGTTTCTTCATTTATCTTTGTAATCTATCCTTCCCTCCCTCTCAGCCCTGTCTTTAGGTAACCAACCATTCATCTGCTTCCTATTACAATAAACTAACTTGCATTTTGTAGAATGTTATATAAACAGAATCATTCAAAATGACATTTTCTATGTATAAAACACATACAAAAAGTGTATTTTTTGTTGGGTGGTGGGATGGATGGATGCTGGATCCTTTCATTTGGGATAATAGTTTGAGATTTCACCTGTTGATGGATATTGGATTATTTTCTGGTTTTTGACTATTATAGATAATGCTATTCTGAACATTTGTTTGAGTCTGTGTGGAGTGGGGAAGAATGACCTTTCTAGCTAGACCTTTCTAGCAGGGTTCCAAGCCAAGGATCCATAAAACAGACTGATAAAACACCCATATTAGTCTAAGGACTAATTTCCTTAGTACATAAAAAGTATCCAAAAGAAAAATGGACAAAGAAAATGAACAGTGAGCTGTCAGAGATGACTGTAGTAAGATACTGATTGCAGAATTGCTTGTGATAGCAAAATACTGGAGATAACCTAAATGACTATCAGCAGGTACAGTTAAATTATTATTCATATCCTACTGTCCTGATATGGAGTGGTCTTCAAGAAGTTTCAGAACAATGTATGTAGGACATTGTGCTGGAAAGAAAATAAGAGGACAGATATATACGTTAATGTTCACATATGCATGGATGCCTTACAAAGAGAGAAACTGACAGTGGTTGCCTTGGGGAGGGAAATTGGAGGCCTGGAAATAAGGGCTTGGATATAGACTTACATTCTACTTTATTTCCTATTGTTTTTTTAATGTTTTACAAAATGCCTTTATCTTTAAAAACTGAAGATTAAATGTCTGTCACCCTCTTAAAACACCAAAGCATTGATTTTCATGGTCTCCAAATGGCTTAACTTAAGGTGGCTAGTTAATTTTAGGTGAACTATATATACTGTCACAGTGACTCAGTTTCCCTGTTTATAAATGGAGGTGATAATAGTACTGAGGCTTAATGACACAATCTCATAAGGTGTTTTAGAAAAATGCTTGGTGCACAGCAAGCTCTGAATAAGGGCTACCAGTTAAGGTGTTTACAGATGAGTTACCCTGCAACGTTAAGCATGCTGCAAATAATTTTGTGAGCTAGAACCATACAGTGAAGATTTTTTTAGTAGACAGGGAAGGAAACCTTGGGGCTTTAGTTTGGATGGGTATCTTTGAGCAGCATCCTAAGCTGGTTCTGTCATCATATCAGTAACTTCTCTGCATTTATCTTGACTGTATCAACTCAAAGGTGAGGTTGATCCTTCTGGAATTCTGATTTCAGGACACCTCTTACCTGTTCATCACTGGCCCGGATGTTGTGAAGTCTGTCACCAATGAGGATGTTACTCAGGAGGAGCTCGGTGGTGCCAGGACCCATACCACCATGTCAGGTTAGAGGCCTTGAGGCTTACTGTTTTTAAACACTGAGAAGTGGACACTGCCAAAGGGAATAGTGACAGTTGTTTATAAATATCACTTAATTGGCTGATTTTGAGAGAAGTGTGGCCTGGTGTATTTACTACAGATATAATAATAAAGATAGATTTACTAGCTCAAATTTGTTAAAACAAAAACAGGCTACTACTAAAACTTTGATAGGCTTTAAAATTTTAAAACTACCTGAAAGGGTGGCTGCAAGAGGTACAATGCACTATATATATAAAAATACACATACTGTTGAACCTGTAAAAATACTGTATTGTGACTTTCTTTTAATCCACAGTTGAGGTTTGTCTTAGATGGTGGTATTACTAATTGCCATTGACCAGGTATGATCATAATGTGATGGTCATGGCCCACATTTTCATAAACTTGGTCATAGCTCTTCATCTTTTTGAGGTTATATGCCACACATGCAGAGTTCAAAATGTATAAGGATTATTCTGTACTTTGGACTGAAACAAAGGTTATTGTTATACAGAGTGCCATAGAATTGGTAGTAGGGCATGAATCTGACATTAATGAAGACTTTGTTGGAGTAGTGATGGGCATTATATTTTTGGAAAAAGACATGGGGTTGTGAAAGGATTGTCTGTGACAAAATAAGCAGTGTAACTGAAGGCAGGAGAAATTGTCTCTGAAAGATTTCAAAGCAATGAGAAGCTGATGTGACCAATTTATACACTTCAGTGTATACAACTTCAGTGTACTGAAGGTATTGGATTATCACTGAATTTGTGGCATTTCTTTCATAGTAAGTAACACCTCTATTACATGTGTGAAGTCTTCCATTTGGTGAAAAAAATTTTTTTAAGAGATGATGGGAGGGGCAGAAAGAGAGGAAGAGAGGGAATCTTAAGCAGGCTCCAGGTGCAGTGTGGAGCCTGACTGGGGCTTGATCTTAAGACCCTGAGATCGTGGCCTGAGCCAAAATCAAAGAGTTGATGCTTAACTGACTGAGCCACCCAGGTGCCCTGATTTTTTTTTTTTTTTTAAGTCCAAGCTCTTGACCCCACCTTCCCACAAAAGTTGTTCCTTTTCCACGTCAGGTTGGTATCAATTTTGACTTGTTCCTTGTCCTCAGCTCTGTCTCCAGCATACAGCTATAAGAACTCTTCTCATTGCCCATTCCCCCACAGTTGCTCCTCACACCCTTATCTCAGGGTTTAATTGGCAGCAGTTTTTCTTTTTACTGGGATCTAAAGTAATGTTGCGTATTGGTGACATCTGATGTACTTAGCTGTATCTCCGGAGCAAGACCTAAATGATGCTCTATACATACTTTCCGTTGTTTTTAAAAACAGCTTTATTGAGATAATAATTTACATAATATACATGTGACATACTCAAAGTCTACAAGTCAGTGATTTTATGTATTCAGTGTTGTTCAGTTATTACCACAATTTTAGAACCTTTTCATCATCCTCAGAAAGCCTCGCATCCATTAGCATTAGCTCTCCATTTCCCCCAAACAGTCCATCTCTAGGCAGTCACTGATCTACCCTGTTTCTGTGGATTTGTCTATTCTGAATATATATGGAGTGAAAATAGAGTCCTGTGAGATATGGTCTTTTGCGAGTGGTTTCTTGTCCTTAGCATACCATTTTTAAGGTTAACCCATGTTGCAGCATGGATAATATTTCCACGGATGACTGTACCACATTTTATGTGTTCGTTGATCAGTTGAACATTTGGATTGTTTCAGCTTTTTGGCTGTCATGGATATGCTGCTGTAAACATTCATGTACAAGTTTTGTGTGACAGTTTTTTGTTTCCCTTGAGTATATACCTAGGAGTGGAATTTCTGGGTCAAATGGTAACTCTCACTTTTTGAGAAACTGTCACGCTGTCCTTCAAAGTGGCTGCACCAATTTATAAGTGTTTCTTGAATAAAAGAATTCTGTGTTGAGCATGAAACATTGTATTCAGTGGATGTTCATTGCGTGCCTATGTATCAAGCATTGTTCTATGTGCTAGGAATACCTTTGCGAAAGGAAAAAGACCCCCTGCCTCTGTGGGGCTTATATTCTAGCACAGGAGGTAGACCATAAACAATCTGATAAATAAGGACATTGCGTAGTATGTTAGAAGGTAATCCTTGTTATTGAAAAAGTAGCGCAGGGATTGTTGTGGTTTGAAATAGGGAAAGAGCACACCTCACTGGGAGGGTAGCAGGTGAGCAGATCTGGTGTTAACAGCTTGAACATCTAGGGGAGAAATATTGCAGGCAGAGGGAGTAGTTGATGCAAAGGCCCTGAGTAGGGAGGGTGGCTGGCATGTTCTGTGAACAGTAAGGAGGGTAGTTGGAGATGTGACAAATCTGACTTAAAAAGCTCAGTTTGGCTGCTGAGTGGAAAAGAGCTGGTAGGGGAAACAGTAGAAACAGGGAATCTGGGAGAGTTTCTGGCCCTATTTTCTCCATCACGTCTGTGGTGGTGTTTGGCAGTTCTGTGATTTCAGAGTGTTCTTGAGGAATGATGGCTTCGTTCCTCACTAGGGCCAGGTGGTTCCCCTCCTTCCCCTCCGCCATTCCTGAATACTATGACATTATGTGCTGGTCATTGTTCTGTTCTGTTCTTTTTTCAGTTTTATTGAAAGCTAAGTGATCTATTACTAGGTGTAATTCTGGACGTGGGACTACAGTGGCTAAGATGGGCCAGGCCTCTCCCCTGGAGAGTTGACATGCAGGAAACAGGGAAATGGACAGACAGGTGTTGCAGGGGAGGGTGTGAAGAAAACACCCGCCCAGGGTGGGGATGGCACATGAGGGCTGTGGGGAATAAAGCAAGCTGCGACCCTGCCGAGGCATGTGTGCAGAGCAGAGGAAATAGGCTGCACAAACTGCAGATCAGCCTGAAGGTGCGTGGTGACCCATCCTCACAGAGCTGTTAGCACAGTCTTCTGCATACATGCCCTCGGAGAGACAGGTGGACATAGCATCTTTGGGCTGACGGGTGGTCAGGCCCATTAAAGCCTCTGTTTTCTCAGGTGTTGCCCACAGAGCTTTTGAAAATGATGTTGATGCCTTGTGTAATCTCCGGGAGTTCTTCAACTACCTGCCCCTCAGCAATCAGGACCAAGCTCCCATCTGCGAATGCCATGATCCCAGGTGAGTTGCCGGCGACAGCACCAACTCTCATTTTGCAGGCTGGCTGGCCCTTTTCTGGCTCCTCTGCCCTGGCATGATCTGCAGGGCACAGGAAGAGCCCGTGGCTGCCCTGCTAGGCAGCTTGGAGTAGATCGCGGCATGGAGCCAGTGAGGCACCCAGGTGTTGGCATGGTGGCGGCATGTCTGAGTACAGGAGCAAAGAAAAATTTCATTTGTATTCACTTTTTTTCCTCCTTGTAGTAGCTGATAAATAGCTTGGGAGTAAAAAATGCCCCACCCCTAACTGACACCTGTGAGTCTTGATTTGTCCAGAATTGGAAACGGAAGTATTGCTTGTTTTGACGTATAACGTGAAATGGTGCAGACAGCATGCCCTGTAGGGAACGTGCCCATATACACCTGCCTGGGGCAGTCCAGGAGAGGGGGAATTGCTGGCCACCCAGTGAAGACTTTCTCTCCTTTTTGGTATTGGGGCCACTGCCTTGGGGGCACTGCTTTGAAACCCGGAGGTTCAGCTGGGGAACTATTGCTCCCGATCTCTTGCTCCTTTCGTCTCCGTTTTGTTTCCACTCTGAGGTGCAAACTTCAGACTCAAACTACTTCAAACTCACTTGGCCTGGGCTGTGTTTTACAGAAGGGATTTAGAATTCTATCACAGGAAGAAGCTATTTTTGGACACTGCTCTATGGGATGGACCTGGTCTCCCATCTGCCTCGGCCCCACTCCTCAGAGGACCTAACCAGTGGCGTATTATGTGTAGTCACGAAAGGGAAGGTGGTCACGGCCTCCTTTTCTGAGCTGTACTATTTGGGGTTCTCAAAGTTTAGGACATCATTTGAATATATTAGGGCCTAGGAATGACTAAATATCCTGCCTAGGCCCAGCCATATCTCCTGGTCTGATCCCAGAGTAGCCATATGTGTAAGTAGAAATGAAAAGTAAGGGAAGATTTGATCCAGTAGGGCTATGCCCGGTCCCCTAGTGTAAAGTTCTTTGGGAAGTTGGGCTTGATGGGGCATGTGGCTTTACCAAGGCCAAGCCTCAGCCCAGGTGTGTACACTTCAGGGCCAGAACAACCCTTGTCTGCCCACAGGGGCCAGGAGCGGGTGAAAGCCTGTGGGAGGGGGCTGTTGGTGCGGAGTCCTCCTGTGGCATGGGAGTGGGCCCTGGCGGACTCTCTGATCGGCCACATGATGATCCTGCATGAGGAAGCAGAGAGCCCTGAGCCTGGGTGACTGGTTAATCCTCAGTGATTCTCCCCACCAGAGGGCCTGCTGTTTTCCTTTTTACAGAATCTCCAACAGGTTTATTTTATTTTCACGACAGGGAATGTGAACCCACAGTGTTCAGTAGCAGAACTCTGACTTTGCATCTCTAGGTCCTTGTTCTTTTATTTTTAATGTCCCAGGAAGTGAGAGCGGGACTTGCCAGAACAGTATGGTGGTGACGGCAATGTCCTGTAGTGCCCCACACCGTAGGAGGTATTGAGAGAGGATAAATGATGCAGCCACATTCAGGAGAATAAGCTCATTTCCCCCCCCCCCCCTATAAATCAAATCAAAGATCTTTTGAGTTACTGTCAAACTCAGGTTCAATTTGACATGGTGGTAAGAAAGGAATGCATCTTTCAGGATACTTTGCAAGCCCAGCAGGGACAGAATCTGCTCACCCCCTACCCTCACCTCGTGAGGTCTCTCCCATCCCCCAGCCACTGGCTCTTCCTGTGCTGATTGTATTTGCTTCTTTTTCTATCCAAAGTGACCGTATGGTTCCTGAGCTTGACACAATTGTCCCTTTGGAGTCGACCAAAGCCTACAACATGGTGGACATCATACACTCTGTAAGTGCCACATCTGCCGGTCTTGTCTGTGCTAGCTCAGCCACGTCCGTGGTCCTTGTGCTTTGGTGTAGGGAGCAAGTGCGAAACCCACAGGCTTTGACACTGAGCAACTGGGCAGAGCGTGGGGTGGGGAGAGGACAGGGGCCACTCAGTAGTTCTAGGAAGAGCTAGTGGTGGTAGCCATCATACTGGCTCTCCTGGACTTGAGGGCTGGAGAGAGGAGCAGCCAGTTGGACCAGTAGATTTCAGGGGTCGTTAGACAGTACTGGGAGGTGCATAGAGAAGGGTCTATGTCCCCAAAGTCTGGAGTTGAGGCAGGGAGACTTTTTTTAGGTACCTTTGTTTGGAACCTTAGGCTCAGTAGGCATTTGTTTTTGTAGAAGTATGGAGAGCAAAAGTACATGTGACATGGGTAGTTTTACGTCCAAAAGAGGTTTTGGTCCAAAGAAGGTAAAATAGGGTCTTGGTCATCAGCTCCCCTAATTCGTCTTTTGCTCTGTGGATCCCCAGCTGTCTGTGGGGCCTGCGGCTGCTGGAAGAAAGCCCCTGAGTCCTACTCTAGTTGGGCTGGGCCCTGAGTGTGCCTGTCTGACCTCCCCTCAGCACCTGTTTTTATCTTCTTTACTTCCTAAGGCTGGATCTAACACCTTCCTTCTGTGCTTCCCACTCTGGTCAGATGACTTCGGCATTTCCTTCATGGAGAAAATTGAGAGTATAAAGTTCCTTACTCCCTGTAGATGACCATTTCTCCATCTCACCGTCCTTCCATGTCTCCTCAGACTCAAAGAATGAGATGCTTCCACCTGGGCTTCTGACTCCATCCTTCCCCATCTCATGTCTTGCTTTTTTGACCGGTTTGTGTAAATCTCTTAATTTCTTCTCCCTTTAACTCCTCCCTCTAGCCATAAATATACACGAACATGCGTAGATTTTTTTTTTTGTCTGCTAAAAAAGAAAAACAAAACCCCTCTTCGCTCAAATACCTCTTAACGTGTCTTAACCCAGTTTAATTGCTGTCCAAATTATTCTTTCCCTTTTCATTTAAAGCCCTCTTTTCTCTTCTTTCCTCTTCACTGGACTCTGGCCTCTGGTTTTCTCCCTCTTGAGTGACTTGCTAATGACTTCTCTAGTTGCTAAATCCAGGGGAGTAAGGCATTAAATGGATATAGTTGCAGAGGTAACCATTGTGAAAAAATACTTTGCTTAAGTAACAAAAAGATGTATACCGAATGGATCAAACGAAATGCATCACGTAGAGAAACAGAAGCCTGCCTGCCTGTTGATCTCCTACCAGTCACTCTTTCCACACAAGCCTCTGAGGGAAACCATCACCTTGACTTTTGACTGTGTAAATTAGTTTTTGTTTGTAAATTTGTTTTGATCTGTTGTATAAATGGAATCCTATGGTGTTCTGTGTCTTGCTTCTTTGACTCAACATTGTGTTTGTGAGATTTATCAGTATTATTCTCATTGGTCTCTTTAGTTTCTTGTATGAACAGACCGTAGTTGATCTACTGTTGGTGGGCATTTGGGTGGTTTCTAGCTTGGGACTGTTAAAGATAGTTCTGATAGGAACACTCTGTGGTGTAATTTGGTAAGTAAATTACACATTTCTGTTGGATCCATACCTCAGTGAAAGTACCACGTCACAAGGTGTGCATGTGTTTACTTTAGTATATATAGCCAAAGGGGTTTCCAAGGGATTATGCCAATTGGCACCCCTTACCTGCAGCATCTAAAGGTTCTAGTTGCTTCATATTCTCTTCGACACTCAGCTGCTACCATCTTGCCTTCATCGTTGAGAGTTTATGGACGCTTTTTACATTTGGTAGGGATAGTTCCTCTTTTTTTTTTTTTTTTTTAGTTAGCCAGCACATAGTACTTCATAAGTTTTTGTTATTGTAGTGTTCAGCGATTCAGTAGTTGTGTGTAACACCCTGTGTTCATCCCAGTATGTGCCCTCCTTAATACCCATCAGATGGTTACCCCATCCCCCCACCCCCTCCCTTCTGTAACGCTTAGTTTGTTTCCCTTGAGGATTATTTTTTCAGAGTTTTCTTGCCTAGTCTTGCTTGTTTGCTTTTCCGTATGAACTCTAGAATCTATTTGTCTTATTTTGTGGTTGGCGGTGGTGGAAATAGGGAATTCTGTTGTTTTTAATGAAACAGTTGTTTAAAGTAAGTTTTTAATTTTAATTACAGTGGAGTTAATATACGGTGTTATATTAGTTTAAATTATACAATATGGTTATTCAGTAGTTTCATTTGTCACTTGGTGCTCATCACAAGTCCTTAATTCCCATCACCTATTTCACTCATCCCCCACCCACCTGTCCTCTAGTAACCATCAGTTTGTTCTCTACAGTTAACAGTCTTTTTCTTGGCTTCTCTCTCTCTCTCTCTCTCTCTCTCTCACTCTCTCACTTTCCCTTTGCTCATTTGTTTTTTTAAATTCCACATATGAGCGAAATTATATGGTATTTGTCTTTCTCTGACTAACTTATTTGACTTAGTGTAACACTCTATAGCTCCATCCGTGTTATTACAAATGCCAAGATTCCATTCATCAACTGATGGACACTTGGGCTGCTTCCATATCTTGGCTATAGTAAATAATGCTGTGATAAACAGCATTTTGAATTAGTGTTTTTGTATTTTGGGGGTAAATACCCAAAGGTGTGATTACTGGATTGTAGGGTAGTTTTATTTTTAACTTTTCGAGGAACCTCCATACCATTTTCCACAGTGGCTGCACCAGTTTGCATTCCCATCAATAGTGCAAGATAGATTCCTTTTTCCCCCACATCCTCATCAACACTTTTTGTTTGTTGTTGATTTTAGTCATTCTGACAGATGTGACGTGATCTCATTATAATTTTGATTTGCATTTCCCTAATTATGACTGATGTTGGGTATCTTTTCATGTGTGTTTGCCAGCTAAATGTCTTCTTGGTGAAATGTCTGTTCATGTCTTCTGCCCATTTTTGATTGAATTATTTGTTTTGGGGGGATTGGGTTGTCTAAGTTCTTTATAGCATTTGGATACTTACTCTTTATCAGATATGTCATTTGCAAATATATTCTCCCATTCTGTAGGTTGCCTTTAGTTTTATTGGTGGTTTCCCTTGCTGTGCAGAAGCTTTATATTTTTATGAAGGTCCCAATAGTTTATTTTTGCTTTTGTTTCCCTTGCTTAAGGAGACCTATCTAGAAAAATGTGGCTATGGGCAATGTCAGAGACATTATTGCCTGTGCTCTTCTAGGATTTCTATGGTTTCCATTCTCACATTTAGGTCTTTAATCCATTTTGAGTTTATTTTTGTGTATGGTGAGAGAAAGTAGTCATTCTTTCTTAAATGTATGTTCCACACCCAGCATGGAGTGCAGTGTAGGGCTTGAACTCACCACCCTGAAATCAGGACCTGAGCTGAAATTCAGAGTCAAATGCTTATCTGACTGAGCCACCTAGGCGCCCCAAAAAAGTAGTCATTGCTTTAAATGTAGCTGTCCACTTTTCCCAACACCATTTGTTGAAGGGACTGTCTTTTCCCCATTGCATATTCATTCCACCTTTATCGAAGATCTGGGCTTTTTGTTCTGTTCCATTGATCAATATGTTTATTTTTATGCCAATACTATACTACCATTGGCATTATGACAACTTTGTAATATAACTTGGTCTGGAATTGTGGTCTCTCTAGTTCTATTTTTTGAGATTGCTGTGGATATTTGGGGTCTTCTTTGGTTCCATACAAATTTTAGGATTATTTGTTCTAGCTCTATGAAAAATGCTGTTGGTATTTTGATAGGGATTGCATTAAATCTCTAGGTTGCTTTGGGTAGTATAGACATTAAAATTTTTAAAATTTAAATTCAATTAACATATAGCGTATTATTAGTTTCAGAGGTATAGTTCAGTGATTCATCAGCCTTAAATAATACCCATTGCTCATTCTATCACATGCCCTCCTTAATAGACATTTTAACAATATTTGCTCTTTCAGTCTGTGAGCATGGAAGATCTTTCCATTTCTTTGTGTTGTCTTGAGTTTCTTTCATCAGTGGTTTATAGATTTCAGAGTAGTCTTTTACCTCCTTGGTTAAGTTTATTACTAGGTCTTTTATTGATTTTGGTGTAGTGGTAAATGGGATTGTTTTCTTAATTACACTTTCTGCGGCTTCATTATTAGTGTATAGAAATGCATCAGATTTCTGTACATTGATTTTGAATCCTGTGACTTTACTGAAATCATTTATCCATTCTAGTAGTTTTTTAGTGGAGCCTTTAGGGTTTTCTGTATATAGTATCTTGCCATCTGCAAATAGTGAGAGTTTACTTTTTCCTTACCAATTGGGGTGCCTTTTATTTGTTTTTGTCGTTTGATTGCTCTGGCTAGCACTTTCAGTACTATGTTGAATAAAAGTAGTGAGAATGGACATCCTTGTTGCCTGACCTTAGGGAAAAAGCTCAGTGAGTATGATGTTCACTGTGGGTTTTTCATGTAAGGCCTTTATTATGTGAGGTATGTTCCCTCTGAACCTACTTTGTTATTTATTTATTTTTTAATAGAGCAGATGTGCAAGTGGGGAGGGGCAGAGGGAGAGGGAGAGAGAGAACCTGAAGCAGGCTCCACACTGACATGGGACTTGATGTCACATTTCTGAGATCATGACCAGAGCTGAAATCAAGAGTTGGATAGTTAACTGACTAAGGCACCCAGAGTGCCCCTGAACCTACTTTGTTGAGGGCTTTTATCATGAATGGATGTTGTACTTTGTCACATGTTTTTTCTGCATGTATTGAAATGATCAGATGGTTTTTTATCCTTTTTCTTATTGATGTAATGTATCATACTGTTTGTTTTCTTAATTTTAAACCTCCCTTGGATCTTGAGATTAAATTCCACTTGATCCTGGTGTTAGATTCTTTTTTAATGTATTGTTGGTTTGGCTTGCTAATATTTTGCTGAGGATTTTTTACTTGCTTGCTTGCTTTATTTATTTATTTATTCTCACCATAGCACATACCCTCCCCAAAGTCCATCACCCAGCCACACCATCCCTCCCATCCCTGTCCCCTCCAACAACACTCAGTTTGTTTCCTGAGATAAAGAGTCTCTTATGGTCTGTCTCCCTTTCTGGTTTCAACTTGTTTCATTTTTCCCTCCCTTCCCCTCTGATCCTCTTTCTTGTTTCTCAAATTCCTCATATCAGTGAGATCATATGATACTTGTCTTTCTCTGATTGACTTCTTTCGCTTAGCATAATACTCTCTACTTCCATCTACATGGTTGCAAATGACAAGATTTCGTTTTTTGATGCCTGTGTAGTATTCCATTGTGTGTGTGTGTGTGTGTGTGTGTGTGTGTGTGTGTGTGTGTATATCTTTATCCATTCATCTGTTGGCGGACATCTAGGCTCTTTTCATAGTTTGGCTATTGTGGACATTGCTGCTATAAACATTGGAGTGCATATGTCCCTTCAGATCACTACATTTGTATCTTTAGGGTAAATACCCAATAGTGCAATAGCTGGGTCGCAGGGTAGCTATATTTTCAACTTTTTGAGGAACCTCCGTACTGTTTTCCAGAGTGGCTGTGCAAGCTTACATTCCCACCACAGTGTAGGAGGGTTCCCCTTTCTCCACATCCTCACCAACACCTGTTGTTTTCTGACTGGTTAATTTTAGCCATTCTGACTGGTGTGAGATGGTATCTCACTGTGGTTTTGATTTGTATTTCCCTGATGCTGACTATTGTCGAGCATTTTTTCATGTGTCTATTGGCCATTTGGATGCCTTCTTTGCAGAACTGTCTGTTCATGTCTTCTGCCCATTTCTTGTTTGGATTATTTGTTCCTTGGGTGTTGAGTTTGCTAAATTCTTTATAGATTTTTGGATACTAGCCCTTTATCTGATATGTCATTTGCAAGTATCTTCTCCCATTCTGTCAGTTGTCTTTTGGTTTTGTTGACTGTTTCCTTTGCTGTACAAAAGCTTTTGATCTTGATGAAGTTCCAATAGTTCATTTTTGCCCTTGCTTCCCTTGCCTTTGGCCATGTTTGTAGGAAAAAGTTGCTGTGGCTGAGGTTAATTAGGTTGCTGTCTGTGTTTTCTTCAAGGATTTTGATGGATTCCTGTCTCACATTGAAGTCTTTCATCCATTTTGGGTCTATTTTCTGTGTGGTATAAGGAAATGATCCAGTTTGATTCTTCTGCCTTTGGCCGTCCAATTTTCCCAACACCCATTTATTGAAGAGGCTGTCTTTTTTCTTTGTTTTTTTTTTAAGATTTTATTTATGGGGCGCCTGGGTGGCTCAGTGGGTTAAAGCCTCTGCCTTTGACTCAGGTCATGATCTCAGGGTCCTGGGATTGAGCCCCACATCAGGCTCTTTGCTCAGGGGGAGCCTGCTTCTTCCTCTCTCTTTTTTTTTTCTTCTAGCTTTGAGAGACTGGTTTGCCTCAAAATAGGATGTGTGCTTGTGGAGTGTTGGGTCTTTCTCTCTGTGGAAGGAAGATGGGAGGGGAAGATGAAGCCTACTGGTTGTTTGTATGGGTCTGTGGTGGCAGTTTACTGCCCATTCCCATATGCAGGCTGGCCTGTCCCTGCATCACTTGTGAAGTCCAAAGATTGGGGAGTTTACATGTAGAAGCAGCTTATTAGCTCTTGCGGTTGGGGCAGGGCCTAAGCCTCCAGTAGGGAAGGTGAGGAAAGTAATCTTTGGTTTCTGTAGATCTAAAGTCTTGTGACTTTGTGACTTATGACCTCTCTGCCTACTTGTGATCTTTCTGTCAAATAAATAAATAAAATCTTTAAAAATTTTATTTATTTATTTATTTGACAGAGAGAGATCACAAGTAAGCAGAGAGGCAGGCAGAAAGAGAGGGGTGTGGGAAGCAGGCTCCCTGCCAAGCAGAGAGCCTCATATGGGGCTCGGTCCCAGTACCCTGAGATCATGACCTGAGCTGAAGATAGAGGCTTTAACCCACTGAGCCACCCAGGCGTCCCGAGGCTGTCTGTTTTTCTCTTGGCCATTCTTTCCTGCTTTGTCGAAGATCAGTTGACCATAAAGTTGAGGGTCCATTTCTGGGCTCTCTTTTCTGTTACATTGATCTATGTATCTGTTTTTGTGTCAGTACCATACTGTCTTGATGATTACAGCTTTGTAAGAGAGCTTGAAGTCTGGAATTGTGATGCTGCCAACTTTGGCTTTCTTTTTCAACATTCCTCTGGGTATTTGGGGTCTTTCCTGGTTCCATACAAATTTTGGGATTATTTGTTCCATTTCTTTGAACAAAGTTGGTGGTATTTTGATAGGGATCGCATTAAATGTGTAGATTGCTCTAGGTAGCATAGACATTTTCACAGTTTCACAATAGCACAGACATTTTCACATTTCACATTTGTTCTTCCATGAGCATGGAACATTTTTCCTTTTTTTGTGTGTCTTAGTTTCTTTCATGAGTACTCTATGGTTTTCTGAGTATAGATGCTTTGCCTCTTTGGTTAGGTTTATTCCTAGGTATCTTATGGCTTTGGGTGCAATTGTAAATGGGATCAACTCAATTTCTCTTTCTTCTGTTTTGTTTTTGGTGTATAGAAATGTAACTGATTTCTGTGCATTGATTTTATATCCTGACATGTTACTCAATTCCTGTATGAGTTCTAGCAGTTTTGGAGTGGAGTCTTTTGGCTTTTCCACATAAAGTATCGTATTATTTGCAGAGAGTGGGAGTTTGACTTCTTCTTTGCTGATTCAGATGCCTTTTATTTCTTTCTGTTGTCTGATTACTGAGGCTAGGACTTATAGTACTATATTGAATAGCAGTGGTGATAGTGGACATCCCTGCCGTGTTCCTGACCTTAGAGGAAAACCTCTCAGCTTTTCCCCATTCAGAATGATATTTGCTGAGGGTTTTTCATAGATGGCTTTTATTATATTGAGGTATGTACCCTCTATCCCTACACTTGGAAGAGTTTTGATCCAGAAAGGATGCTGTATTTTGTCAGCATCTATTGAGAGTACCAGATGGTTCTTGTTCTTTCTTTTATTAATGTATTGTATCACATTGATTTGTGGATGTTGAACCAATCTTGCAGCCAAGGAATAAATCCCACTTGGTCGTGGTGAATAATCCTTTTAATGTACTATTGGAGCCTATTGGCTAGTATTTTGGTGAAAATTTTTGCATCCATGTTCATCAGGGATATTGGTCTGTAATTCTCCTTTTTGTGGGGCCTTTGGTTTTGGGATCAAGATAATGTTGGCCTCATAAAAAGAGTTGGGAAGTTTTCCTTCCGTTTCCATTTTTGGAACGATTTCAGGAGAGTAGGTATTAATTCTTCTTTAAATGTTTGGTAGAATTCCCCTGGGAAGCCATCTGGTTCTGGCCTCTTTTTGTTTGGAGATTTTTGATGACTGCTTCAATCTCCTTGCTGGTTATGGGTCTGTTCAGGTTTTCTACTTATTCCTGGTTTAGTTTTGGTAGTTTGTATGTCTCTAGGAATGCATCCACTTCTTCTCGATTGTCTAATTTGTTGGCATGTAGTTGGTCATAATATGTTCTTGTGATTGTTTGTATTTCTTCAGTGTTGGTTGTAATCTGTCCTCTTGCATTCACGATTTTATTAATTTGGGTCCTTTCTCTTTTCTTTTTGGTAAGTCTGGCCAGGGGTTTATCAATCTTATTCTTTCAAAGAACCAGCTTCTAGTTTCACTGATCTGTTCTACTGTTCTTTTGGTTTCTATTTCATTGATTTCTGCTCTGATCTTTATTTCTCATCTCCTGCTGGGTTTAGGCTTTCTTTGCTGTTCTTTCTCCAGCTCCTTGAGGTGTAGGGTTAGGTTGTCTAGTTGAGACCTTTCTTGTTTCTTGAGAAAAGCTTGTATTGCTATATACTATATACTTTCCTCTCAGGACCGCCTTTGCTGCATCCTGAAGATTTTGAACAGTTGTGTTTTCATTTTCATTTGTTTCCATGAATTTTTTAAATTCTTCTTTAATTTCCTGGTTAACCCATTCATTTTTTAATAGGATACTCTTTAGCCTCCATGTATGTTAATTCTTTCCAACTTTCCTCTTGTGATTGAGTTCTAGTTTCATGGCATTGTGGCCTGAGATTATGCAGGGAACGATCCTAATCTTTTGGTACCAGTTGAGACCTGATTTGTGACCCAGGGTGTGATCTATTCTGGAATGTTTCATGTACACTAGAAAAGAATGTGTATTCTGTTGCTTTGCGATGGAATGTTCTGACTATATCTGTGATGTCCATATGGTCCAGTGTGTCATTTAAAGCCTTTATTGTTGATCTTTTGCTTAGATCTGTTCATTTCACCGATGGGGGTGTTAATATCCCCTACTATTATTGTATTATTGTTAATGTGTTTCTTTGATTTTGTTATTAATCGGTTTATATAGTTGGCTGCTCCCACATTAGGGGCATAGATATTTAAAATTGTTAGATCTTGTTGGACAGACCCTTTAAGTATGATATAGTGTCCTTCCTCTTCTCTTATTATAGTCTTTGGCTTCAGATTTAATTTGTCTGATATAAGGATTGCCACCCCAGCCTTCTTTTGATGTCCATTAGCATGGTAAATGGTTTTCCATGCCCTCACTTTATTTTTCCCCCCAAATACTTTTTATTTTTTCAGTGTTACACGATTTATTGTTCATGCACACACCGAGTGCTCCATGCAATACATGCCCTCCTCAATACCCACCATCAGACTCGTCCAACCTCCCACCACTCCCCTCCAAAACCCTCAGTTTGTGTCTCAGAATCCACAGTCTCTCATGCTTCATCTTCCCCTCTGATTTCCCCCCATTCACTCTTCCTTTTCTTCTCCCAATGCCCTCCATGATTTTCCTTATGTTCCACATGTAAATGAGACCATAAGATAATTGACTCTCCGTTTGATTTATCTCACTCCACATCATCTCTTCCAGTCCTGTCCATGTTGATACAAAAGTTGGATATTCATCCTTTCTGATGGAGGCATAATATTCCATTGCATATATATACCATATCTTCTTTATCCATTCATTTGTTGAAGGGCATCTTGGTTCTTTCCACAGTTTGGCAATTGTGGCCATTGCTGCTATGAACACTGGGGTATATATGACCCTTCTTTGTACTGCATCTGTTTCTTTGGGGTAAATACCCAGTAGTGCAATTGCAGGACCACAGGATACCTGTATTTTTGATTTCTTGAGGAATCTCCACAGTGTTTTCCAAAGTGACTGCACCAACTTGCATTCCCACCAACAGTGGAGGAGGGTTCCCCTTTCTCTACATCTTCTCCAGCATTTGTTGTTTACTGTCTTGTTGATTTTGGCCATTCTAACTGGTGTAAGGTGGTATCTCAGTGTGGTTTTGATTTGAATGTCCCTGATGGCTAAAGATGATGACCATTTTTTCATGTGTCTGTTAGCCATTTGTATGTCTTCTTTGGAGAAGTGTCTGTTCATGTCTTCTGCCCATTTTTTTGATGTGATTATCTGTTTTGTGAGTGTTAAGTTTGAGGAGTTCTTTATAGATCTTAGATATCAGACCTTTGTCTTATATGCTTTTTTCAAGCCCATCTAGTCTTGATAATCATTGTTCTGAACTATAGTTCTGATGTCTTACTAATATCCATATTGATTAGGTCCCCAGCGGTCCGTCCTGCCTCTTGTTTTTTTTTTTTTTTTGAGTTGAGTTTTTCTGCCTTATCTTTTGATCCAGATAAGAATATATGAATGAGAGAAGAATATACTAAAAGGGTAACAACAACCCCAGAAAAATATACAGTAACCAAATCAAAGAGACCTGAAATCCAGGGGGAGAAGAAAGGGGAAAAAAAATGATTAGGCTGGTGAATAGAACAGAGCCACACACTTGATTTTGAGTGTATTTTGGTCTGTTAGAAGAAACTGACAGCCAAAATTTTAAAGAAGGAAAATCCTACATATATAAAAATAAGGGTAAATATGATGAAGGTTTGGAATACGGCTGTAATGATGAAAACTAAAAAAGATTTTTAAAAAGAAATTGATAAGAATTTGGTCGAAAAAGGAAAAAAAATAAAAGGAGAGAACGTGATCAGGCTGGATACTATAGGATTTTTTGCTTTTATGTTCATCAGGGATAGTGTCCTGCAGTTCTCTTTTTTGGTGGTGTTCCTATCTGGTTTTGGTGTCAGGGTGCTACTCGTCTCACAGAATGCATTGGGTTGTCCTTAATCCTCTGGTTCTGGAGTAGTTTGAGACTACGTATTAACTCTTCTTTAAATGGTGAGATTCATCTGTGAAGCTCTCTGGTCCTGGACTTTTGTTTGTTGGAATTACTGACTCAGTGTCTTTGATGGTTATCAGTCTGTTCAAATTTTCTATTTTTTCTTGGTTCGCTTTTGGTAGGGTACAGGTTTCTAGGAATTTATTCATTTCTTCTAGGTTGTCCAGTTTATTAACATATAAATTTTTCATAATATCGTATTTCAATTGTTTTTATCTCTGTGGTTTTGGGTGTTATTTCTATTTCATTTGTTATTAAAATGAGTTTGGCTTGCAGTTGATCATTTCAGAGAACTGGCTCCTGGTTTCATTGATTTGCTCTATTAGTTTCTACATCATTTATTTCTGTTCTAATCTTTATTATTTCCTTCCTTCTGCTGGCTTGAGGTTTTGGTTTTTCTTTTTCTAGCTCCCTCACCTGTAATGTTACATTGTTTGAGATTTTTCTTGCTTCTTGAGGTATTGCTATCAACTTCCATCTTAGAACCGTTTTTTGCTGCGTCCCCCAAATTTTGGACTATTGTGTTTTCATTTGTTTTTATGTAACTTTTTATTTCTTCTTTGATTTCTTGGTTGACCCATTTGTTTAGTAGCGTACTATTTAACCTTCATGTATTTTGTGTTCCTTCCAAGTTTTTTTTTTCCTTTTGCTTGATTTTTAGTTTAATAGTGTTGTGGTTGGAAAAGGTACATCTTATGACTTCAGTCTTTTTGAATTTGTGACTTTTGTGGCCTAATGTGAGATCTATTCTGGAGAATATTCCATGTGCACTTACAGAGAATGTGTATTCTGTTTTAGGATGGAATGTTCTGACTTTATCTGTTAAACCCATCTGGTTCAGTGTTTCATTCCAAGACACTGTTTCCTTGTTGATTTTCTGTTTGGATCATCTGTCCATTGATATAAGTGTGGTGTTAAAGTCTCCTACTATTATTGTATTGATTATTTCCTTTATGTTAGTAACTGTTTTTATGTATTTGGGTGCTCCCATATTGTGTATAAAGGTTTACAATTGTTATATCCTATTGTTGGATTGTCTTCTTTATTATTCTAGAGGTGTCCGTCTTTGTCTCTTGTTACAGTCTTTTTTTTTTTTTAAAGTCTGTTTTGTCTGATTGTAGGTGTTGCTACCACAGCTCGCTTTTGACACCCATTTGCAAGATAAATATTTCTCCATTCCCTTACTTTGAATCTGCAGATATCCTTAGGTCTGGAATGAGTCTCTTGTAGGCAGCTCATAGATAGGTCTTGCTTTTTATCTATTCCATCACCATGGTCTTTTGATTAAAATATTTAGTCCATTTACAAAGTAATTATTAATAGGTATGTATTTATCATCATTTTGCTACTTGTTTTGTGGTTGTTTTTGTAGTTCTCTATTCCTTTCTTGCTCTCTTCTGTCACAGTTTGCTGTCTTTCTTTTGTGATATACATGGATTCCTTTCTCTTTATTCTTTGTATATCTATTACTGATTTCTGATTTGTGGTTACCATTAGGTTTGTATCTGAATATAGCAGTCTATGTTAAGTTGATTGTCACTTAAGTTTGGATGCATTTTTTACACCTGTGCCCCACATGTTTTAGGTATATGGTGTCAAATTTTACATCCATTTATTTTGTGAATCCCTTGACTGATTTTTATGGAACTATTCACTTTTATTGCTTATGTCTTTTTTTTACTTTTCATACTTTCACTTACGTTCTTTTTCCACTCAAAGTATCCCCTTTAATATTTCTTGCAGGGCTTGTTTAGTCGCCATGAACTCCTTTAGTTTTTGTGTGTCTGAGAAACTCTTATCTTTCCTTCTATTCTGAGTAATAGCCTTGCTGGATAGAATATTCTTGGCTGTACATTTTTCCCTTTTAGCACTTTGAATATATTATGCCACTTTCTTCTTGCCTGCAGAATTTCTCCTTAAAAATCTATTGATAGCTTTATGGGGTTTCCCTTTGTATATAACTTTCTTCTTATCTCTTGGTGCTTTTAAAATTTTTTCTTGTCACTGCTTTTTGCCATTCTAATTACTGTATGTCTTGGTGTGGACTGCTTTATGTTGTTTTTTGGGGGGTGGTTGTCTGTACCTCCTAGATCTGGATATCTATTTCCTTCCCCAGATTAGGGAAGTTTTTAGCTATCATTTCTTCAAAATTTTCTGCCTCCTTTTGTCTCTTCTGGAACTCTCCACCGTGAATGTTATTACTGATGGAGTCACTGAGTTCTCAAAGACTCTTCTCAGTTTATGTAAGTTTTCCCCTCTTGTTAGCTCAGCTTGGTTACTTTTCATTACTGTCTTCCAGGTCATTAGTTCATTCCTCTACTTCATCTAGCCTGCTATTTATTCCATCAACTTTATTTTTAATTTCATGTCTTGTTTTCATCATCTCTGTTTCGGTCTTTTTTATCTCCTTGTTAAGGGTCTCACTGATGTCCCCCACCCTAAGTCCAGTGAGTATCTTTGCGATCTTTGAATTCTCTATTAGGCATATTAGTTTTATCCATTTCACTTAGGTCTCTTGTTATATTTGTCCTGTTCTTTCATTTGGGACATACTCCTCTGTCTCCTTACTTTGTCCAAATCTGTGTCTGTTTCTGTGTGTTTGGATTCATCTCTGTCTCATGGTCTTGAAGTTAATGGCCTTATGAGGAAGAGGTCCTATAGTGCTGTGCTATGTAATGTCTCTGTTCCTCAGGGTCTAGTGCTTCAGAGAGTATCTCTTAGGTGTGCTGCCTGTGCTCTTCTGTTGAGTCCTGATGGCTTTTTCCTTCAGTCCATTTGTCTGCAGAGGCTGTCTTTGCCTATTGTGGGTAATGTTTCATCCACAGTGGGTGGGGTGTATTTTAACCATGTGTGTGCTCATCTGCTTGAAAATTGAGACCTGCCTTTGTTACCAGAACTGAGGTCCTGGAAAATGTGCTGGTGGGGAGATGAGTTGGTGGGGTTTATGCCAGTCTTCTGGGGGACTGAAGCAAGTCTGACTGGGATGGGTGAATCCACTGAAGCATGGAGGAGGCAGAGCAAGTTAGTGTCCATACTGTGCTGGTCCCTGCACGTGGCCTTGTGTTTATGCTTGGGGGTTGGGGGAAGAAAGTGGTGCATGATAGCTCCTTTGTTTCTGGAGGGTGTCCCCTTGATCCCTACCTTTCTGGGCCATGCTCTGAGATGACTAAATCACTCTCCCTCTTGTTTGGCTCCAGGGTTTTTCAAATTGCTGCTTCTAGGCTGTATGTCCATCTGCTATTTGTTGTGGTGTCTTTAAGGGTAGGGACTCTGGTTCCTAAGGCTCTTTGGACTCTCCCAGAGCCCAGCCCTCCAATTTTTAAAATTCCAGGCTTTAAGTTCTGCTGGTTGAATGCAAAAAAATTCAGTCCCTTTTAATTTCAAAGCCAAATACTATGGAGAGTCATCTTCCCTGTGTGGGCTTCTCAGCGTGAAAGTCTGTTTTTCTCCCTTCCCCAGCCACTGGCTTCCTCCCCACCATGGTTGGTCATGGTCTGTTTGTCTCCCATCTGTGTCTTTGTCCTTCTGACCTTCTTTGATGTGTCCTCTTCTTTGCCTTTAGTTGAGGAGTTTGTTCTGCCAGTCTTCAGATTGTTTTCTGGGTTACTTACACTCGTGTGTTACCTTGTTGTATCCTTGGGATGAGGTGAGCTTAGGATCCTTTGACTCTGCTGTCTTCTCCAAATAATTATTACATGAAAATAGTTCTGTCTTTTCCTTTGCAGATATTTTATGCGCTTTCTTTCTCTTGTCCAACTGCATGTCTATAACTCCGTATTTTATCAAATTCAGTGATGAGTAATGATTGTGATTGTGGGCATACTTGTCTTATTCCTGATTTCAGAGAGACTGTAATCAGTGTTTTCTAATTTTATATTTTTTTATGTAAAAAAAAAGGCTTCAACTGTTTCCTATTTTAATTTTTTTTTTGTTTCCTTGTTTTTTCTTAAATCAGGGCTGCATTTTGAAAATCTTTAAAGGCCTTTCAGCATTTATGGAAATGATTTTTTTCCTTGGATCTGTTTATAAATCTATCTTAATAGATATACTAATATTAAATTATACTTACATTCCTGAAGTAAACCCTATTTGTTCTATTTTGTTACTATTTTATTTTGGATACTTACATCAATATCATATGATATTAGCTGTCTTTTTTTTTTTTTTTGAGGTATTTTAAATTAGTTTTTTTGGCGTCCATGCTGTGCTTATTTTTCATATATTAGTCCATTAGGGCTGCCATAACAAAATACCAGAAACTGGATTGCATAAACAACAGATACTCATTTTCTTATGTTTCTGGAGGCTAGAAATCCAAGACCAGTGTGTCAATAGGCTTCATTTCTGATGAAGCTTATCTTCCTGGAGTGCAGATGGCTGTCGTCTTGCTATGTCCTGATGTGGCCTTCTGTGTATACAAGGAAAGAACTCTCTAGTGTGCGATAGATCTTGTATCATCATAAAAAGAGAAATAGATTAGGACACCACCCTTATGACCTTATTTAAATAACTTTAAATAGCTCCTTAAGGGCCCTGTTACCAAATGTAGTCACCTTGGGGATTAGACTTCAACCTATGAATTTGGGGGTGATGGGTCACAAGTCAATTAAGTGTCACAAAAAAATTTACAGGTTTTCTTTTTCTATGCTCTGAAGTAATTAAATGGCATTAGAATTATTTGCTCTTAGAGATTTGGTGGAAATTCTCCTGTGAAATTGAATTGTCAGGACCTAGTGCTTTTTTTTGTCAGGAGTGGTTTTTTTATAGCTTCCTCTGTTCTTTAATGTTATTGGCTCTTTAATGTTTATCTTTGGGGTCAGATTTGCTAATTTTTTCTTTAATTATCTATTTTTTCCAGGCTTTCAATTTTATCTGCATAGAGTTATGCACAGTAGTCTCACAAGATGAGTGAAATCTGTTAGATTGGTTTTCTCCTCTGACTAGGTGTTTTTTATTCATTTTTATTCAGATATAGTTGACACACAATATTATACTCGTTTCAGGTGTACGACATAGTGACTGGACAACTCTGTACATTATGCTCTGCTCACCACATGTGTAGCTACCATCTCTCACGACAGAGTGCTATTCCAGTACTTTGACTATATTCCCTGTGGTGTACCTTTCATCCTCATTACTTATTCTTTCGTGACTGGAAGCCTGTACCTCCCACTCCTTGTCACACATTTGGCCCATTCTATACACCCCTCCCCTCTGGCAACTACCAGTTCTCTGTATTTATAGTTCTATTTCTGCTTTTTAGTTCTATTTCTTAGACTCCATGCATAAGTAAAAATCAATGGTATTTGACTCTCTCTGACTTAATTCACTTACCTCCTAGGTCCATCCATATTATCACAAATAGGAGGATCTCATTCTTTTGTATGGCTGAATGATATACCACTGTATACAATATACCAAATCTTTTTTTTTTTTAGGGTTTAAATTTGTTTTTTCATTTATCATTAAATTTTAATTCAATTAATTAACATTTTTGGTTTCAGAGGTAGAGGTCTGTGATTCATCAAGTCTTAGATAATACCCAGTGCTTATTACATCACATGCCCTCCTTAATGTCCATCACCTAATTACATGTTACCCCATCCCCTCACTCCCTCTCCCCTCCAGCAGCCTTCAGTTTACTTCCTGTGATTTAGAGTCTCTTATGGTCTGTTTCCTTCCCTGGTTTCGTTGTTATATTTTTTTTCTCTATTTCCCTATGATCCTGTTTTGTTTCTTAAATTCCACAAATCAGTGAGATCATTAGATAATTGTCTTTTTCTGATTGACTTATTTTGCTTAGCATAATACCCTCTAGTTCCAGCCATGTCATTGCAAATGGCAAGATTTCATTTTTTGATGGGTGAATAATATTCCTCTGTGTGTGTGTGTGTGTGTGTGTGTGTATCAAATCTTTATCCATTCATCTGTTGATGGACATATAATCTCTTTCCATATGTTGGCTATTGTGGACATTGCTGCTATAAACATTGGGATACACGTGCCCCTTTGGATCACTACATTTGTATCTTTGGGGAAAATATCCAGTAGTGCAATTGCTGGGTCCTAAGGTAGCTCTATTATTAACTTCTTAAAGAACCTCCATTCTGTTTTCCAGAGTAGATGCACCAGGTTGCATTCCTACCAACAGTGTAAGAGGGTTCCCCTTTCCCTCACCAACATCTGTCATTTCCTGACTTGTTAATTTTAGACATTCTGACTGGTATGAGGTAGTATCTCATTGTAGTTTTGATTTGTATTTCTCTGATGCTAAGTGATGTTGACTATTGTTTTCATGTGTGTTTTGGCCATTTCTCTTTGGAGAAATGTCTGTTCATGTTTTCTGCCCATTTCTTGACTGGATTTTTGGTTTTCAAGTGTTGAGTTTGACATGTTCTTGATAGGTTTTTTTTTTTTTTTTTCTTGATAGGTTTTGGATACTGGTCCTTTATCTGATGTCATTTGCAAATAATTTCTCCCATTTTGTTGTTTTCTTTTGGTTTTGTCAACTGTTTGCTTTGCAAAACGTTTTTTATCTTGATGAAGTCCCAGAGTTCATTTTTGCCTTTATTTCCCTTGCCCTTGGAGACATGTCTGGCAAGAAGTTGCTGTGGCTGAGGTCAAGAGGTTGCTGCCTGGGTTCTCCTCAAGGATTTTGATGGATTCCTGTCTCACATTGAGGTCTTTCATCCATTTCGAGTCTATTCTTGTGTATGGTATAAGGAAATGGTACAATTTCATTCTTCCGCATGTGGCTCTCCAGTTTTCTAAACACCATTTGTTGAAGACATGGTATTTTTTCCATTGGATATTCTTTCCTGCTTTGTTGAAGATCGGTTGACCATAGAGTTGAGGGTCCATTTCTGGGCTCTCTATTCTGTTCCACTGATCTATGTGTCTGTTTTTGTGCCAGCACCATACTGTCTTGATGATTATAGCTTTGTAATAGAACTTGATGTCTAAATTGTGATGCCACCAGGTTTGGTTTTCTTTTTCAACATTCCTCTGGCTATTTGGGGTCTTTGGTTCCATACAAATTTTAGGATTATTTGTTCCAGCTCTGTGATAAATGCTGATGGTATTTTGATAGGGATTGCATTGAATGTGTAGATTGCTTTGGGTTAGCATAGACATTTTCACAATATTTGTTCTTCCAATCCATGAGCATGGAACGTTTTTCCATTTCTTTGTGTCTTCCTTAATTTCTTTCATGAGTGTTCTATAATTTTCGGAGTACAGATACTTTGCCTCTTTGGTTAGGTTTATTCCTAGGTATCTTATGGTTTTGGGTGCAGTTGTAAATGGGATCAACTCCTTAATTTCTCTTCTTCTGTCTTGCTATTGGTGTTTAGAAATGCAAATGATTTCTGTGCGTTGATTTTATATCCTGCCATGTTACTGAATTTCTGTATGAGTTCTAGCAGTTTTGGGGTGGAGTCTTTTGGGTTTTTCACATACAGTATCATGTCATCTGCAGAGTGAGAGTTTGACTTCTTTGCTGATTCAGATGCCTTTTATTTATTTTTTGTTTTCTGACTGTTAAGGCTAGGACTTCTAGTACTGTGTTGAGAAACAGTGGTGATAGTGGAAAGCCCTGCTGTGTTCCTGACCTTAGGGGAAAAGCTCTCGGTTTTTCCCCATTTAGAATGATACTCACTGGGGGCTTTTTGTATGTCTTTTTATGATATCAAGGTCTGTTCCCACTATCCCTACACTGTGATCACTTTTAAGAGAGGATGCTATATGTTGTGAAATGATTTTTCTGTATATTTTGGGAGGATCATGGATCATACAGTTCTTGTCCTTTTATTAATGTACTATATCACATTGATTTTTGTGGATGTTGTACTATCTTTGCAGCCCAGGAATAAATTCTGGTTGGTCTTGGTAAATAATCCTTTTAACGTGGGGTGCCTGGGTGGCTCAGTTGGTTAAGCAACTGCCTTTGGCTCAGGTCATGATCCCGGAGTCCCGAGATCGAGTCCCACATCGGGCTCCCAGCTCCATGGGGAGTCCGCTTCTCACTCTGACCTTCTCCCTTTCATGCTCTCTCTCACTCTCTCTCTTTCCTAATAAATAAATAAATAAAATCTTTAAAAAAAATAATCCTTTTAAAGTAATGTTATTCCTATTGGCTAGTATCTCTGTGAGAATTTTTGCATCCATGTTCATCAGGGGTATTGGTCTGTAGTTTAACTTTTTGATTGGGTCTTTGTCTGGTTTTGGGATCAAGGTAATGTTGACCTCATAAATAGAATTTGGAAGTTCTCCTTCCATTTCTATTTTTTTCCCCATTTCTGTTTTTTGAAGTAGCTTCTGAGGAATAGGTATTAATTCTTCTTCAAATATTTGGTAGAATTCCCCTGGGAAGCCATCTGGTCCTGGCCTCTTTTTGTTGGGAGATTTTTGATGACTGCTTCAGTCTCCTTGCTGGTTATGGGTTTGTTCAGGTTTTCTATTTCTTTTTTTTTTTTTAATTTTAATTTAATTTTTTTTTTAATTTTTTTATTAACATATAATGTATTATTTACCCCAGGGTACAAGTCTGTGAATCATCAGGCTTACACATTTCAGGTTTTCTATTTCTTCCTGGTTCAGTTTTGGTAGTTTATATGCTTCTAGGAATGCATCCACTTCTTCTCGATTGTCTAATTTGTTGGCATGTAGTTGGTCATAATATGTTCTTGTGATTGTTTGTATTTCTTCAGTGTTGGTTGTAATCTGTCCTCTTGCATTCACGATTTTATTAATTTGGGTCCTTTCTCTTTTCTTTTTGGTAAGTCTGGCCAGGGGTTTATCAATCTTATTCTTTCAAA
>CM052799.1:82239004-82264329 GCA_028533885.1 Nasua narica
CCATGTACACTAGGAAAGAATGTATTCTGTTGCTTTGGGATGGAAAGCTCTGAATATATCTATGAAGTCCATATGGTCCAGTGTGTCATCAAAACCCTTGTTTCCTTGTTGATCTTCTGCTGAGATGATATGTCCATTGCAGTAAGTGGGGGTGCTAATATCCCCTACTATTATTGTATTATTATCGGCGTGTTTCTTTAATTTTGTCATTTATTGGCTTAAGTGGCTGCTCCCACATTAGGGGCATAGATATTTAAAATTGTTAGATCTTGTTGGACAGACCCTTTAAGTTTGATATATATCTTTCCTCATTTCTTATTACAGTCTTTGCTTTAAAATCTAAGTTTTCTGATATAAGGATGGCACTCCAGTTTTCTTTTGATATCTATTATTGTGATAAATGGCCTTTCACCCCTTCATGTTCAATCTGAATGTGGTCTTTGGATCTAAAATGAGTCTCTTACAGACAACATATCAATGGTTCTTGCTTTTTTATCCAATCTGATAACCTGTGTCTTTTGATTATGGCACTTAACCCATTTTCCTTCAGAATAACTGTTGAAGGATAGAAATTTAATGGCATTTGTTACCTGTAACATCACTATTTCTGTAGATCGTTTCTGTTTCTTTCTGGTGTGTGCTACTTTGGGCCCTATCTTTGCTTAAATATCTCCTGTAATATTTCTTGTAGGGCTGGTTTAGTGATTATAGATTCTTTTAGTTTCTGTTTGCCTTGGAAGCTCTTTCTCTCTCCTATCTGAATGACAGCCTCGCTGGATAAAGTATTCTTGCCTGCATATTTTTCTCATTTATCACCCTGAATATATCGTACCAGTCCTTTCTGGCCTGCAATGTCTCTGTGGATAGGTTTGCTGCCAATCTAATGTTTCTATCCTTGTAGGTTAAGGACTTCTTGTCCCGAGCTGTTTTCAGGATTTTCTCTTTGCCTCTGAAATTTGCAAGCTTCTCTATTATATGTAGAGGTGTTGACCTATTTTTATTGATTTTGAGGAGGGGTCTCTGTGCCTCCTTCACTTGAATGCCTTTGTCCTTATCTAGTTTAGGGAAGTTCTCAGGTGGAATTTGTTCCAATGGACTTTCTGTCCCCCTTCTCTTTCCTCTTCTTCTGGCATCCCAGTTATTCTAATACTGTTTTGCTTTATGATATCACTTATCTCTTGAATTTTCCCCTCCTGGCCCTGTAGCTATTTGTTTCTTTTTCTCAGCTTTTTTATTGTCCACCATTTGTCTTCTATATCACTAATTCTCTCTTCTGCCACATTTATCCTAGCAGTTAGAGCCTCCATTTTTTATTCCATCTCATTAATAGCCCTGTTGATTCAACTTGGTTCGATTTTAGTTCTTTTATTTCTCCAGAAAGGGATTCTCTAGTGTCTTTATAATTGTTATTTTGAACTCTAAATCTCACACTTCATTTCTATCCATACTGATAGGTCCCTGGCAGTCAGTACTGCCTCTTGTTTTCTTTTTTGAGATGAGTTTTTTCTGTCTTGTCATTCTCTCCAGAGAAGAAAAAATGAATGAGAGAACAAGATCCTGAAATAGCAACAATGACTCCAGAGAAGCATAAACTAAACGAATCAGAAGAGACCCGAAACTGAAATGAAAATTAAAAAAAAAGGGGGGGGCAGAATATTATCAGACAGTTGAACAGAACAGAGCAATACACTAGATCCTGGGTGTATTTTGGTCTGTTTGTTACAAAACTAGACCCCAAAATTGCAAAGAAAGGAAAAGTTATGTATATACAAAAATAAATACAACGAGAGACTAGAACCTAACTGTAAAAATGACAATTAAAAAAGACCTTAAGTTGATAAAATAAGAAATTGGTTGAAAAGGAAAAAGAAAAAAAAAAAGGAAAAACTAAAGAATCATGAGAAAGAAACATGAATTCCACATACTATTTTCTCCTAGCATTGGAATTTTGCAATTTTGTGTGACCAGTAAACTTGGTGTTAGCCAGATTTTCTTGCTGGTCTTCTAGGGGAGGGGTCTGTTGTGCTGATTCTCAGGTGTTTTTGCCTCAGGGGAGTTCCAGCAGCTTGCCAGGGGGCCAGGTTAAATCAGTGCCTCCAGATTGCTCTATGAAGCTTTTGTTCCTTTAAGGCTTCTGAGGTGCTTTAGAGGATGAGAATGAAAATGGCAGCCTCCCAATTTCCAGCCTAGAGCCAGAAGTTCCCACCCCCTGAGAGTCAGGGGACTCTCAGGGAAAAACAGTCAATCACTCTTGTCTCCCTGTGTTTACCCAGCCTGTGACTGAGCATTTTTATCTCAACTATGCTACCCCTTTCGAATCTCCAAACTTAGCAGACTCCTGTGGTGTGCTCCCCTGCTGCTCCTCCAGGGGGAGGGAGTGGAGGGTCTTGCTGAAGTTCTGCCTCTTGCTGGGCCCCTGCTTGAAGAGCAGTCTCCCAACTGAGCCATGGTTCATGGTTTATGGCAACTCTGTGCTGATACCTGAGCTGATAGCCCACTCCTTGCTTCCCTGATTGTAGCTGTGTTTGCTGCTCTGATGTCTGGGACCTCTGCCACAATCAGGCACCCCTGTTCTTCCTGAGACCACAGTGTCCCACCTAGGATTCTGCCCTGCTTTGCCATCTGAGCACCTTTCAGGTGGGGACATCCTTCACCTAAGCAGATTTTTAAAAGTTCCTGATTTTGCACTTCACTGATATATCACATTCTGTTAGCCGGCTTATGGAGGCTCCCTCCCCCTTCAGTTTATCTTCTAATATATTGCCTTGGATTCATTTCTCTGTATCTCCTACCTTGCAGAATGTGATATTTTTTATTTGTAGAATTGCAGCATTTCTTTTCTTAGATCTCTGGTTGAGTTCATGGATGTTTAGAATGACTTGGTAGACGTCTAGCTGAATTTCTGTGACCAGATGAAACTAAGGCCCTCTACTCCTCCATCATCTTCCTCCCTCCTCCTGTATACGGTTTTCTGCAGTGGCTTGCACCAATTTACATTTTTATCAAGGGTCCCTTTTTCTCTGCATCCTTGCCAACACTTGTTATTTCTTATCTTTTTGATATTGTCCATCCTGAGAAATGTGAATTGATAGCTCTTCATGGCTTTGATTAGCATTTTCCTGATTAGTGATGTTGAGCATCTTTTCATGTATCTGTTGACTATATGTTCCTTCGAAATATGTCTATCCAGGGGGGCTTGGGTGGCTCAGTTGTGATGCATCTGCCTTTGGCTCAGGTCATGATCCCAGAGTCCTGGGATTGAGCCCCACATTGGGCTCCTTGCTCAGTGAGAAACCTGGTTCTCCCTCTCCCATTTCCCCTGCTTGTGTTCTCTCTCTTGCAGTGTCTCTTTTTGTCGAATAAATAAAATCTTTAAAAACAACAACAACAAAATATGTCTATTCAGGTCTCTGCCCTTTTTTAATTGGATTGTTTGGTTTCTTGGTGTTGGGTAAGTTCTTTCATATTTTGGATATGTACCCCTTGTTCAATATATAATTTGCAAATGTCTTCTCCCATTGCCTTTAGTTTTGTTGATCGTTTCCTTTGCTGTGCAAAAGCTTTTTTATTTTGGTAGTCCCAATAGTTTATTTTTGCTTTGTTTCCCTTGCCTGAGGAGACACATCTAGACAAATGATGCTAAGCCTGATGTCAAAGAAATTACTGGCTCTCTTCTAGTAGGTATATAGTTTCAGGTCTCACATTTAGGTCTTTAATTTATTTAAGTTTCTTTTTGTCTATGGTGTAAAAAGTGGTCCAGTTTAATTCTTTTGGATATAGTTGTTCAGTCTTCCCAGTACCATTTATTGAAGAAACTGTCTTTTTCCTCATTTATAATAGATTAAATGACCATGTAAGTGAGAGTTTATTTCTGGGCTGTCTATTCTCTTCCACTGATCTATTTGTCTATTTTTTGCCAGTACCATACTGCTTAGATTACTATAGCTTTGTAGTATAATTTGAAATCTTGATTTGTGCCACCCCCAGCTTTGTTCTTCTTTCTCAAGATTGTTTTGGCTATGAATCTTTTGCAGTTCCAAATGAATTTTAGGACAATTTATCCTAGTATTTTGAAACCACTATTGTTATTTTGGAATAGATTGCATTGAAATTTTAGGTTGCTTTGGGTAAAATGGGCATTTTACCAGTATTTATTCTTCCAGTCCATGAGCATGGAATATCTTTCCATTTGTTTGTGTCATCTTTAATTTCTTTTGTCAGTGTTTTAGTTTTCGATGGTACTCGTCTTTCACATCCTGCTAAGTTTATTCCTGGGCATTTTGTTCTTTTTGGCACAGTTTTAAATGGAATTGGTTTCTTAATTTCTCTGCTACTTTGTTATTAGCATATAGAAATACAAGAGATTTTTGAATATTAATTTTGTATTCTGCAACATTACTGAATTCATTTATTCTAATAGTTTTTTGATGGAATCTTTAGGGTATTCTCTGTGTAGTATCATTTTATCTGCAAATCATGACTGTTTCACTTATTCCTTACCAATTTTGATGATTTTTAGTTCTTGTCTGATTATTGCAGCTAGTACTTTCAGTATTATATTGAATAAAAAGTGAGAGTAGAGATCTTTGTTCCTGATCTTCGAGGAAAACCTCTCAGTTTTTCACCATTGAGTGTGATGTTAGCTGTGGGTTTTTCATATATAGCTTCTATTGTGTCAAGGTATGTTCCCTCTAAACTCATTTTCTTGAGCATTTGTATCATGAACAGATTTTGAATTTTGTCAATGCCTTTTCTGTATCTGGTGAGATGGTCATATGATTTTTATCCTTCATTTTAATGTGGTGTGGTACATTAATTGATTTTGTGCATATTGAACCATTCTTATGTCCTCAGAACAAATCTGACTTGATTGTGATGAAGATCCTGTTAATATATTGTTGAAGGAGGTTTCCTAATATTTTGTTATTTTTGCATCTTTGTTGATCAGGGATATTGTCCTGTAGTTTTCCTTTTTTGTGAAGCTTTGGTTTTGATATAAGGTAATGCTGGCTGTGTATAAAGTATTTAGAAGCTTTCTTCTTTTTTGAGTACTTTGTGGAGTATATGTATTAATTCTTTAAATGTCTGGTAGAATTGTCTTGTCAATCCATTTGGTCCTGGACTTCTGTTTGTTGGGAGTTTATTGATTACCAATTGTTTTATTAGTAATTGGTGTGTTCAGATTTGTAATTTTTCCTAGTAGTTTCTTAAAATCCTTTGTATTTCTATGGTGTGGTTTATTACTTATTTCTGATTTTATTTTTTTGGGTCTTCTTTTTCTTTTTCCTTGATGACTCTGGCTAAGGTTTATTTATTCAAAGAACCAGCTTTAAAAAAAAACAAAAAACAAAACAAACAAACAAACAAAAAAACCCAAAAAACAAAGAACCAGCTTTTGGTTTCATTTATCTTTTTTTTTTAAGATTTTATTTTTTTATTTATTTTGTCAGAGAGAGAGAGAGAGAG
Source organism: Nasua narica (assembly GCA_028533885.1). Lineage (NCBI taxonomy): Eukaryota > Metazoa > Chordata > Mammalia > Carnivora > Procyonidae > Nasua > Nasua narica. Next base: position 82,244,471 of record CM052799.1, read on the forward strand.
AGAGAGAGAGAACATGTGCGCGAGCAGGGGAAGCAGCAGGCAGAGGGAGAAGCGGCTCCTCGAAGAGGAAGGAGCCCAATGTGGGACTCAATTCCAGGATACTGGGATCACGACCTGAGGTGAAGGCAGATGCTTAACTGACTGAATCACCCAGGCATCCCTCATTGATCTTTCTTTCTTTCTTTAAGTCTTCATTTATTTCTGTCAGCTTTATAATTTTTTTTTTTTTAGCTCCTGTATGTGTAAGGTTAGTATGTTTATTTGACATTTTTCTTGTTTTTGAGATAGGACTGTATCCCTATAAATTTCCCTCTTAGAACTGCTTTTTCTGTGTTCCAAAGATTTTGGACCATTGTATTTTCAGTATTCTTAACGTATTTTTTAATTTTCTCTGTGTTTTGTGGTTTTGTTGTTGTTGACCCATTGGTTGTTTAGTAGGTGTTGATTGGCCTCCGTGTATTTGTGTTTTTTTTTTTTTTTTTTCCTTTTCTTTTTCTGGTAATTGTTAGTTTCATACTTTGGTGGTTGGGAAAGACAAATGATATTTCAGTCTTGTTCATTCTCCTTGAGAATGTTCCATGTGCTCTTGAAAAGAATGTGTATTCTGTTTTTGGGTGGAATGTTCTATAGATGTCTGTTCTTATGTGTATTCTATGGCTACTGTTTGCTCATTGATTTTTCTGTCTGGATGGTCTATCCAATGTTGTAAATGAAGTATTAAAAATATTGTAATTGTCAATTTCTTTATGTACATTAATATTTGCTGTATATATTTAGGTGCTCTGGTGTTGGGTGCATAGATATTTAAAATGTTTTATTTTTTTGTTGGATTGGTCCCCTTATTATGCAATGGCCTTTTTTTGTCTTTTGTTACAGCCTTTGTTTTAAAGTCTATTTTATCTGATATAAGTATTGCTACCCTGGCTTTTTTTTTTTTTTTCATTCCTTCTAGTTGTATGGAATTACTTTCATCCATCCTTTCATTTTTAGTATGTCTGTGTCTTTAGGTATGAAATGAATTTCTTTTAGACAGGATATAGATGGGCCTTGTTTTTTTTTTAATCCATTCCATCACCCTATGTCTTTTGATTGGAGCATTTAAACCATTATATTTAAAGAAATTATTGGTAGGTATGTACTTGTTGTCATTTTGTTCATTGTTTTTTGTTTCTTTGTTCCTTTCTTCTCTTGATCTGTCTTTTTTTTTTTTTTTAATTGTGATTGATGACTTTCTTTAGTGTTATGGTTGGCTTTCTTTCTATTTTTTTATGTATTTATTACAGGTTTTTTGCTTTGGGGTTACCATGAGGTTTATATCTAACATCCTAAGTATATAGTAGTCTGTATGAAGACATTCTAAAAGAGCTTCATTTTTATTATCCCCTGCCACGTTTTATATATATATTTTATATCTTTTTATTTTTTGAGTTCCCTGAACTTTTTAGATATAATTTACTTGACTACTTTTGTCTTTTAACCTTCATTATAAATGATTGCCCTACTATTTTACTGCGTGTTTGCTTTTACTCATGAAATTTTTTACTTTTGTAAATTTTTTTTTAAAGATTTTATTTATTTATTTGAGAGAGAGAGAGAGAAAGAGCATGAGAGGGGAGAAGGTCAGAGAGAGAAGCAGACTCCCCGTGGAGCTGGGAGCCCAATGTGGGACTTGATCCCGGGACTCTGGGACCATAACCTGAGCCAAAGGCAGTCTCTCAACCAACTGAGCAACCCAGGCACCCTGTAAATTTCTTCTAATTTGGCCTTTTCTTTTCCACTTGAAGTCCCTTTAACATTTTTTGTCAGGCTGCTTTTGTTTGGGAAATTCTTTATCCTTCCTTCAATTCTGAGTGATAATCTTGCCTGATACAGTGTTCTTGGTTGTAGGTTTTTCCTTTCAGTACTTTGAATATATCATGACACTCTTCTGGCCTGCAAAGTTTGTGCTGAAAAATCTGCTGATAGCCACATGGAGGTTGCCTTTTATGTTACTAGTTGCTTCTCTCTTGCCGTTTTTAAAATTCTCTCTTTATTTTTAATCTTTGGCATTTTAATTATTATGTGTTATAGTGTGGACCTCCTTGGGATTATCTTGTTTGGATCTTCTGTGTTTCCTGAATCTGGATGTCTGTTTCCTTCCCCAGGCCAGGGGAGTTTTCAGCTATTATTTCTTTTTTCTTTTTTTTTTTAAAGATTTTATTTATTTACTTGACAGAGAGAGAGAGAGATCACAAGTAGGCAGAGAGAGAGGGGGAAGCAGGGTCCCCGCTAAGCAGAGAGCCCAACGTGGGGCTCGATCCCAGGACCCCGAGATCATGACCCGAGCCAAAGGCAGAGGCCTCAACCCACTGAGCCACCCAGGCGCCCCTCAGCTATTATTTCTTGAAATAAGTTTTTCTACCCCTCCCTTTCTTCTCTTTCCGGGATTCCTATAATCTGAATATTTGCTTGATGTTGTCCAAGAGATTCCTTTAACTGTCCTCATTTTAAAAAATTCTTTCCTTTTTGCTGTTTATCTTGAGTGCGTTCCAGTTCATCTTGAGTGGGTTCCAGTATCCTGTCTTCCACTTCACTGATCCATTCTTCTGTATCCTCTAATCTGCTGTTGATTCTCTCTAGTGTGTTTTCATTTCAGTTTTTGTATTCTTCAACTCTGATCGGTTCTTTTTAAAATTTTCCCTTTGTTGAAGTTTTCATTAAGTTCGACTACTCTTCTCTCCAGTCTAGTGAGCATCTTTATAATCATTATTTTGAAATCTTACCAGGTTGACTGGTTATCTGCATTTCATTTACCTCTTTTTCTGAGATTTGGTGATTTTTTTTTTTAATTTAACTTTATTTTTTCAGTGTTCCAAGATTCATTGTTTATGCACCACACCCAGTACTCCATGCAGTATGTGTCCTCTTTAATACCCACCACCAGGCTCACCCATCCTCCCACTCCCCTTCCTTCCAAAACCCTCAGTTTGTTTCTCAGAGTCCACAGTCTCTCATGCTTTGTCTCCCCCTCCAATTTTTTTTTTAAAGATTTTATTTATTTCACAGAGAGGGAGAGGGTACAAGTAGGGGGAGTGCCAGGGAGAGGGAGAAGCTGGCTTCCACTGAGCAGAGTCTGACGTGGGGCTCAATCCCAGGACCCTGGGATCATGACCTGAGCCAAAGGCAAATGCTTAATCGACTGAACCACCAGGCGCCCCTGATTGTGTTCTTTTATTTGAGACATTCCTCTATCTCCAATTTTTGTGTTTGTTTCTGTGAATTCTGTATAACAGCTACTTCTACACTTGACGGAATGGTCTTGTGGATGGTCATCCCACGTATAGACTGTGTGTGCCTGTTGCCTTTGGCTGACTTTCTAGAAATGTGGCTGGCATTGGCTGGGGGTACTGGGGTACTATGCTGGGGCTACCCTGGTGGGATGGCTGGAGCTGAAGTGGGTAGGGGCCAGGGCGGTTCTGGGGTTCTCTACCCAGCAGATTCCCTGGCAGGACAGCTGAAGTTGAAGCCGGGATGTCCTGGGATGTTCAGTGCAGGGTGCATCCTGCTGGGGCACCTGCAGATGAGAGGAGGTGTTGGCTGGGGTTCCTGGAGTACTTGGCATTGGAGATGCCCTAGCAAATAATCTGCAGCCAGCATGTTGAGGGCTTGGGAGTGTGCTGTGGTGCGTTGTACCTTTGTTACCTTGGCGAGATGGCTGGAGCTGTAGTGATTGCTGACCTGGCATGTCTTGCTGTGCTGGGGCTGTCTTGGTGGATAGATTGTGCTGCTACCAGGACTCCTGGAGCCTGCTCTTGTCCATGCTATCAAGATGGAGGGGGAGTATAAACTGGTGCTCACCCGCCCCTCTGTCCCAGAGAGAGTTCCAGCAGTCCCCCCACTGTTTGATATAGTTCTAGAGCTGGATCTTTTATATTCTAGTTTCCTTTTTTTTTTTTTTAAGATTTTTATTTATTTATTTGACACAGAGAGATCACAAGTAGGCAGAAAGGCAGGCAGAGAGAGAGAGGGGAAGCAGGCTCCCTGCCAAGCAGAGAGCCCGATGTGGGACTTGATCCCAGGACCCTGAGATCATGACCTGGGCCAAAGGCAGAGACTTTAACCCACTGAGCCACCCAGGTGCCCTATTCTAGTTTCCTTTTTAAACTGTGGCTGTTTTCCTGTGCCAGGACATCCAGGGCTCACTGAACCAGCAGGCCAGCTATGGTGGCCGGACCCTGTTCTGATTTGTGCTATCAGAGTGGAAGGGAACTTCAGTGTGGCACTTGCCAGCCCTTTTGATCTGGAGAGAGTTCCAGCAGCCCCTCTGCCATTTGACAGGGTTCTAGAGCTGGTTTCTTTATATTCCAGTTGCTCTTTTAGACTGTGGCTTTTTTTTTTTTGTGCCCCAGGGCATATACATCTGCTCAAGGGCCCTCCACATATCCCTCCCCACTGCAGTTCAGATCATTCTGGGGGGTGGAGGTTCCCTTCATTGCCAAGTCTCTGTCTTGCCTTCTGTAATCTATCTTTTGTTGTAAGAAGGTGTTCAGTTAGCCTTCAGTTCTTAAGGAGGAATTGCTGTAGAAGTGGGTATAGATTTGTGTGTTCCTGGGGGAGTTGTGTTTAGGGTCTTCCTGCATTGCCATTTTGGACCAGAACCTGTTTTATGTCTTCCTGATAGGTTACCTAGTAGTTTATCTATTCTGTTAATCTATTTTAGAGAATAACTTTTTCAATTTAATTTTTTCTGTTTCTTTTTTAAAGCTCTGTTATCTGCTTTTATATTCTGCTTTCTTTCAGTTTATCTCCTCCCAAACTTTTAAGGTAGTGGTTTAATACATATATTTCATTTTTTTCATTTGTGATATTGTAATTAAGTCCATTGTAGAGAACACAGATAGCTACATCTAATTGCAAGGGAGGCTGGGAAAATGTAGCCATTTGGCCATCATTTCTGTTAGGATGGTAGAAATGGAAGTTAAATTTTAGATTGATATTTAGCAGTCTCTGTTACACTCTTAATGCTTTAAAAATCAAGCAAGTAACATGTACATTGGAAAACTTTATTTACAGAAACATGTTAAATGAAATAAACATCTTTTCTTCTTCCTTCCTTCATATCCATCTTCTTTCCCAGAGTTAAGCACTATTAAGTTTTGTGTCTATTTTTCCAAAAAAATTATTACATGACAAATAATATATCCATATATTTACTTTTAACTCAACATCGTATTATACACTTCCACACTTTGCTCTTTTTCACTTTCTTTCTGTACTGTTCATGCAGATTTACCTCATTTATTATGACGACTGTGTAGTATTCCATTTTATGGATGGGACATTGCCCTGCTGATGGACATTTAGATCCTCTAGGTTTTGCTCTTACAAGCAGTTCTGCGATAAACATCTGTGTGTATATGAGTATATTTTTGTGAGGATATCCATTGTATTGGAACCCAGCCATGGAATTTGGTCAGTGGTATGGATGTTTAAAATTTTAAAAAAGAGAGCTTTCTGGATAGTCAATCTTAGTGGTGGTCTACTAAGTCCAGAACTCTACATATCCTCCAAGAACTGTATATAGGTCAATGAGAACAACAATCAAAACTATTATTTTCATGGCTTTAATATAGCCCAAAGACAGGAAACTACAAACTTGAATTAACAATAAGAAAAACTCCAATTTCTATTTGGTCTATTTCTTGAGTTCCCACTACAAGTCTTTGTGAAGAGTTGGAGTGTTGAGAAACTGCACAGAAAAAAGAGAAGGGAATTTAGGTAAAATTACTTTGAGGAAGAGGAAGTTCACTCTAAGAGTGAAAAATACTGGAAAAGAGTCCTGTTAGGTCAGCAGTGACATCAGGGGAGGGGCTTAAACATACACCCAGGAATCAAGAAGGCAGTCGTGGAAGGGCATTGCTTCTGGGAAAGACCTATTAGAAGAAAGGGAGAGGCATTTTGGAAACTGTGAAGTGAAGGATAAATGAAGCAAGGTAGATTTATGTGGCTACAAGATAAAAACCATAAATATTGAAGGAGCTATTACCCATTTCCTTACCCCTCCATAAAATCAAGATGCACATTAATGAAATGGCACCTTGCCGTACTGACAGACAAGGGGGCTCTTGAACTGGGAGTCATGTTTGCCATCCCACTGTCAACTCTGTGAACAAAATGCACAGATACAAGATATATTAAAAAGAGAATAAAAAACTTCAGTTTTCATATAGAAAACACCCTGTGCTATAAAGTCAGTCATGAAGTAGATAATCATACTGCAGTCTGAGTTCAGTAGCTTCAAGTAGGTATTTGAGGTTATGAAAACCAGAAACTTAGAAACTTAGGTCAAAATGGACGTGAAACAGATGTAAAGTTAGAGCTGATTGAATTAAAATGGGAGAGGGGGACCAAAATTGTTTGTCAGACTTGAAGACAGAAAGTGTTTTAGGGAGAATTCACTTGAATGAAATTTAATAAGGAACACTGAAGAAAAGTGGGAAAACCAAGAAATTGAAGATAAAAAGGTAAAAAAGTGATTTAAATAGATGATAAGCAGAGTGAATATAGATGTAATTGGAATGACTGAGAAAGAAAAACCAAGACCTGAATTAATGTTTAAAACTGTTGTAAGAAAACCCATGTAAAATGAGACCTCGAGCTACCTACTGAAAAAGCCCATTGAGCACCTAGAGTGATCAAACTTGAGTATAAAAATCCAAGTGTGAGTATTAGATTTTTAAAATATCTTTAGGACTTGGAGGTAAAAATTTCCTATACATTAGAAAGATGAGAGACTGAGTAGCATCAGACTTCTCAAAAGCAACACCTAAAACAAGGCAACAATGGAAAAGCACTTTTAGGAGACTTGAGAGATTATGTGACTGAGGATTTTATAAGATATAAAATCCTTGCCAAGCTGATGTTCATATATTAAGACTAAAGAAAACCAGTTTTAACTATGCAAGAACTGAGGGAATACTGTGTTCCCAGGCTTTTCTTGAGGAGTCTTCTAGCAGATGAGCTTCATCCAAGCAAGAGATTTTCAAGGAGAAATTTTGATGAAAGGATGACGGTCCTTATTAATTATAAGTCTAAAACTAAAGCAGGGCTGGAAATGAGGATGGAAGACAATATGTAATTGCTATGTTTTAGTTGCAGAAAAAATGCAGCTGAAAAAATGGGAGAAGAAGGAAGAAAGTATAGCAGAATAAGTTCACTGATTGTCGTGAGTCAACAGATACTATCACAAATAGGCAACCCAGTTAATAAAACAGTAAATAATAAACAGGTGAAGGCTTATTAAATAGGTATAATTACAAAAGTACCCACTAGATTAAAAATATAAACTTTGTAAATAACAGTATAAACAAACAAACTGCAAATATAACATGGTTCATAGAGAGTAATTATAGAGAGTAAAAACCAAATGTCTTTTATGTGAATAAATATGAATGGCTTAGTTTATGAAACTCACTTATTTCCTTTATTAAAAGAAAAAGTTTTAATTTGTCTCATAATTTGTCTCATCTACCAGCTATATGTGGTATATAGGAGACACTTAAAATGATTCAGAAAAGTTAAAAATAAGAGACGGACAAGAGGTATACCAGAGAACAGGAACAACATAGCAGCATATGTGATCCTAATATTGGATGACACAAAATTCAAGTTTTAATAATGGCAAGGAAAGACGTTTTCACATGCTAAAAGCTACAATTCATAGTGGTGTTACAATAAAAATCTATGTCCCAGATGATAAAACCATGAACTTTATAAAGCAGAAACTACGGGAAATCCAGGGAGCCTTAGGTAGAAACAAATATTTGCCTTGAACACATAATTAATACAAGGCTGGTCAAGTGGACAAAAAAAAAGATCTATGAGATCTTAGTCACACTAACAGGTAGATCTTCTGGATCTGTTTCGGACACTACAGCTTTGTACTAGGCACTAAATCATTCCTTCCAGTATGCATGGAACATTCACAAAAGTTGATTATATATTAGGCCAGAAAGAGAGTGTCATTAAATCCCATACAGTGAAAATATCACGAACACTGATCAAAACTATAAATTTATAGCAACAGAAACAAAAGCATGATTTCACTTGAAAATCTTATGTGTGTATGTATATATATATATATATATATACATACACACACGTGTATATATATATAAAAGATGTGTGTGTACGTATGTATGTGTGTATATATATACATATATATATACACATAAATATATTTATATGCTATGTATATATAATTAATATATAAAATATAAAAATATATATTTATATATATATATAAAAGATTTTATTTATTTGACATAGAGAAAGAGCATGAGAGTCCGAGGGAGAAACAGACTCCCCACGGAGCTGGGAGCCCTATGCAGGACTCAATCCTGGGACTGCAGGATCATGACCTGAGCTGAAGGCAGTCGCTTAACCAACTGAGCCACCTGGGCACTCTGAAAATCTTATATCCTTGATTGAAAGGAGAAAATATAAGTCAAAATGACAGAATTCAAAAAAAAAAAGCATTACATATTAAAAATCTGTGGGATGCTTTCAAAATGGTGAGCAGAGGAAAATATATGGCCTTATGTGCTTAGTAAAAATAAAAGAAGGAAAACGAACTAAATTCCTAGTTCAAGAAGCCAGGGGAAAAAAACCTAACAACATATTTTTTAAAAATCACAGAGGATTTGAGAAGGAGAAAAGCAGGAACCTCATGATTTAGGAGATGGAAAAATAGTTGTAATTAATAGAATGATCACTAAAGACCCAACACAAATGAGAATATGAAATATGAAGAAGGAATAACCACAGAAATATAAAATTAAGAATCATAAGAGATGAGATGAACTAGACAATTTGTTTGGAAAACATATTTTACCAGAAATTGACCCCGTTAGAGATAGAAAGCTTACATGGACTAAAATCCATAGAAAGAATTATTTCACAGAGAAAGGATAAGCCCAGGTAAGTTTTGTTTGGGAATTCCATGAAACATTAAAAAACCAGAAAATCATAATGCTACACATATTGTTTGAGAGCATAGACAGTAAAAAATACACCCCCCAATTCTTTTTATGAAACAAGTATGACATTAATACCTGGATCTGATAAAGACAACTTAAAAAGACTTCAGATTAGTATCACTTATCAGAATGGTACGACAGTACCAAATAACTGTTAGCTAAGAGACTCCAGCACCATATTAAAATTATATATCTTGACCAAGTGGGATTTATTGTAGGAATTCAAGGTTCTAGAACATCTAGTGATGCATTTTATTAATAGATAAAAGGGAGAGAAATCATATCATTTATGTAGATGCTAAGAAAAGCCTTTAAGAAGTTCACCTGTACCTAATGAGAGCACTCAGACAAGTAGGAATTGAGTAGTACGTGGTTTTTTTTTTTTTTTTTTAAGTTTTTATTTAAATTATAGTTAGTGGTGCGCCTGGGTGGCTCAGTCATTGGGCATCTGCTTTTGGCTTGGCATGGTCCTGTGGTCCTGGGATTAGGCCCCGTGTCCAGCTCCCTGCTCCGTGGGGAGCCTGCCTCTTCTCCCACTCCTCCTGCTTGTGTTCTCTCTCTTGCTGTGTCTCTGTCAAATGGGTAAATAAAATCTAAATAAATAAATAAATTCTAGTTAGTAACCCAGCATCTTAATAAAGAAAACCCTAGTTCCACTAAGATCAGGAACAAAACAAGGATGCAGACTATTTCCACTATTAACATTTTATTAGAGCCATTAGCCAAATGCAGGTAGAGAAGAAGCAGATCAACTAAAGGCAAAAGCCTTGGAAAAGAAGTCAAGCTCTTTTTGTATGTGATACAGCATACTAAAAAATGCTAGAGAATGTGTGATGAAACTGAAAACAACTAAGGAGTAAGTTATAAAGTTAACATATAGAAATTGTCATAAACACAAAAAACCCATTATATTATGGTAGTATATAAATAAAGAAGATAAAATATTTAGTAATAACCCTATGGGACAAATTTTAAAACTTCTGAAAAACATAAAAGCAGACTTGAGCAATGAAGAGGCATTCCTCATTCTGGTTATTGGGTTAACATAAAAACAGCTCTTCCTCAGATAATTTGTAAATTTAAGGCAATCACAAACAAAATGTTTAAAATACAATTAGGCAAGTTTATACAACAGTTCATAGGGATTAGCTTCAACCTGTTTTTAAGCTAGATTGAGTAAAAAAAAAAAAGAACAACTATAGTTCCCCTTAAGTTGAAGAAAAAGATATTCATATGGAAAAATTGCAACAATAGCTAGGACTATACTGCAAAAGAAAGACTGTGACTGTGTCCCGCATTAAAGCACGCTGTGGTTCAAGCATTGTGCTGCTCTTCCTTGCACAGACCGGTGGCCCAAGGAAGAATAGAAAAGCCAGAGGTGGATCCAAGTACATATAGAATATAGGTAACACAGAAAAAGTATTATCTCAAATTCTGGGGCAAAGATTAACTTTTTAATAAATGGTGGGCAACTGGATAGCTTAGCTGGTTAGAAAAATATAAAATTATATTTGTACTTTACACAAAAATGAACCACAGCTAGATCAGAGAACTAAATATAAGTGTAATCCCTGTAAGCACCGAAAATGTGGATGGAGTTCCCTAACTTCAGGGGAAAGTAAAGGATTTTGAATATGACTCAAAATCCAGTTTGTTTTTAAAAAAAATTAAGTTCGACTCGGTCAAAAATTTTAAAATCCCATTCTGCGTAGCAAAAATCTATAAAGAAAGTAAAAAAATAAGCAACAAAGTGGGAGGAAATATTTGCAACGTAGATCCTAAATAAAAGATAAATATCCCAGAGCACCTGGGTGGCACAGTCGGTCTCCCTCTCCCCTCACCCCTACCCTGCTCCCCCTGTTCGTGTTATCTTTCTCTCTCTGTCTCTCTCTCTCAAATCTTCAAAAAAAAAAAAAAAAAGACTAATATCCTTAATATGTTAAAAAAAAACACCTCTCACAAATTGAGGAAGTAAAGACTGAAATTGATAGAGAAACCGACAAAAACCATGGATAGCTCACAAAAATATATATAAAATGGACCTTAAACATATGGAAGATTTTCAACTTGACTCATTATGTTAGAAATGCCAATTAAAAATAAACTGAGTCATCATTTCTCATCTGTCATTTTGGCAAAAAATAAACAACTTGAAAACATTTTCCATTGGTAAGTCTGGCAAAGCAGACTCTCTCATAAATTGCTGGGAAGGGCATATGGTAATTTCTAAGACTACGTGGGTATTATTTACACGTGAACCCAGCAGTCCACCTTCCAGGTATTTACAGTGGAGATACACTTCTCATCATCCAAAATTATAGACGTACAAGGTTACTACTGTTTTATTTGCGATTGCAAAATAATGTAGGCAACTTGAATTTAACACGTAAGCAACACATGGGAGATTAGTTGAGTAAACTTTGGTACATGCACCCAGTAGAGTACTAGGCAGGAAAAAGAGCAAGTGTGATCTCTATAAGCTGATAGGAAGTGATTCTTGGGATATATTGTTACGAAACCCAACGTGTTAAAGAGTATCTGTAGTAGGTTACTTTCCTTCTTAGAAGTGGGAATTAAAAAGGTTATACACGTATCTACTCATTTCTGTAATATACATATGAGAGATAAATGAGAAAATGAGATTAATGACAGGGTGGGTAGAACTAGGGTGGAAGGGATGGGGAGTGACATTAAACTATGTTAATGTTTACATATTAAAAAAATCAAGACCGAGGGAAAACCTTAAAGATGAAATAAAAACAAATGAACCTGTATTTCAAATGAATACCGTTTGAGCACAGTATTTTGATTATATACCTTTAGTCCAGTGACAAATAGTTGTAAAGCAGTACTGAATTTCTTTTTTTTCAGTCATATGGGGTAGCATTTCTAAAACCAGTTTCTCTGTATTTGAGGATTAAGTAAGTCCATTTTGAGGATAATGGGAGTCCAGGGTTTACTGTAGGAGAAAGGAGTCTGAATATGGTCAGGGGCAAATTAGAGTGAGTCTTGTGGTTGAATTGGACTAGAATTGGAGTTACTAGTATGAACTCAATGTTTTCATACTACTTTTAGAAATAATCGTGTGTATGTGTATCTGTGGATTTCCTAGCTCTATCCTCTAGGAGAGCTTTTTAGAAGCAGTCTTACCCCCCCAACCCCACCCCCAATCCTGAAAGAATATGAACCCTTTGGAGAGATGGCTGATTCAGGGCTTGGGCCAAGAAAAAGTTCAAGATGAACCTGAAAGTAATGTAATTCCAGAATGTAACATTGCTTAAAGAGCTATGGAGAAACATCGAAGTGGCACAGGAACCCTCTTGAATGAGCTCTCTCTGGCAACTATGGGGCAATTTAAACATAAAATAATGATGGTAAAGATTACAGTACACATACTAAAATAAGAATTGTAAGTTCATACTCGTGGATGATGTAAATAAATGGGAAAGACAGAGAGCTTTTTGATAATAGAATGCCAACTAATAAATGGGATGAGGGAAGTCCCTGTTCGGCAGCTCTCATGGCAATAATTGGGTCAGGCAAGAGTCATGAGCGCTAAAGCCAGTGGGTGAAAGTATGATGAAAAATAGGATTTTTACATTATTTCTAAGAATGTCCCCACAATATACTTATTAAAAATGGAAAAGCAGTAATTTTGCAGGGGAGAAACCTGCATATATCATCACCATTAATGGCCAAATTGACATCATGCCTCCCCCCCTTTTAAAGTAGGCTCCACACACAGCGTGGAACCCAAAACCAGGCTCAAACCCACGATCCTGAGATCAAGACCTGAGCTGAGATCAGGAATGGGACCCTAAATTGACTGAGCCACCCAGGCGCCCCATTACGTGCCTTTTGATGTGATTTACTGAGAGGGTCACTTCTGTGATACTCTGTCAGAAATGCTTACCCTGAATTAAATATGAAGAAATATTAAACCCAAATGGAAGACAAATAACCAAATGACCAATCTGTGGTCTTCAAAGATGTCATGATCATGAAGAAAAGGATTGAGGGGGGATATTAAAGGAGGCTAAAAGAGCACCTGGTGCTCTTCGGTTAGATTCCGGAACCAGATTTTTGTTGCTATAAAGAGTGTTATTGGAATAACTGGCAAAATTTGAACAAGGTTTTATAATAGTAGTATTAGCTTCCTGATTTTGACAATCTCACTGCAGTTATATGAGAATGTCCTTATTCTTAGGAGGTACATACTGAGGTACCTAGAGGTAAAGAGGCGTCATATCTGTAACTTACTTTCAAATAGTTCAGGAGAAAAATTATGTGTATACATATACATATGTAGAGAGAGAAAAAATATATATGAATACATAAGAGAGGAGATGGGGGTGAGGAGAGGGAACAATAAAACGCATGTGGTAAAATGTTAAATGGATTATCTAGGGGAAGGATACATACTTTTTTTAACTATTCCAGAAATTTTTATGTAAGTTTGAAATGATTTCAAAATAAGGTTAAAAGAATAAAATAATGCCAAATCAAGAGAACCTTTAAAAAGAGTGCACTGGTTTATCCTCCCCGGCAGGGTAGAGGTGCCGCCCTCCCTGCATCCTTGCAGACCCTGTGGTGGGTGGGGGCTCTCCTGCTTTGTCTTTCAGTAATGTAAATGCCTGTCATTCTGTAGTGAAGCTCTATCTGGTATTTTATCGTTTTGAACTCAGGTGTAAATTTTTCCCTGCAGGTTGTTGATGAGCGAGAATTTTTTGAGATCATGCCCAATTATGCCAAGAATATCGTTGTTGGTTTTGCAAGAATGAATGGGAGGACCGTTGGAATTGTTGGAAACCAACCTAAGGTGGCTTCAGGTAGGCGGGAGAGGCTCTCACACACCTCGAGGGGCAGCTGTGGACCGGGGCTGCCTGGGCTCACAGTGTCTGCCTTCTGGCCTTCTCCTCAGATGAGCCCTCCGTGGCCAGAGAAGAAACTCAGATGTTGTTGTAATAGCTCTTTTCTCTTTTAATTTTCATATCTCAGAGTGCTTCTTACATGCTTTAATTTTTTAAAGGTTTATAGATAAGTTTCTTTTTTTATTTTTATTTTTTTTAAGATTTCATTTATTTATTTGACAGAGAGAGAGAGAGATCACAAGTAGGCAGAGCGGCAGGCAGAGAGAGAGGGAGAAGCAGGCTCCCTGCTGAGCAGAGAGCCTGATGCGGGCTCTGTGTAGATGCATACTATTTAGTATGATAGCACATACACTCTGCTATCACACATGCACAGCTTCACTATCAGTATCCTGAAGCAGAGGGATGCATTTGTTACAATTGATGAATGTACAATTGACACACCAGGAGTTTTTGTTGTTCTGCATCCTCACCAGGATTCAATCTTGTCCGTGTTTTGGATGTTGGCCATTCTCATAGTTGTGTAGTGGTATCTTATTTTGATTGGCACATTTCCCTGATGATATGATGTGGAGCATCTTATCATGTGCTTATTTGCCATATATCTATTTTTGTTTCCTTTGGTGAGGTGTCTGTTCAGATCTGTTCAGATCCTCCCCCCCTTTTTATTTCTTTAGCTCATTTTTTAAGCAGGTTTTCTTATTGTTGAGTTTTAAGTGCTTTTTGTATACATTAGATAGCAGTTCTTTTATCACGTGTATATTTTGCAAGTATTTTTCTCGCAGACTGTGGTTATCTTCTCATTTCTCTAGACAGTGTTGTTTGCAGAGCAGAAGTTTTAAATTATAATGAGGTCAGCTTATCAATTATTTTTTTCATAAATGATGCCTTTGGTAGTGTCTCTGGGAAGATACCACCATACCCAAGGTTATGTTTTTCTCCTATGTTATGTTCTAGGTGTTTTAAAGTTTTGTGTTTTGCATTCAGGTCTCTGGATCCATTTTTGAGTTAATTTTCATGAAAAGTGTAAGGTCTGTGTCTAGATTAATTTTTTTTCTTGTGGACATCCAGTTGTTCCAGCACTATTTGTTGAAAGGTGATCTTTCTTCCATTATATTGGCTTTGTTTTTTATTTTTTATTTTTGTCAAAGATCAGTTGATTATATTTATGTGGGTCTATTTCTGGTTTCTCTGTTCTGTTCCATTGATGTATTTGTTTTTTCTTTCGCCAGTACTACACGTCTTTTTATTTTTTAATTTTTTAAAGATTTTTATTTATTTATTTGACAGAGAGAGATCACAAGTAGGCAGAGAGGTAGGCAGAGAGAGAGGGGGAAGCAGGCTCCCCACTGAGCAGAGAGCCTGAAGCGGGGTTTGATCCGAGGACCCCGAGATCCTGAGCTGAAGGCAGAGACTTTAACCCACTGAGCCACCCAGGCGCCACTACACGTCTTGATTACTGTAGCTTTATAGTAAGTCTTGCAGTTAGATATTGTCAGTCCTTCAACTTTAGTTTGTCCTTCAATATTGTGTTGGCTGTTTTGGGGTTTTTGCCTCTCAGTATACTCTTTAGAATGAATCTGTCAATATTCACAAGATAACTTGTTGGGATTTTGATTGTAATAGTGTTAAATCTAGAGATCGAGTTGGAAATACGTGACTTCTTGACAAGGTTGAGTCTTCTATCCATAAACAGGGAATATATTTCCATTTATTTAATTCTTCCATTTTGTTCATCAGAGTTGTGTAGTTTTCCTCATATAGATCTTATAGTATGTTTTGTTAGATTTATGCCTATGTATTTCTTTTTTGGGTAATGTAAATGGTATTGTGTTCTTAGTTTCAAATTCAGTACTGGAATATAGGAAAGTGATTAACTTTGTATATTAACTTTGTATCCTGCAACTTTGTTTTAACTGCTTATTAGTTTGAGCAGTGTTTTTGCCAATTCTTTAGGATTTTCTACATAGATCATTATGTTATTTGTGAACAAAGTTTGATTTCTGCCTTCCCAGTCTGTGTACCTTTTGTATATTTTCTTGTTTGATTGGATTAGCTAGGACTTGCAGTACATTTTTGAAAAGTAATGGTGAGAGGGAACAGTTTTGCCTTGTACCTGATCTTATTAGGAAGGCGTCTAGTTTTTCACCATTATGTAGATTATGTTAGCTGTAGATTTTTTTGTTAGATGTTCTTTATCAAGTTGAGAAGTTGCCCTTTTATTCCTAGTATTGCTTTTTCTGTATCTATTGATAGGTTCGTGTGATTTTTCTTCTTTAGCCTGTTGATGCAATGGATTACATGAATTTATTTTCAAATGTTGAATCTGCCTACCTGTGATAAATCCCAGTTGGAAGTGGTATATAATTATTTTTATAATGTTGCTGGATTTGATTTGTTAATATTTTGTTGAGTATTCTTACGTATGTGTTAATAAGAGACATTGGTCTGAGTTTTCTTGTACTGTCTTTGGTTTTAGTAGTAGTGTAATGCTGGCCTCATAGAATAATTTAGGAAGTATTCCCTCTGATTCTGTCTTCTGGGAGAGATTGTAGAGAATTGATATAATTTCTTAAATGTTTTGTGGAATTCACCAGTAAAACTTCCTGGGCTGTGTTTGTTTTTTAGATCACATAAGAAATAAAAAATGGGAAAAAAAAAGAAATAAAAGATGGTATTACAAATCAAAAATATAATACTGGCTTTTACATTTCCCCATGTAGTTACCCATCCTAGAAATCTTTTTTTCTTCATACAGTTGTGTGGTACTGTTTAGTATTTTTTTTCATTTCAACCGGAAGGGATTCCCTTTACCATTTCTTATAGGGCAAGTAATGAAATCTTCAGCTTTGATCTTGGAATGTCTTAATTTGTCCCTCATTTTTCAAGGATAGTTTGCCAAACATGGAGTTCTTGGTTGACAGTTTTATTCTTTCAGTGCTCTAAGTCATCCCATTGTCTTTTGGGCTCTATGGTTTTTCTACTCAGAAATCAATTGATAATCTTACTGAGGATCTCTTGTATATGGTGAGTCATTTCTGTCTTGCTACTTTCAATATTTCATCTATATATTTTAGTAATTTGATGATAATGTGGCTTAGTGGGGGTTCTGTTTCTGTTTATCCTACTTAGTTTCTTGGATTTGTCGCTTCATGTCTTAAAGCAAATTTGGGAAGTTTTTGAACATAATTTCTTCAAATAATCTCTGTCCCTTTTTTCTCTTTCTCCTCCCTCTGGTATTGCCTTGCTGCATATGTTGGTTCGAATGATGGTATTTCATAGGTCTCTTAGTTTCTATTCACTTCATTTTTCTTTTCTTCTTCCTCAAACTGGATAATTTAAACTATCTTCAGGTTTCCTGATCCTTTCTTCTGTTTTCTCAAATCTGCTATTGATCCCCTGTAGTGATTTTTTTTTTTTAAGCTTCAATTATGGTAGTTTTCTGTCCCAGAATTTGTTTGGTTCCTTTTTATGATGTCTTTCTTTTTGATATTCTCATTTTGTTTATACATTGTTTTCCCGATTTTTAAATTTCTTTGTTCATGTTTTTCTCTACCTCTTTGACCATACTTAAGACAGTTATTTTAAAATTTTATCATCAGGGGCATCTGGGTGGCTTAGTTGGTTAAGTGATGCCTTTGGCTTAAGTCATGATCCCTGGGTTCTGGGATTGAGTCCTGCATCAGGCTCTCTGCTCCCTGGGGAGCCGATTCTCCCTCTCCCTCTGCTCACCACTCCCCCTACTTGTGTGCCCTCTCTCTCTCTCTCTCTCTCTCTCTGTCAAATAAATAAATAAATTTTAAACAAATACAAAAATTCTTTGTCTAGTAAGTTCAGTGTCTGGCTTCTTCAGGGACAGATTCTGTCTACTTATTTTGTTTGAGTGACTGTTTTCCTGTTTCTTTGTAAGTCTTGTTATTTTTTGTTGAAAACTAGACATTTGGATATTGTAGGTTTTGTTGTTATTGATCACTGAATGCTGTAATGGTCCATTTGTCTAGTGACTTTTCCTAATTATTTTTGCAGACTATAATCCTTCCTGTATGTCATCACTGAAGTTTCTTTTCCTTAACTTGTATCCACCTGGTGTTTTGACAGAGATATTCTTGAACACCAGGTGCTAAAACAGACAAAGAAGAAAACACCTCTTCTAGTCTTTGAGAATTGGCTCTGTGCTGGGTTTCTCCTTCAACACTTAGCCAGATTTAAATTGAAGTTAGGGATCAGCTCAAGGTTAACTCTTAAGATCTTCTTAGGTTATTTGTTTTGGAATTTGTTTTCATTTTCATTCATCTTAAGATACTTTCTTTTCTCAGGTCTTTTCTGAGCATGCATCTGGTTCTAGGCATATCTGTGTCTTTCTGAAATCCCATGTAAGTGTTCTTGAGTGCCCTAATTTCCCAGAGAAACTTTTTTTTTTTCCTCCTAGGCCTTATGTGATTGAAGCATAATCTTTTGCCTCAGATATCTGCAGGTTTTTCCTTTGTTTTTGAGCAATGTCTGCCACTTTTCTAGCCTGGGTACGTTCCAAGTTAGGTGAAACAGGGATGAAAGTCAGTCTTTCAGACAACTTAGAACAAACTATGTGATAATTGGTGACTGAAGTCTTCTTTGTTCCCTCTAGAACTAGGGAGAGTGTGGGGCAAGTGTAATTAAGAATATCAATGAGGCTTTCCTACTATTTTTAAGTTGTCTTTTTTTCTTTTTTCTTCTATTCTCTTTTCCTCCCTCCCTCCCTCCCCCTCCCTCCCTCCCTCCTTCCTTCCTTCCTTCCTTCCTTCCTTCCTTCCTTCCTTCCTTCCTTCCTTCCTTCCTAGTAGGCTCCACACCCATCATGGGGCTCAAACTTAATTACCCTGAGATCAAGAGTCAGATGCTCTCTATTGCGTGAGCTCCCAAGGTACCCCTTAAGTTGCCCATTTTCTTGATGTGGCTTTCTTTTGATTGTTGTAGACCTTCACTTATTCCAGAGTTTCCATTTATTTTGTTATGTTTCTGTTGGAGGATAGGAGCTTGGAGCTGCCCACTCCACCATTTTTGTTGTTTAGAAAAAGTGTTTAAAGTCAGGAATTCACAATATTGAATTTACAATATTGAAAATTGTATTTTGTTCCTCCATTAAGTTCATAACTGTCCATACATTCCTTTAGTTTTTCCTTTTAGCTATGTCAGTCCCTGGCATGGATTTCACATGGTTTCTTGTGTCTGCTCTAAGATCTTTCTCAATCTGTGACTACTTTGCTTGTCCTGGAAATTTTCTCTGTAAATAGCCAGGATGTGTATCCCAGGGACCCTCCAGCTGGCTGGAGCCTGAACACTTGAATCCATTGTGGTTCCTTGACTTCTCTTTTACTTGGCTTAAAAATTCTTTGTGATGTTTATGGAGTGGCAAGATGTGGAAGTTCAGTAGGTTACTGCTTTTTTGAAGAAAGCATCGTTTTATTGACTTCTCTATTCCCTGTTACTAAAAGGCCATTTCAGAAGCTCAGATAGGAAGCTTCTGTTCTCATTCTCATTTTTTCTTGTAGCAATTAGCCACAGCTCCTTGGGCACTCTCTGAGTGCCAGGCTCTGTATAGCCCTGGACTAGGCCTAAGATGCTAAGACCAAGCCTCTGGACATGGGGCCCATTCCATGGCAGCTCGGGGCTGCAGGTTTTCTATTTCTGTGTTCATTTCCCCAGTGATTACATCTTGTTTTGGTTGTCAGTGCTCATCTTTCTTTTCAGTTTGATTTTTTTTTTTTTTATTTTTTAGATTTTTTATTTTTATTTTTTTTTTCCCCAAATTTATTTTAATTTTTCAGTGTTACAAGATTGATTGTTCATGCACCACACCCAGTGCTCCATGCAGTACGTGCTCCTCCCGAGACCCACCACCAGGATCACCCCCCCCACCCCCTCCCCTCCAAAACCCTCAGTCTGTTGCTCAGAGTCCACAGTCTCTCCTGGTTCATCACCCCCTCCGACTTCCCGC
>CM052799.1:82264829-82299416 GCA_028533885.1 Nasua narica
GCAATGGCCACAATCGCCAAACTGTGGAAAGAACCAAAATGCCCTTCAACAGATGAATGGATAAGGAAGATGTGGTACATCTATACAATGGAATATTATGCCTCCATCAGAAAGGATGAATATCCAACTTTTGTATCAACATGGTCAGTTTGATTTTGAGTGTAGCTGCTGGGTACTTTTTGCAGTTTCTTTTTATTTTATTTTACTTTATTTTATTTTATTATTTGACAGAGAGGAGAGAGATCACAAGTAGGCAGAGAGACAGGTTGGCGGGGGGAGCAGGCTCCCCGCCGAGCAGAGAGCCTGATGTGGGGCTCGATCCCAGGACCCTGAGACCACGATCTGAGCCGAAGGCAGAGGCTTCAACCCACTGAGCCACCCAGGCGCCCCTCTTTTTGCAGTTTCTTAATTGAGATTTTTTTTTTCTGGGACTTATCACTCAGATTCTTTATTTCATATCATTAACATAGATTTTGAATAGAGAGGAAGGAAGGGAGATTTAAAATATTTTTCTTTTATTGAGTTATAATTTACACACAATGAAATATTCAGCTTTCAAGTGCTCATTTTGGTAGGTTTTGACAATTTGACAGTTGTAGCTAACCTTGTTATCACTGTCCAAAACAAGATTTAGAACATCTCAGAAAATGCATTTAGCAAGAAAGAAGTTTTCCCTATTTTTCTTTTCTGAGTTATTTCTTTTTCATAATTTTTAGCATTCTTTATATATTTTGGATGTGAGTCCTTTGTCAGATATGTGTGTTTAGTGACATATTTATCCAGTAAATTTTTTTTAAAGATTTTTATTTATTTGAGAAAGAGAGAGAGTGAGAGAGAGCATGAGAAGGGAGAAGGTCAGAGTGAGAAGCGGACTCCCCTTGGTGCTGGGAGCCCGATGTGGGACTCGATCCCCGGTCTCCGGGATCATGACCTGAGACGAAAAAGGCAGTCGCCCAACCAGCTGAACCACCCAGGCGCCCTATCCAGTAAATTAATGGTGTCTTTTGACTTGCATTATTTTAAACATCGGATGAAGCCCCATTTATCAATTTTTTAAATTTATGATTAGAGCTTTTGTGTCCTTTCCAAGAAATTTTTGCCTACTACAAGGTTGCAAAAGGTAGTCCAATAATACTGCCTAGTTTTGTAGTTCTGGGTTTTATATTAAGGTCTGTGATCTATTTTGAATTGATTTTGGTATATAGAATGTAACAGTCTAATTTCATGTTTGTGTGTGGGTTTTTTTTGTTTTTTGTTTTGAAGATAGTTCATTGTTTCATTACCATTTGTTAGGAAGACTTCCTTTCCACATTGAGTTATTTTGGCGCCTGGTGTAAAATCAGTTGTGTGGTTCTGTTTCTTCACAGCCTATCCTGTTTCGTTGTCATTTTGTCTACCTTTATGCCTGTGCCATATTACCTTGATTACTGCAGCTTTATAGTTCTTAGTGGTTCTCACCTTGGGGCAGTATCAGGATCCTGAGGACCTCTGACGATGTTGGAAACATTTTTGGTTTCACAAGTATGGATTCTGGGGGGCGATGGGTGGAGGCCAGAGATGCTGCTCAACATCCTGTACACACAAGACAAACCCCAACAACAAAGAACTATCTGGTCCAAAATGATGATAGTGCTGAAGTTGAGAAACTGTGCTTTGTTAGTAAGTCTTGAAAAGTCAACTAGTATAAGTCTTCCATTAAAAAAAAAAAAAGGGGCGCCTGGGTGGCTCAGTTGAGCGACTGCCTTCAGCTCAGGTCATGATCCTGGAGTCCCGGGATCGAGTCCCACATCAGACTCCCGGCTCTGCGGGAAGTCTGCTTCTCCCCTGACGTTCTCCCCTCTCATTCTCAGTCTCTCTCTCTCTCTCTAATAAATAAATAAAATCTTTAAAAAAATTTAACAATTTAAACAATTCAAAACAATTTAAACAATTTAAAACAGTTTAAACAATTTAAAACAATTAAATTGTTTTCACTATTTTCTCTCCTTTGTATTACCATATGAATTTTATTTTTACTTATTTTTAAAGATTTTATTTATTTATTTGACAGAGATGATGAGAGGGAACACAAGCAGGGGGAGTGGGAGACGGAGAAGCAGGCTTCCCGCTGAACAGGGAGTCTGATGTGGGGCTGGCTCCAGGACCCTGGGATCATGACCAGAGCCAAAGGCAGATGCTTAATGACTAAACCACTCAGGTGCCTCTACCATATGAATTTTAGAATCTGCTTATCAATTTCTGCTAGAGAATGCCTATGATTTTGATAGTAATTGCTTGAAAATACAGGTCTGTTCAATATGCTAGCTTATTAAACTTTAAATCTAAGATAATTAGTCTATAATATTTAATAGTATATAATTATATATTATAACATATTTTATCAATGCATTATATATTTATATATATATTAATATCAGTAATTATTAATATTTAATAGTATGTAATTAAAATTTAATACAATTAGAAACGTAGTTTCTTGGTTGTAGTAGCTGTATTTCAAGTGCTTAATAGCTCTAGTGGCTACCATGTTGAATAGTACAGTCAGAGAACACTCACAGAAAGTTCTTTTGGCCAGGACTAGTATAGATCACTTTGGGAATTTATCCATTCTTCTGATCCATGAGTGTATAAGCTTTTTTTTTTTTAAGATACTCTTATCCGATAGTGAAAATTCCACTGTACTTCTAGGTTACTGCTAGTTTTTTTTTTTTTTTTTAAGATTTATTTATTTTAGAGAGTGTGTGAGTGGGGGGAGGGGCAGACAGAGAAGAGAGAGAATCTCAAGAAGACTCCACGCCCAGTGTGGAGACAACACCAGGCTTGATCTCATCGCTCAGAGATCATGACCTCAGCTGAAACCAAGAGTCGGACGCTTAATCTACTGAGCCACTCGGGTACCCCACTGCTAGTTTTGAGTTATGATTGAATATTGAATGTTGTCAGATCTTTCTTTTTATCTGTTAAGAAGACTATATGGTTTTTTCCTAGTCTATTTAGTATAATTTCACTGTTTTTCACGTGTTAGATCAACCTTGATTTCTTGGGATAAACCCCATTTGGTCAGGATGCATTCGTGTTTTTATATATTGCTGGATTTGATTAGGTAACATCTTAGGAATTTTTGCACCTGTGTTCATGAGGGATTTTGGTCTTCATTCGTCTTTTAAGATGTCCTTATCTTCTTTTGGGATCAGGGTAATGTGGCTTCCTACAGTATAATTCCTGGGAATTATTCTAGGGGAGGTGATACACTAGTAATTGAGCTCTTACTCTGTGCCACTTTATCGATACCATCTCCTTTAATCCTTACAACTATGGTAGGAGGTAGTAACATCCCAGCTTTGCAGGTGAGGAACCTCAGACTCAGAAAGGTAAAGTTGGGGTGCCTGGGTGGCTCAGTTGGTTGGGCGACTGCCTTCGGCTCAGGTCATGATCCCGGAGTCCCAGGATCGAGTCCCATATCAGACTCCCGGCTCTGCGGGAAGTCTGCTTCTCCCTCTGACGTTCTCCCCTCTCATTCTCAATCTCTCTCTCTCTAATAATAAATAAATAAATAAAATCTTTAAAAAAAAAATAGAAAGGTAAAGTAAATTCCCAGGGGCACATCGGTATAACTGAAGCCAGCATCTGATTCCAAGCTACAGGGAGTCACTAAGAGCAGCCCTTGAATGATACCTCCCACTACTGGTTCCATGGGGACAATTCAGCCTGTGCCCCAGGCTTATGAGGCAGTCTCGCTGCCTGCAAGGCTGTGCTTCCAGCAAGAGAGCCTGTGCCCTCAGGACCGAGGCTACTCCTGGACCCTCTTTGGCCCGTGTCAGGTGGGTTCTCCTGTTTTCCCTGTTTTTCCTGGAGTGTAAGCGTTTCCTTTACATTCCCTGAAGAGGAAACTTTGATGCCACCATAAATGTCAGCTCTGGATGGTCGCTGAGGGTCCATTCCCATGTGTGTGGAACTGGAAATTGCCCAGAAGCTCAGCATGGCTAATCTCTCTCATTCTAGGATGTTTGGATATTAATTCATCTGTGAAAGGGGCTCGTTTTGTCCGATTCTGTGATGCGTTCAATATTCCACTCATCACTTTTGTTGATGTCCCTGGCTTTCTGCCTGGTAAGTCACTGACAGAAGTGGGGGCTAGGAGAAGTGGTTTTGTCCGATAAGGCACCCACTTTATTTGGAGGTTTTCTTGCAAAATTCTCTAAGGATTTGTGACATGTCTGTATTCTAGATGTCTGAAAGATGGGGCTCTGGGGTGGGGGTGGCTCTGGCCTGGCCCTTTGGGGAGCAGGGGAAACCTCATAGCTGAGAGTGGCAGTGAAACCTTGTGAGAACTTTTGTATCTAGTAACTCTTCCTCATGACCTAGGCACAACACAGGAATTCGGGGGCATCATCCGGCATGGTGCCAAGCTTCTCTACGCATTTGCTGAGGCAACTGTACCCAAAGTCACAGTCATCACCAGGAAGGTGAGGAACTTGTATCAGAGGCTGTGAGCCCAGTCCTGGCAGCATGGCCGTGTTTGGAGGTCTGGCCAAGAGTTTCAGGAGGGCTGGGAAAGGGAGTACACCTTGCTCACCCTTAAAAAGATCTTTTACAGCCCTGTGCACATACCCTGTGGATATGTCGGTGGTCATGTCTGGGAACTGAAAGCATCAGTGGGAAAAAGCCAGGAATGACAGTGAACATTAACTGTGAAAGGCCTCTGGGTTGTGTCCACATATTCTCTGCTCTGGCTTTCCGGCCTCAGAGACGTTGGGCCTTCAGTAGCCCAGGAGGGCTATTCTTCTTGTCCTCATTTCATTTGGGTTCTTAGGATGTTTCAGGGCATGCTCTATTTGATTCAGGCTCTAACATTTAGCATTTGGGTCTGTTCTAGGCATATGGTGGTGCCTATGATGTCATGAGCTCCAAACACCTTTGTGGTGACATCAACTATGCCTGGCCTACAGCAGAGATTGCAGTCATGGGAGCAAAGGTGAGGGTTCCTAGTTTTCCCTTTGCCTGGGTCCAGTTACTTCACTCTCCCAGCAGGAGCTCATAGGTGGGAAATGCTGGAGAGAGGCTAGGACCCCTTGGATGGGCTAGGATTCTAGGGAGTTGGGGCCTAGACCTTGGAAAGTCTCCCACCTTGAGCCCCAGGGCCAGCTTTGGCTCCTGTCCTGCAGTCTCACTTCAGGCACTTGCCGGTATCTTCGTGCTCAGGGTGGGAGGGACCCTAAGGTGGTTTTGAGATTATCAGTAAAGGGAAAAGGGTTGAGTCAGCTGAACTAGCCTTTGGGAGGATTGGACATTCCCTGTAACTCCATCTCATCTCTTTGGGGTGGGGGGGGAGGCCCTAGAGCCATTCCTTTTAGCCCATAGAAGCTGAACTGTAGTTCTGACCCCTGATGACTCTGGACAAGGTCTAGCAGTGCCCCCCATTATCCATAGGGGGCGCGCTCTAACACCCCCAGTGGGGGCCTGAAACCAGGATAATACCGAACCCTATATATGCTATTTCTTCTTATACATACTTAGGTACTTACGATAATGTTTAATTTATAAACTAGGCACAGTAAGAGATTAACAACAGTAATAAAATAGAATGATTATAACAATATACTGTAATAAAAGTTGTGTGAATGTGGTCTCTCTCTCAAAATACCTTGTACTCACTCTTCTTGTGATGCGAGATGATAAGATGGAGTGAGGTGAAGAACATAGGCACTGATGTCAGGAGGTTCATCTGTCTTCTCCTGGAGTGTGGTTGATCCTGGGTAACTGAAACTGGGGATGAGCTGGGACTACTGTACTTCCTGTTGTGGTCCCCACTCCTTTCCTGCTTTGAAACAGCTACTGGGATTGTACCAGATAACTCCCTTGTCTCTCCCCATAGCTGACTTTTAGGGGTTCTGAGATCAAGGCTCATCTTGTAGTCCTCTGTACTTCTACATTTGCAGTCCAGTCTGTCTGCCTTTGGCCAATGAATTGTGTACTCAGGATAAGAAAAAAAGGAAAGAACATTTTATTTCCCTTGATACAGGGGATCATGGATCTAAGAGTGGAAAACAGGCCAAGCATCTTGGCCTCAAAGAAGGATGGATGCACGTGGATGGAGTCAGATGAAATCTGGGGACCTAAGCTCTTGGCTTTGCCTGGACTGCCTGTCATTGGGACCACAGCTGAACGTCCCATCACGTAGCCCCTGGAATCTTGATGGTTGACTCCAACAGTATTGACCTCTATCCCCTTCTCTCCAGGGCACTTTGATTTACCGTGAAGTTCACAACCACACAGGTGATAGTGAGTTGAGGGACGTCTACCCAGGTTGGAACTGCCAGTTAAGTTCAATAACTACTCTCATGACAGGGTGCTGTGGAGATCATCTTCAAAGGGCATGAGAATGTGGAAGCTGCTCAGGCAGAGTATATTGAGAAGTTTGCCAACCCCTTTCCTGCTGCAGTGAGAGGTAGGGACTCTGGTGTGGAGGGCAGCCTTGGTCATTTGCTGGGTCACTTTCTGATTCTTTTACTCCACAAAGTCTCACATAACTCCCCTTTGCCCTTACAGTTGAATCTGGAGACGAGTGAGGGGTGGGATTGTCTCTGGGCAGGCATCACTTAAGAATGGTATCTACGCTGCTTTGGTAACCAGGATCAAAACAGCATTGCTGAAACGGCTAAATTTCTTAGTGTTGTTCCAGTTACTTAACTGGAAGCCACTCTAAAACACTCTAAAACAGAATGGCTTACACAACCAATTTTTTTTTTTTAAGAATTTATTTATTTGAGAGACGGACAGCTAGTGAGAAAGAGCACGAGGTTGGGGGAGAGGGAGGAGCAGGCTCCCTGAGCAGGGAGACGGACATGGGGCTCGATCCTAGGACCCGAGCCAAAGGCAGATGCCCAACAAACTGAGCCATCCAGGCACCCCCTTCCTTTTTTTTTTTTTTGCTCATGTTTCTGAGGGTCAATTTGGTCTGGGCCCAGTTAGGTGGCTCTTCTGCTGGTCTTGCCTGGGATAAATCTTGCAACGATAGTGAATTGGTAGTTTGGGGCTGGATAGTCCAAGACAGCTTCACTTACATGGATGGTGTTCGCTGTCCACTCGACTCTGCACGTAGTTTCTTATTCTTAACGAGGCTACTCCACACTTGGTGGTGTCCTGAGGGCAGCAAGAGGGTAGGAGGGGAAGCTGGCAAGGCACCTTGAGACCTAGGTTTGGAAATTGAACAGTGTCACTTTTGCCACATTCTGTTGGCCAAAGCAAGTCACAAGGCCAAGTGAGGAAATTGAATCCTTGATGAGACAAGTGGTGAAATCACATTGCAGAGGGACTTGTGTTACAGGGACATAAGGAAGTGTAGTGATTTTTGAAAATACAAATGTGTTTTCTTGACTTTTACTTCCTGTTGACTTTATCTTGACAGGGAGGGGATCAGATTTCATTTTCTTGCCAAGCGCTTCTAGGCCAGAGGTTGGGGCCCTGCCAGAGGAACAGGGATGCTCCCAGGATGCGGGGAAGGTCCACAGGGCCCATGCCCTCTTACAGTAACTTGGGTCTTGCTCACACTGTCGGCCCCAGCGATGGTGCCCAGGCTGAACACAGATTGGGGGGTGGCATTATCTGGGGATGCAGATGATCTACTTCCTTTGCTGTGCTTCACCAGGATTTGTGGATGACATCATCCAGCCTTCCTCTACACGAGCCCGAATCTGCTGTGACCTGGATGTCTTGGCCAGCAAGAAGGTACAGCGCCCTTGGAGGAAACATGCAAATATTCCACTGTAAACGAATCAAAGGATAATAAACCAAGAGCCAGTTACTGCCTGGCCATTCGTACCCATCCCTGCCTTTTGCAATCACGGTACCCGGAAATCTAAATACTGGTAATTACTTGAAATGGCCGTTTATTAAATTCTAGGAAGATTTCATTTATGCCTTACTGTAAAATTATTTGCTTTATTAAAAATTTGTGTTAACTGCTATTTTTTGAGCAGATCTCATTTTTTATGGTAGAAATCTGAAAAATCAAGAAAACAGTACAGAGTATTGTCACCTAGAGCTGACCCGTATTCGACACCTCTGTGTATATTTTTCCTTTCTCCCCAGATTTTTTTTTCTCTATAGGTGAGTAGCTTCTAGGGCCAAGTACCTACCTGCTTAGACTTCAGTTGTTTACTTTCAAATAATATTTAATAATGTGTCCTTAATTCCTCTAGGAATTGTTGAAGAGTAAATGAGACGTTTGGAGTTGTGTCCGGCAGAATGGATGCTCAGTAAGCTGTAGTACTCTGTATTAGGTGCTTTTCAGAAATGTGTTCTCACATTTTGAAAACCTTATTTTGGAAATTTTTAAACCTATAGAAATGTTGCAGGAGTGGTATTTCTATACCTTTCACCTAGATTATCCAGGTAATTATCTACATTTGGTAATCTCTTCCATAAATATGTAATTATTATTATTTTTATTGACCCATTTGAGAGTAATTTGCAGAATCGTGACACTTCATCCCTCTGCACCACCAAACATGTGATTATTTCCTAGGAACCAAAGTTCATTGTCTTACAGTCTTTCACTACATTGACATTTTGGAAGAGTAGTTGCCAATTATTTTGTAGAGTGTCCCTCAATTTGAGTTATCTGATTTACCTAGATTTGAACATCTGGAAACAGAGTTATACACAAGAATGTTCTTCCTCTCTATCACTTTAGGAAGCACACTAGCACACTAGGCTACCTTTTTTTTTTTTTTTTTCCATTATCGATGAAATTGACTCATCACTTGGTTATGGTGGTGGCTGCAAAGGTTACCATTTTTTCTTTGTAATTAATAACTGGTCTGGGGACATTCTTTAAGCCTGTCAACAAACTTTCATCCAGCACTTTTAGTATCCATTGATGATTCTTGCCTCAATCAGCTATCCTGTGTTGATTCTAAAATGTTGCATTTCTAACCCTATCATTATGTCTGCATTTGTTAGTTGTTAGTCTCCTGGAAGAGCTTTCTTTTCTGTTTTAGTTTTTTCAGTATCTATTTAGACTTACTCTTTTTTAAAAAACATTTTCCTGAGATAACTTTTCTTACTATGCAATCACTCTGTCAAATTTTCAAAAACATTTTAATAGTTCGTTACATTTTTCTCCCTGCTCCATCCCCAAGAGATGAGATTGGGAAGCATATATTATAGTTGAAATCTGTTTGGTATATAGTAGGTGTTTCATAAGTGTTTATTTTAGTGAATGACTATATCAAACAAGAAAGAACTCATGAATTCTTTTAAAATTTAAGGTGTTAACTCATTTTGACACTTAAAATTTCAATGGGAGCTTCTTTAAAGCTGTTTTTTTGATCCTTTTGATCTGTATCAAAAGGATCAAATAATTGATCCTTTTTGGCATACTTCCTTATTTTTTTGACACAGAATAATGTACCAGGCTCATCTTCTATTTTCCTTACCCAGCCCTGGAGTCAGTGATTTCTCCTGAGTCCTCGTTTCTTTTAGTAGATGTCATTTAGAAGCTAAAATTGGCAGATGCTCACATGGATGCTGGGGTGTCATTGCTTCTAGGTATTTTCAGCAGACTAGGAAATATTTATACACATTTGTGAATGTAAAGGCGTATGAGGCATAAAGGCATATGTGTATATATTATATACTTATATATGCTTAAAATCATGAGTTCATACTGGAACTTCTCAATCCAATATAAAGGTTCTTCTTTGGTTTCCCCTATTCTATATTTATCTCACAGTGGTATAACTGGGTCCCATTATCTTCAGTGTAATTTACTCATTTGCTCAATCTTGCACTAAAGCACTTGCACTAAACAAACAAAAGTTTGAGGACTTTTAAAGTTCAAGACTCTCTTGCAGTTCTTTTGTCTTTAACCTGAAGGTAAACGGTCAAGTTATTTGTATTTATGTTAGCTAGTTGAAAGAGAGTCCTTTTCTTATGTTTGTGGACCATTTTAGTCCCTCTCCCCCATCTTTGTTGACTTTATTTGGCTGAGTATGTAGAGCATTAACATTATATTAGAAGTGGAGATTAAATTTTAAGAGGTTTCAGCATAAAGGTCAACAACTATGGAGTGCTGTTTCAGAGTGCCCCATGGGGTGTGCATTTCTCTGTGGTGAGAGCCCTGGGTCTTTGCACCAATGACGACTTTCCCTTGTCCCAGATCTTTAGCTCCGAAAGAGCTTGAATGTTCTATCATTTAAAGCTCAACTTGAGCTAAATCAGTATGTGATTGTCTTATCTACTTTTCCCATTTCTGTCAGCCACCTCATCATTCCAGGTAGCCAGGCTTATGCAGTTTTTCTTGAATGTCTCTCTTCCCTTTCCAGGTGACTGGGACTCTCCCATTTTAGTCAGGCTCTAAGTGGACGTCTCCTTTCTTTGTGGCCTACCCTTAAAGCCAGAAATCTTGTTCTGAGCTAATAGACTAATTCCAGGTCCAGATTTTGTTGCATTCTTCTGCTCTAGCACTTCCAGTGCATAGTACTGTGCTCTCCAAAGTCTTTAGTCCACAGAGGTTCTGTGTCCCTCCCTTGCTCTTCAAGTGAGTTTAAGCCTACAGCCCTGTCAGTACCCCCTTGGAACATCTTCTTGTTGAATAGCTCCAGTTTGCTCATGCTTACGAAAGAACCTGACTTGGCTCATCTTGACCTGCAAGCTTGAACTGATTTTGCTTATTTCAGTTGTTTTTTCTAAATCAGCTGCTCATGCTTTTTTTTTTTTCTATATATGTATTTTTGTCTTCATAAGTAAGATAGCGAGTTTCTAGGGGGTAGAGACCGTTTGGCCAGAGGTTCTTTATACTCCTGTATGGTACCAGCAGAAAGATTATAAACCATGGGAAAGAAGTGACAGCTGACTCCTGGGCTTTTAGAGTCCTCTTAAGAAGTCATGCAGGTTGGTTAGCATGTGGCTCAATAGCTTAAAATTGCTTGGTTAGTTCTTATTTCTGGGCTCAGCTAGCCTAGGATTTGGACTATTGGGAGGATGACCGCTGTAGTACATTTGAAAATAATACATATACAAGCTTATGTGTTTTTGTTTTTCCTTTTTGAAGAAGGGGTCCAAGATGTGTTTTTACCAGGTTGTGAAATCTGGACACTGAGAAGGGCTTGTTTTGGGCCTGTTGAAAGAGGTAGAGGAAGCAGCCCAATAAGCATTTGAACAAGAGGCTTCTGAGAAGCCTTGGAGTGGAGCTGGTGGGGAAAATCCCATCCAATAACCCAAGCCTGGTGGCCCAGGAAACACAAAGCTACAAGACCTTGCAAGTAGACCAGCACGTATGGATGACAAAATGCCTTGAGAATGGTGGCGAAGTATTCTCCAGTGGCTACTGTTTAGGAATGCCTTTCCCAACTGGTATTCTCTCCTTAAGGAGAAAAAGAAAACTGTAGAGTTGTAGCCCGAGAACTTGGGTTTACTGAGCAGAGCAGTGGCAAGTGTCTGTGTTTAGACTGAAAGCAGGTAATATGGTGAGAATTGAGGTAAAGTTTAAGAGGTACTATGAGCGTCCTACTGGACCTGTCCCTGTTCCTCTTGCCTTAAGTAAACCAATTCTTTCTGAGCTACACAGCCGGAGGGTGAAGCTGTGATTTGAACCCAGGCAGATATGTCTGAACTCTAAGGCTATCTTCTAACTATTCAGAGCACTGTTTCTCAACTGATGAAACAGGTGGGATGAACTCCTAAGGGTGGAGTGAGGAAGGTTGTGGTTGGCTTCACTGGGATTGCCTCAATCCAAACAGCTACTAAATTTGGAAAGCTTTCCTACCTCATGCATGATGACCTGTCAATCCTCTTTTTGAATTGCTAGAATAATGAGGGGCACATTCACAATGCAGCCTTCCGGTTGCTTGTGTTCACAAAAAGTTCTTTCAGCTTCTCTTCTCACCATGTCTTGGTCTCCTCAGTGAGTTCTCTACTTCTGCATGCACTGATGCTTTGGCTGTTGCTGGTGCTTTAGATATGGTCAGAGAAGCCTGTGGACACCCATACACCCATACACCAAGTTAACACTTTTAATGGACTTGTTGAACCAGCCTAAACTTCACCTGTTTAATATATATTTTATGTCCTTCTGATTCTAAAGGATTTCTAGAGAGCTGTGGCTTTATTTTTTTAGGAAGAACCAACCACTGGTCCTCATGCTGTTGCACCTCTGTGGGCATGGAATCTCCACCATTCCAAACAGGAGCTATATGGCCACTTAATGGGCAAAGCCTCAGTTTGGGGCGTCTGTGGAATCCAGCCAGCACATCTGGGTAGATGTGTCAGCCTGAATAGGGAGGTTCTGACTATGTACCTACTCTCCTGGATGGTGAGTAATGCCTCCTGTATGTGTCCTCTGGAGCACAAAGCTGTCCTTCAAACAGTGATGTATGAGGGTGTAGCTCAGTGGTAGAGCATCTGACTACAAAAAGTGATGTGTAATAAAGACCCCAACAGAGCAAGGCACTTAGGAAGGCAGGTATGGATGCTTACCTCAGTTTGGTTTGGTATCAAAAGCCCGAGGTGGGGGCACCAAGTCTCTAGTTTCCATGAAGCCACTGTTCCTTATTTGATGGATTCTTTTCTGGAAGCAGGGCCAAATAGAGAGTCATAGTCA
Organism: Nasua narica; assembly: GCA_028533885.1. Classification (NCBI taxonomy): domain Eukaryota; kingdom Metazoa; phylum Chordata; class Mammalia; order Carnivora; family Procyonidae; genus Nasua; species Nasua narica. Next base: position 82,277,434 of record CM052799.1, read on the forward strand.
AGTCATATCTGGGAGGTTTCAAGTTAGTTCCAAGGTAGAGTCACACTGGGTAAAAGCTCTGGCCTAGTTTCATAAGCTTTTAATTCCAAAGGTGAGCTGTCACAGAGACCCTTTCTTATTACATTCCTTCTTGGCTGCCTGGAGAGTTCACCTGCTGATTTAGCCCTTGCATCCCTGTTTCCTGCACTGACATCTTAGGCCACGTAACGAACACAGCCCAGAGAACAAGGCCAGTACCATTAAGTATAGGGCATGAGTTTCTAAGAGTGGTATCTGGCACCAGTATCAAGAGAAACTCTCACACAGCCCTGGAGACTCCAAGTGGTCTTTAACGGGCTGCTGTTAGGGGGCAATCATACTTAAGCCGAGGGGCTGGATTTCAGGCAGGAGAAGGGTCCAGGCTACAAACCCTGAATGCCTCCTTGAAAACGCAGCCTGTAAGAGACCTCCTCTTGCACCACGGTTTCTCCAGGGAATGAAAGAAAATGAACTAGTTCTAAATTTCTTTCCTAAAAACAACAAAACCAAACAAAACTGACTGATTACAGTTAACAATTACCAGAATGAGCAAACTTGGAGCAAATTCTCAAGAGCAGAAAATCATCTCTTTAGAACTTTATCTAGTAAGAATAGGATGACTACCACAAGCCTGATTTTGAATAGTTTATTAAAGGAAAGGTGAAGCATCAGTTTCAAATTGTACAAAAGGAAAAAAACCTCATATTGCAAATGTACAATTTACAGAATTACTAGCAAAACCAATCAAGGAGACACTGAAAATACAAAAATTCGATTGACTTCAAACTGAACTGCAAACCCATTGGAGTAGATATTTAGCCTTTTTTTGTTGTTGCATGGTAGTCTACAATTCTAAGTCAGCATCTGTTTTCCATATGAAACTGTCAGGCAAAGGATCACTCTGTGCATGTGCCGGGGCAACTCCCAGCTTCCTCCTTAGCCAGAACCTTAGGCAGGGCTGGCAGTGGTGGACAGTCCAGGTATTTCTGCCCCTTCATGTCCAGTGAGGCCCACATTCCTGGAAGAAAGCGAGACCCCAGCCCCTCAAACTGGAGCCCAGGAATTGCTAAATTAGCAGATATAACATTTTTGGTGACCAGGTTTTTTCAGAACTGTACAAATATTGAGAAAAATCTGTTTTGTGTTTACTAAAAGAATGAATAATCCATTTGTTTTCCCAACAAAAAATAATCATTGGGTGCACAGATTAATAAAAAAAATGCTTTTAATTTTTGGTAAGAAGGGAAAGCCTCATGATTCTGTTGTAGCCACTTTAAAAACCAGCCCACAAACAGCTGTGGATGGATTGGTTTGGAATTGAGGCTTACTTTAAAAAAATCAGGAAGGTAGAAACTAAGTGGGCTTTTTAAAACAATAGCAGCAAGTCATAAAAATCTAAGCAGAATGTAACTCTAAACCATTGAAGCCTGTCCTGAAGATTCATAATTTCTTTCCCCAAAATAATTAAAATGCACATTTAACACTGAAATGTAGCTGTATTTCAAGGTAAGCTTAGGAACTTCACCCTCTAAGCACAGACTTCTATGCAGCACATACTTCTATAATTGGTAAACTTAATTCACAAAATCAGCGCATAAGGTATTAAGTGCATGGGAAGTAAACACAGTTATGTTACACTTAAAATTACTTTTGAATGGCAAAGAAGTTCTTCATGATTATCTTTTTAAGAAAACGGAAGTCTATGTAACTTGAATTTGGCAGGGCATGAAATAAGTAGTAAAAACAGCAAACCGATAACTTGAGAACCATTTTTGTTTTTCTGAGAATACTTTATTTGCTGGTAGAAGTTGCTAAAAATGCACAGAACAAATACCAATAGAAAATGTACTGTATTTGAATCTCCCTATTCTATATAAAATGAATGGTGTACAGCATCTGTTGGAAAATGGCTGCATGGACATTTCTTATTTTATGCCCCCTTATAAATAAAAATAAACCTTTTTATTCAAGAGTATATAAAATCTGGGAATCCATATCCACAGAGGGTGTGTGGTTTTTGGCAGAGATGCACTATCAGAATTTCATCTTAGCTTGTCAATATTCTCCTCCTCTGTATTTCTGTATTCCACAAGGTCAACCAAATCCAGTGAGCTCCAAAACACTCTTCGGCAATTAGGATGAGCTGCTTACTCGTAGGTTTAATAAAAATGGTTAGCTTTTAAAACATAAAAAGGCAAAATGTTAAAACGGTTTTTAAATTGTACAACAGGAAAATAAAGTTAAAAATATTTTTTTTTTTTTTACTCAATGCTGTTTTCATAAAACAGGTGTATAACAGTGTTTATCTTGACAGCTGTTTTAAAAATTTAAAATTTTTTCCTCCCTCCAGAAAAACACACACATCTGTATTGGGATAAGTCCAATATTAGGACACAAATGATTTTTCAGGTCAGTCTTTCTGAGGTGACATTCACCAACATTCCCTTGGGTAATTTACATGCTCCTCTTCTGCCACTGCAAAAAGGGATTGACCTCAATCATTTGATTAAAAAACAAATCAGATCACATCAAAAGTGTTTTTTCCCCCATACAAGCTATCACAGTATATAGGCCTCTAGCTCTAAATAATAGAGTTCCATATTTGTAAATTTTCTTCAGACTTCAGAACATAGGCATTCCAAATCCCTAGAAAGATGAGAAACATAATTAACTTCGTGCATAAACAAGACCCAGGAATCATGAATAAAAAGCAGTTAATAATTTAACATTTACTGAATCGTCTTCTATGATAGCTGCGGAATCAAAGAAATCTGGCCTCAGCTCAGCTCTCTCTCGCCGATTTCTTGATGGGGGCTGGAAAGAGAAGCCAAAATGTTTTCTTGAGATACATTAAGATGGTAAGCAGCTAAGGTATCACAAAACAGAGCTGTTGAGGATCTCATTTTAAAAGGAAAAGAATGTGGCTTTTACATGGAGCATACACTTAAAAAAAGATTTCAAATTACAGTGAATAAACTGAATATGGAAATGCATATAAATAATTTTGGGGCCTACAAACATAGAACATGCCTTTGAATCATGGAATGATTATAAAATTCATCCCTCAATTCCCCAAAGCATGTAGATGGAAAGCTCCTGATGGAAGGGGAGAGACTGGAGTGACATGATCTCCTTTACATTTCTTAGAAAAGTTACAAAGCAGAATGTGACTGTTATTTGGAGACAGGATCTATTAAAGAGGTAATAATTGAGGTAAAATTTTGATTCATATCCTTATAAGGAGACACATAGGAAAGAGCATATGAAGATAAAGGGAGAAGATGACCATCTACAAGTCAAGGAGAGAAGCCTCAGAAATGAAGTCAATCTCCCTGACACCATGATCTCAGACTTCTAACCTCCAGAAATGTGAGAAAATTTCTATTGTTTGAGCCATCAGTCAGTGCTACTTGTATAGCAGCCCTAGCAAATACATAAAGTAGTATGATGAACTCCCATGTACTCATCAACTGTCAAACCTCTGGCAAATCTTGTTTCAATGAGTCTCTTGTTTTTTTCTGTCATTTCACCTATAACCATTTCAAAAAATTATTTCCATCAGAGATACAACATAACCACCATGCATTACTATTCCTGACAGAGTCAATAATTTCTTATTATTTCACACTAAACAAATATGGTCCATAATCTGTGTTTGGTTGCTATGCTGGAACACAATGGATATATAATCAGACTCCAGGTTAGTTTAAGAGACCAAATGTACACACTATATACTAGAGAGAGAGATCTAGTGTGAGCCCCCTCTCGATAAGATAATAAGGAACCAATTCCTGTTACTGCCAGAATTTAAAATCTGACTGCTTAGAAAGCAGGCTACAAGCTCATCCAAATGTGCTAAAGCATTACACTGGTCCTATCTGCTGCTATGTTTACAACCTCCATACATCTTTCTCCTTTTCATGGGGTTCTGAAAACAAGAGCATCATCTTACACCAACACTCACTTATTTTAACAGAAGAAAATGTACTGAAATTTCCTTACCAGATCAATAACCATGGTGTCTTCAAATTCTTCATTCATATCTTCTAACTGGCTCCGGGATGACATCATCACATCTTCAAAGATGGGCTCAGCATCTTCCTCCATTAGGCCCCGACTGATAAGGAAAAAGCACAATCAGAGAGCTGTTCAGACTCATCAGATCTGGAGTCCTGGCTCGCTCTTACAGTAGGTTTCTAACCAATGAAAGCGTATGTTCCAGTCACAACCTGTAGGCTACACGAATTATGATCCTGAACTCCTAATAAAGGATCATTCATTTGTTTCATTCAATATTTCATCTCAATTTATCAAAAGGAAGTATAATTTAGATGCAATAACAACAGAAGTTAACATTTATTTAGCTATGTATCAATTCCCATGAGACTCTACGTGATTGGCACTATTATCCCAAATTTACAAATGAAGAACCTGAGGCATTGAGGTTTAGAGCTTGCCCAAGGCCACATAGCTGGCAAGTGGCAGCATTAGGATTTAAATGGTGAAAGCCTCAAAAGGTCACACCCTCTATTTCTATCCTGTGTTGCACAGCACATCCTGAATTATGATCTTAACTCCTCTTCTGAGACCAAGGAGGAAGAGAGCCATCATTCCACAAAACGAACAGCATCACATAGTCATGTTCTTGTGATACTTGATGTAACACTTACACGGCATGCCTTACTCCAGTTCTCACTTTCATGTAGTTCATTCCTGTTCTGTCCTTCCGATTTAAATCTTCTAATTTTGGTTGGCCTAACCAAGAGATCTGCATCTGAGGACTAAGAGAATACATTATTCATTTTGTGGCAAAAGATGAATTTAGTAATCAGTCCCATGCCAAGAAGGCCATCGTTGGCTGGCCTAATCCCCATGTATGGGGAATTAGCTGGATTTATTATAGAGTTTAGGGTGAGACAGATCATTATCAAAGGATCTACCTTTGCAGAAATGGCAGTAAGTTGCCCAAAGAGATGCCTAAGTCTCCAAGGGATTTTGGCTGTGGTTGGTTGGGTGTAAAGGAAACCAAAGTATTTCACCCCAAAATACTGCCTCTGAGATAAAGGTTATTTTGAGCTGAAGGCAATTAAGAAGCAGGGAACAAAGAAAAAGCTCCTCCTGCCTAAAGGCAGGAAATAAATTCTCATTTTATGGGAGATAGACTCTTATCAACCCAGAGATGGCACCAGAGGAAACTACAAACACCTCTTGTTAAACTAACCCTTACCTTCCTAATTAAAGAAGATATGGACTACATAGTCTCAGTTTGACTAGTCATAGTCCAAATCCCTTTGTGTTGTCTCTTCTTCACAAATTTATTCTTTGTCTAAAAGGTATAAAAGCTCCCTGCTTTGGTAACTTCTTCAGGTCTTCATTCTGTGGTAAGATGCTCCCATGTACAAGTATAGAATTCAATAAAATGTGTATGCTTTTCTCCTCCTGTATCTGTTTAAACTTTCAGACCCAGTCAGGGATCCTAAGAGGGTAAGGTAAAACCTTTCCTTCCCCTACAGGTGCTTATCAGCTTTGTTCCCCAAATTTCTGTCAAACAAGAGTGCTTCTGAGACCTCTATATCTAGCTGCTGCCCTGCTCACAAGTGTTCCTGCTTGGACAGCCAGTCCCCTAAGGGGCAGAAATGATGCTGGTCTTGTGGCTCAGCTCTCCAGAGTCAAACAAGGAAAGGTATTAACATATTTTTTTCTCAGTCCTCCTGAAGATATCTGGAGCCAGGTGCATGCTGGGCTAAATTTTCACCTGCCCTGTACACTTACTGGCACATGGAAACTTACATAAACGTGTCTCTTGGGATTTTATAGGATATAAACCTTAATGGTTTTAGTAGATTACATCTGTCACATGAAGTTCTCTCTGAGTAGCTACCTTTATATCATGTGGGGCTACCACCTTGATTAAATTGATAAACCTATAGCAGGGAAAAGTAGACCACAGAGGGGAAGAACTAACAAGTGGTAATGTCAGGGAATTAAGACAGGCTGCTCAAATAAGGAAGAATTCACTCCCTAGGAAGCAGGGTGGGAATGCTGGTCATAAGGCAAACTACCCTCTACGAATGCTGTTATGCAGTGGCTGACAACAATTATCTTTTTAGGTTTGAAGAAAGGCAGATCCTCTGGGCAAAGATGCTTTATGAAAACTAAGCATCTGAATAATTCTAACACTGCCTCTTTCCATTTTCAACCTGCTATATTTGTTGATTTCAACTGAGAATTCTCTCTCACCCATTAGAGTAATTCACAGCATTATCCCAGTATGAATAGAAACACAAAGAGCTAGGACAACTTCAAAGTTGAATGGAAAATTACAAAGAAAAAGTTAAGTTGTTTTTTTTTTTTTATAGCAAAAGTCAGACCATCATCCTGCCTTTTCCAAAATTTTGGGGGCCCTGGTACTAGAAAACATATAAATTACTAGTGTGGGAAAAGGTAAGGCTTTGATTCTCTCTTAGAGAAAGGGCAAATGTTCTCAGAATTTATCAACTATCTTGACAACTATCTTAATCTATAACAGTTTAAGTTTAAAATATAAACTTGACCAAGACAAAGTACTATTAATTAAATGGATGATAAAAGGAGTAGTCTGTCTATTTGATGTTCAAACTAGCAACAACCTTAGCAGAGACTCCTGTAATAGACTTTCTTTTCAAGGAAGTAACCTGCATGTCTTTTTTGCAAGTCCCTGAGAAGAAACAGACCTGCCCAATGAATCTGTAAACTTCAACTGAGATCAGCACTTAGTGCGGCACCATGCTTTAAAGGTCTCTGGACTTCGATTAACTGATATCCAACAAGTGTTGGCAGACTTACTATGTATTGTCTAATATAAATTATTTATCTCTGCTTGCATTTTTGTCTCATGAACTAACCAATAATATGTTTTAACAAAGTTCTTATTTGATAGCAGCTTTTCTTTAACAATTAAAGGTTTTATACCACGAAAATGAATTTTTACTACTTACTTGTGTAAAAAGTCGGGTTCAGAACCATGTTCAGACTCAGGTTCCTGAATCTGCTCTCCCAGGGGCCGGCTATTCTCCCGCAGTACAGTGGAAGTTAGCTGTGGTGCTGGAAGGGGGCCAGGAGTCTGAATCATGGTGTCAGTCCTGTTTAGCCATGTATTATCCAGACTTTCATCTGTAAAATTCCAGTTAGAGTCATAAAATGTCATGAGTGGAGTGAACTCTGGTAGAAGTTACAGCACAGACTTGCAGAGGATGGTTCCTAGGTTAGACTGCCTAGCTTGAATCCCACTTATACCACTCACTTGCGACTTTCTATAAGTTACTGAACTTCCAAAACTCATGTTTCTTATATACAGAATGAGGATATCAATACCCAACCTCAAAGAGTTTTAAGGATTAAATGAGGTAATGGATGTAACCATCAAATGCCAGCTATCCTTACCTTATCCTCTCTTCGAAGTCCCTCCATCTCTAAGGATTAATTCACTGTGGAAGGGGAAGAATTAGGCCAGTCAGAAACCCCTCTAACCTTCCTTTGCTCAAGCAACAAAGGGCCTATTTGCTGGGCCTTACAGGGGCCCCAGATAGCAGCACTTTAAGTCTGGCAGGCCTCTACAGAGAAATCAGCAAATCCTACTGCACAACTGGGACACTGGTCACCAGAGAAATAACTCTTTTTGTCAGGTTGTATGTGTGGGGATGGGTTAAGAGGCTTATTAGTGTTTTCATGCTTCTAAGTTCTACCTCTTTAGCGAAGCCCTCCTTAATCACCCTACCCAGCCCCCACTTCCCATTCTCTTTTAACTTCTAGAAGAAACAAAATCATTCCTACTTACTTAGGATTTAATTATACACTGGCCTGCAGGGGCAGGTGATTTGTTAAGTGTATATGTTATCTCTGTAACTAGAATTAAATTTCTTCAAGGGACCAGGAGCTGTTTCTTCCTTCTTCTGAAGATTAAAGCATTATTTATGAAGTTTCTACTATAAACATTCTAAATTATTTTCTTAATATGGGAAGACTTAAAAGTATCACTGCTATGCTTTCCCTTCTGGAGTTTAAATGAAAAAAAAATTTAAATCAAAAAGTACACAGTATGAATCCCATTGTTTTTCTTCCTCCATGAAGTCTCAGATTTGTGCAGCATGTTAGGTTCCTCACTTGCTATCAAACATTCCATCTCTCAGTTTATCAGACACGTTTATGTTCTAGATCAGCTTTTTAGTTCCTGGAAATATTTAGCTATTGCCTTGTTAAGGTCATTCTACTGATCCAAAGCTCACTATTTTTTGGCCCATCAGAGCACTTCCCATGCGGAACTAAAATTGCCTCCTTCTCTGTCTTCCCATCTATACTATAAGCATTTTTATTAATACCTCATCTCAAGCATTTCACATAGTTCTTAGAAAGGTGCATGGTGAAGACTTAATAACTTCTAGAAGAATTCACTCTTCTTGAAGGATCCTCCTAACCCCTAAGGGTTCCTCAATAAAAACACTTCTTGCGAAGCTTTCTCATCTTTATTCTAAACAGATGAAACTGCTGCCTAAGGATTCTGGGCACACAACCTACCTTAGTCTCCTGGTAAATTTCAAACTGACACACAGCAAGTTTTCTTTTTTGCAATTTTAACAACAAACTATCTGGTTCATATATGCTTTTCTTCATCACGAAAATAATACTGACTCCCTGATTAGTGAGGGAATTATATATGGTTATTTAAATTACCTAAGCTTTAGTTTCTTCTGTGTGAAATACAGATAATAATGTTCAATTCGGAGTTCATTTATAAAACATTTACACAGCATTTACTGTGTGCCACGTACTAACCTAAGTGCTTTACAAATGTTAGTCAAGTAAATGGTTAAATGCTAATAATGCACATTCCTGGTACACAGCAAGAATTTAATGAATGTTGGCTAATATGAATATTATACGTAAGAAAAGCTGTGAGTAAAAAGATCTATATATCTAGTTCTATATCGAGACAGACAGACAGACTGGATAGATGGATGGATAGATGTAATGTGGGGGAGGCATCCTGATGGAGGCTGCTCTAAAAGACATTTTAAAAAGGAAGTGACTGGAGTCATTATTTTAGAGAAAAGTTTAAGATCCTACACTACAAAGATAGGATATAGTATTTTCATTTTCTGGACCAAAAAGATTTCAAGTCCCACAGATAAAAAAATGAAAGAAAATCTTTAACATTAATGCTGTAAATATTTTCATATCTTTTATTTTCTTTGAAATACTGACATTCTGACAAAAGCAGCTGACATTTACTGCACGTCCCTATGTGCTAATCACTGTGCTAAGTAACCTCTCTCTGTGTGTACAGTATCTCATTTAATATTTACAATAGCTGACAGGATAGGTACTCTGATCATCGTTTATGTGATCACTGAAGGAGGCTGAGAGGTTAAAAAACATGCTTAAAAGTCATACAGTTTAAAACTAGAAAGCCAGGTGTGAAGGTGTGAATTCTAGAACTCTAGTTTTAGAGTGTGTGCTCTTCACCAATAGTTAATACGGCCTCCCCAATGATGAAAGAAACAGATTTAAATTCTAATTAATTTTGATACAGGTTGTAGCAAAATCTTTCATGAGTCACTAATTTTTAGGCAGCAGAGGTGAGATGCTGAAAGGAAAATAGAAAGTTGTAAAAAGGAGCAGAGGAACAGGATTCAGATCATTGCTTTCCTCTCGGTTTGGAGAATATTTATTAGGAAAAGCATGGAGATGGAGAAAGCTTATTTGAGGAAATAAGCATAATTTTTACTTTGAGTTGTCTTAGTTTAAGAGTAATGATCTAGTGCTCGCTTCGGCAGCACATATACTAAAATTGGAACGATACAGAGAAGATTAGCATGGCCCCTGTGCAAGGATGACACGCAAATTTGTGAAGCGTTCCATATAAAAAAAAAAAAAAAGAGTAATGATCTAATAAAGCGATTTTTAGTCTTTTTGGCTACATGAGTCAAACACCAATGATTACATTGTCATAATTCAACTCCCTGGTTCCCACAGTCCATGAGGGTCATAAAACCAGAGTTGGCTGTCATTATTTTAATGCACAAAAATAAATTACCCATCCATCGGATAGAAATGGAAAGTTGTTTTGGTATATTCAATTTGCTGCAGAGGTCTACCTTCAACTTATCAGTATCTTTTCTACATTAGGATGAATTTTGATAATTGACATTATGGCTACCTTATTTTAAACTTTAATGTATTAGAGGGTCTATGATATGGGGATCAATTTAATAAACCTTTATAACTGTTTCTTCTTTTTCTCTGCACCATCTTCCTCTGTGTTTGATGCTCTTCTTTTTCTCTGACCCTTTCTGTTCCCCTTTGTCTATTCCAACCTTTCTGCCTTAACCTCTCAGTATGTGTCAAATCTACAGTATTTGCTTAACAGTATGCTTAACAGTATTACCTTGCTTCAACAGATTTGCCACTTTATGTCTGCAATAGTAAGCAAACTACTTGTCTCATAGGGTAAAGGCATACTTACCTTCTACTCGTTTTTTGTGAAGTGGGGGTCGTCCTTTCTTATTCCTCACTGAGGACGTTTTACTGCTGCTACTTCCACTGTTCACAGACATTCTATCATCTTCACCTCCAGTGACTAGCGAATTTCTATAGGAAATGAGTGGAAGCCATACATCTTCTCTCCTTTCCATCATCTGCTCCGTAAGGAATTTTTCTAGGTATGAATGACTAGAAACACAACAGAAGAAAACAGTGATTTTCATGGAAACACTTCATGTATCACTTATTTGTTTCATAAAGTGAGGCTCTCTCTCTGAAAGTTCTGAAGAATCCCCTAGGACACACATTATACTGTTAACAGTGGTTACCTTTTGGAAAAAGAGGGAGGAGGATGTAAGGTTTTGCTTCACATATTTCTGGAATGCTTATTATTGTTCTAATTTTAGTATATGTGCTGCTGAAGTGAGCGCTGAAATACTTTTAAACAGGTGAATGTATTACTAAGCCTGTGTGTGTGTGTGTGTGTCCTTCCTATATCAATGTTCAAAAAAAAAATCAAGTTTAGCTCAAAAGGTTATTACATTTTCTTTTTTAAAATTTTTTAAAAATATTTATTTGACAGAGAGAAAGAGAGAGAGAGAGAGAGAGATATCACAAGTAGGCAGAGAGGCAGGCAGAGAGAAAGGGGGAAGCAGGCTCCCTGCTGAGCAGAGAGCCTGATGTCAGGACCTTGAGATCATGACCTGAGCCAAAGGCAGAGGCTTTAACCCACTGAGCCACCCAGGAGCCTCTGTTTTCTTTTAAAGTGTTCAAACCAGGGCAGGATTTCTATAATGGTAAAGGGAGGAGCTTGGCATAACAACTTTTTAACTGGTGAAATTGATAAAAAACAATCATTTAAAGTCTTCAGAAATTGTCCTAAGGGCATACCACAAACAGAGAAACATTTATTCAAGAAAATCCAAGTCTCAGTAAAACAGTGAGAGTTTGTAGCATTTGAACCATGACCTGTTCCTTCAGTCCCCTCTCCCCCACCACTGCTACTCTAGGAGCTCTATTCTGGGCAGACATGGATAAGAAGATGGGGGCTCCCTCCTTCTTTAGCTCCTCATCTAGAGCTACTTTGGAAGACGCAGGCCATTGGTGGGTTGCAGAATCTCTATTCTGGACAGTAGCTGGGAGGAAGAAGGCTCCCTTCTTCACCATCCCCTACCTGTCAGGTAGTAACTCTCTCCCAGGCACAGCAGGCTAAGACCACCTGGAGGAACAAGCTGAAAATTACAGGTTACCCATGGCCCCCTGCTCACAGAACAGGGGTGTTATTCTGGGAGAAGGATGCTGTCCCACCCCCAGATCCTGTTTAGTGGCATAAGAGTTCTGCCCAGCAACCAAAGAAAGAGTAGAGCAGACAGAAATTTGACAGAGAGAATAGGGGGAAAAGATAGCCAAGAAGAGCCCTCCTGGGATCATAGATGTTCATACAAGTTGGCAAGGCTCCTCACATATGCTTAAGTTGCAACCACTCATGGGCAAAAGCAATAGGGGATGATGACATTTTGTTATCATTCACCATGCCCCACACCAATCTATCAATACAGGGAGGAAGCCTCACTGGCACAAGGAGCTTAGTCACAACCTCTAAGCAAACACTGGTTAAAAAGTAAGCTGCTCTGACCCAAGAGTGACTTCTAGAAAGCTTAAAGATAAAATCACAGTAGACTGGTTTCCAGTTAAGCATGTAAGAAGCTTGGAAGTTGTTGCTGCATCCTAATAAGTAAAGAGCTCAACAGACTAAAAAATCAACAACTTCCTGGATCCACAGAGAGGAAAATAGCTATCCCCAAGATTGGGAGACACAGGGGATAACAACTTACTGGAGCAGACTCAGAAGCAAAAACCACCTTGAGAACCATTGCTGGGGTAGGATAACCTAAGCCATAATTCACAAATTGTTGGAAGTTTACTGTGACAAGTCTGAGAGTTCAAAACTCAGAGGGACCCAGTGATAGGGGGACCACCCCATGAGACTGTGAGATTTACCTCCAGAAAATCAACTGGGTTTCCACAGTAATATATTAGAGCAAACTCCCTTGTGCTTTTGGAAGGGGGAGAGGAAAAAGAACCATTCTAAAATCTGCCAGAGTATATTATTCTTAACAAAGCCTCTCCTCAGGAGAAACTGGTTAAGCAGAGGACAACTTGCTGGGATGTCATCAGAACCTAATCCATCTGGGGGAAGGGATATACCCAACTCCTGCCCACTCTACCCATTTTGTCCCAACCATGGGTAAAGAAAACAACTGAGAAACACTTGTGAAGTTTATAGTCCAGAGGCATGGACTCACTAAAAGACTGAGACCTATAATCATAGGACTACAGAATGCTTCCCTTCCTCCCATACCTCATCACCATAATACTAAAGGTAATTTACAGCAGTTCCTTTTACATAGTACATCATGTTTGGCTATCAAGAAAAAATTATAAGGCATACCAAAAGGCAGAAACACAATTTGAAGGACAGAGCAAATATTGGAATCAGACATAACAGAAATAAGAGAATTATCAGACTGGCAATTTAAAACAACTATGGTCAGGATGCCTGGGTGGCTCAGTCAGTTAAGTGTCTGCCTTCAGCTCAGGTCATGATCCCAGGGTCCTGGGATTGAGCCCCACTCGGCAGGCAAGGAGCCTGCTTCTCCCACTGCCTGCTGCTTCCCCTGCTTGTGTGCCTCTCTCTCTGACAAATAAATAAATCTTATAGAAAACAACTATGACCAATATGCTAAGGGCTTTAATGGAAAAAGTAGACAGCATGCAAGAACAGATGAGCAACGAAAGCAGACAGATGGAAATCCTAAGAACCAAAAAGAAAAGCTAGAGATAAAAACTGTAAAAGAAATAAAGAATGCCTCTGATGAGCTTATTATTAGTAGACTGGACTCAGCTGAGGGAAAAAACTCTGCTTTAGGGGACACAGCAAGAGAATCTTTGAAAACTGAGAAGCAAAGAGATTGCCGATGGAGAAAAAAATAGAACATCTGACTATAATACAACTACAAAAGGTGTTAATATAATGAGAATATAAGAAGGAGAAGCAAGACAATAATAATAATTTAAAACAGAAATGACAGAGAATTTCCCCAGATTAACATCAGGTATCAAACCATAGATACAGGAAATTCAGAGAACACCAAGAAGGATAAAATGAGAAAAGAACTACATTTAAGCATATCATTTTCAAACTACAGAAAATCCAAGATGAAGAAAAAAATCCTGAAAGAAGTCGGGGGGAGGGGAATACTTTATCTATAGACGAATAATGATAAGAATTACATCTAACTTCTCCTCAAAAAACCATGCAAGCAAGAAGAGAGTGGAATAAAGTGTTAAGAGAAAAACCCCACCAGACTAGAATTCTGTGTGCTGCAAAATTATCCTTCAAAAGTGAAGGAAAAATAAAGACTTTCTCAGACTAAAAATTGAGAGAATTTTTGCAGAAGTGCTTTAGAGGGGTGCCTGGGTAATTCAGTTCAGTTAAGCATCTGACTCTTGGTTTTGGCTCTGGTCATCTCAGGGTTGGAGACTGAAGCCCATGTTGGGCTCTATGCTTTGCATGGAGTCTGCCTGAGATGTTCTCCCTCATCCTCTCTCTCTGTCCCTTCCCTCACACGTGCACTCTCTCTCAAATAAATAAATAAATAAACAAACAAATAAATAACAGCTTTTAAAAAAAGATTTAGAGCGAAGGAAAATAATACAGGTCAGAGACGTGAATCTACATAAAGTAAGAAGAGCATTGAAGAAGGAATAAGTAAAAGAAAAACTTTAATTTTTCTTAATTGATCTGGCAAAACATTTTTATTCAAAATAATACCAACAATGTATCTGATTATGTATGCTTATGTATATATCACATATATGTATGCACATTTCTATTTGATTATATGTTTATATACAAGTGAAATGAATGACAGCAATGATGCAAGAGAAAGAGGGATAAACTGCGATTAGTTTGTTATTATAAGGTACTCATACTACCCATGAAGTGATACAATATTATTTAAACACGGACTTGGATTAGCTGTAAATATATATTGAAAACTCTAAGGCAACCACTTAGAAAAAGAGTAACAATATGCTAAGAAGAGAGGAAATGGGATCATAAAATGCTCGATTAAAACTTTTTACAAAAGGCAGAAAAAGAGGAAGACAAAATAAAAGCAAAGAATGAGGTCAACAAATAGAAACAGTAAGGGATATGGTAGGAGTTAATCCAACTATATCAAATAATCATTTTGAACATCAATGGTACCAACTAAAAGGTTGCCAGAGTGGATCAAAAAAACAAGACCAAAGTAAGGCTGTCTATAAGAAATCCACTTGGAAAAAAAAAAAAAAAAAAAAGAAATCCACTTGAACTATAAAGACACATATAAACTAAATGTGAATAAATAGATGGTAAAAGTTATCAAAAGAAAGCAGGAGTAATTACATCAATTTCAGACAGAGCAGACTTTAAGACTTTAAATCAGGAATAAAGAAGGGCATTACACAATGATACAGGAGCCAATTCTCCAAGAAACATAGTAATCCTTACCATGTATGTCAGTTACAACACAGCATCAAACTGTATGAAGCAAAAACTAACTGTAAACAGAAACTACAATTAGTTGGAGACTTCAACATCCCTCTATCAGAAATGGACAGATTCAGGGGTGCCTGGTGGCTCAGTTGGTTAGGCGTCTGCCTTCTGCTTAGGTCATCTCAGGGTCCTGGGATTGAGTCCCGAATAGAGCTGTCTACTTCTCCCTCTGCTTCCCCAACCCCTCCCTGCTTGTTCTCTCTCTCACTCACTCTCCCTCTCCAATAAATAAATAAAATCTCTAAAAAAATGGACAGATTCAGTAGCCAGAAAATCAATAAGGACACAGCTGAACTCAATTCAGCCACCAGTCAACTGGATAGAATTAGTATCTACAGACTGACTTCATCCAAAAGCAAAATATACACTTTTCTCAAGCTCACCTGTAACATCAAGAGTTCACAATCTAGGTCATAAAACACATCTTAACAAATTTAAAAGAAGAGAAATCGTACAATGTCAGCTCTTAAGATTAGAAACTTAATTAAATTAGAGAACATTAGAAAGATACACAGAGATTAAATAATATGCTTTAAAATAACACATGAGACAAAAAAGGCCTCCCAAGGGAAATTTAAAAGTATCTTGAACTAAATGAAAATAGCACATCAAAATTTGTGCAATGCTGTAAAAGCAGTGGTTAGAAGGAAGTTACATAATTGAATGGACATATCAGAAAAGAAGACCCAAAATCAACAATCTAAGCTTCCACCTTAGAAAACTAGAAAAAGATGACCAAATTAAATCCAAAGTGAAAGAAAAGAAATAATAAAAATTAGAGTAGAAATCGATGGAGGGGGTGGGGGGTTGGGCGAGCCTGGTGGTGGGTATTGAGAAGGGCACGTATTGCATGTGGTGCATGAACAATCAATCTTGTAACACTGAAAAAATAAACATATTTGGGAAAAAATTAAAAAAAAAGAAATCAATGAAATTAAAATCAGAAAGCAATATAGAAAAACAGCAAAATTAAAAGCTGGTTCTTTGAAAAGAATAAAATTGATTAGTTTCTAGCCAGCCTAAGGAACCCTAACGGGGTCAGGGTTGGGGGAAGAAAGGGTACAAATTACTAATACCAGAAATTAAAGAGAATACATCATTATAGAACTTATGGACATTAACAGGAAAATAAAGGAATACTATAAACAACTTTATGCCCACATATTTGATAATTCCGATGAAAGAGACCAATTCCTTTAAACACAAACTGCCAATCTCCCAGGAGAAGAAACAGACAATCTGAAGAGGCCTGTATCTATTAAATAAATTGATTCAATAATTAATAACCTTCCAAAATAGGAAGCACCAGGCTCAAATGAGTTAACTGGTGATTTAAGGAAGAAAGCTACCAATTCTCTACAATTTCTTTCAGAGGACAGAAGCAGAGGCAATACTTTCTACATCATTCTCTGAGGCCAATATTACCCTAATACCAAAGCCAGAGATATTACAAGAAAACTACAGACTAATAATTCATGAATATAAAGCAAAAATCCTCAACAAAATATTAGAAAAATAGAAGTATATATAGCATGATTGAGTGGGATGTAACCCAGGTATGCAAGGCTGGTTCAACATTTGAAAGTTAATATATTCCGTCACATCAATAGCCCAAACAAGAAAAATCAAATATCACATCAATAAATATAGAAAAAGCATTTGACAAAATCTAACACTTATTCTTGATAAAAACTCTCAGTAAACTAGATAAAAGAGGATTTTTCTCAATTTGATAAAGACCATCTACAAAAAACTGTACGGCTAACATACTTAATGGTGAAAAACTTGAAGATAACCCACCAAAATCAGGTATAAGGCAATAATGTCCCTGGCTCACCACTTCTTTTCAACACTGTACTGGGAATTTTAGTGAATTCAATAAGACAAAAAAGGAAATAAAAAGTACAGAGATTGGGAAGGAAGAAATCACTGTTATTGTTTGCAGACGACATGATTATCTACCTAGAAAATCCTAAAGAACTGACAGAAAAATCTCTTTTGGAACGAACATGCAATTGTAGCAAGTTTGCAGGATACAAAATTACAAGTGGAATTTGAAATTCAAAACAATGTCATTTATATTTGAATCTCTTAAAATGAATTAAGCTGTAAATCTAACAAAAAATTTACAAGATCTATATAGGAGGAAAATATACAAAGCTCTGATGAATGAAATGAAAGAATTAAATACATGGAGACATATTCCATGTTCCTGCCTACAAAGACAATATTGTTAAGTCAGTTCTTTCTGACTTGATCTATATTCAATGCAATTCCAACCAAGATCTCAACAAGTTATTCTGTGGATAGTGACAAGCAGATTTTAAGGTTTATAAGGAAAGGCAGAAGACCCAGAATAGCCAATACAATACTGAAGGAGAACAATAAAGTTGGAGGACTGACACTATCCAACTTATTATAAAGCTACAGTATAATTATTTTGCAATATATATGTATATCAAATCATCACACTGTACATCTTAAACACTTATACAATGCTATATGTCAAATTTATCTCAGTAAGGCTGGAAAATAAAGAAAACTCTACAGTAATTAAGACAGTGTGGTACTGCCAAATGATCAGACACATAGACCAAGGGAACAGAAAAGAGAGCCCAGAAATGGACTCACAGAAATACAGTCAACTCATCTTTGACAAAGGAGCAAGGGCAATAAAATGGAACAAACGCAGTCTCTTTAATAAGTGGTGCTGGAACAATTGGATGTCCATACGTAAATAAATTAGTCTAGACATAGACCCTGTATCTTTCACAAAAATCAACTCAAAATAGATCACAGACCTAAATGTAAAACGTAAAACTCCTAGAAATAATATAGAAGAAAAACCAGGTTATGGCAATGACTTTTTAGATACAACAGGCAAGGTCCCTGGAATAATAATTGTTGAGGTGGAGTTCATTAAAATTAAAAACTTCTGTTCTGTGAAGGACAATGTCTAGAGAATAAGATGACAGCGACAGGCTGGGAAAAAAAATTTGCAAAATACACATCTCATAAAGGAACTGCTATCTAACATAATCAAAGAACTCTTAAAACTCAAAAATAAGAAAACAAACAACGTGATTAAAAAATGGGCTTCAGATCTGAATAGAAATCTCAAAGAAAATATACAGATGGCAAACAAGCATGAAAAAAAGATTTGCCACATCATATGTCATCAGGGAAATGCAAATTAAAATGAGATACCACTACGCACCTATTAGGAATGGCCAAAATCCAGAACACTAACAACACCAAATCCTGGTGAGGATGCAGAACAGAAACTCTCATACATTACTGGTGGGAACAGAATATGGTATAGCAACTTGGGAAGACATTTAGGCAGTTTCTTAAAAACTAACCATACTCCTCCCATGTGATCCCAGCAATCGTACCCCTTAGTATTTACCCAAAGATTGGACCACTTAAGCCCTCACAATTACTTAAACAGTGATGTTTATAGCACTTTTATTCATAACTGCCAAAAACAACCAAGATGTCCTTCAGTAGGTAAATGGCTAAATCATTTGTGGTATTTCTACGCAATGGAATATTATTAAACATGAAAAAGAGATGAGCTATCAAGCAATGAAAAGACACAGAAGAACTTTAAATGCATATTACTAAGTGAAAGAAGATTATCTAAAAAGGCTACATACCTTATGTTTCCAACTAAATAACATTTTGGAAAAGGCAAAACTATAGGAACAGTGAAATGATCAGTGGTTGCTAGGGATTGGGTAGGAGAGAAAGGATGAACAAGCAAACATAAAGGATTTTTAGGGAAGTGAAAAAAATACTCTATGATACCATAATGATAGATGGATGTCATTATACATTTGTCTAAACCCACAGAATGTATAACATCAAGAGTGAACTGTAAAGTAACTGTGGTGATTAGGATATGTCAAGGTAGGTTCACCAATTAAAACTGTATCACTTTGGCGGAAGATGTTGATAATGAGGAGACTATGCACGTATAAGGACAGGGGGATATATATGGGAATTCTCTGTACCTTTCCCTCCAATTTTGCTGTGAACCAAAACTTCCTTAAAAATTGAGCTAAATCAAATAAAATCAAACTGAATTAAATTAAACCAAATCACATACTTCTGTTAGTCTGGAAAACTGCACATAATCGAGGCTGCCCTTCTCAGGAGCAATCAGAGAGGGGACTTCCAAGCTGCTAGCTCTCTGGCTGACCGTGGGACAAAGTAAACCCCCTGTAATGTGATAGCAGCCTTTAAGCCACACACACATCAAATAGTAATAAGTAAAAATCTAAATGGCCAAAGAGGTGTAAGCACAATCTTTGATTAATGAGTCCAATGCTGATACAGGGGTGACTCCTAGGTATTCAAGCCAAATGATAAAAAACCAAGGGCGGGGGGAAATCTGAGTAGGGACAGCAGAGGCTGTACAATGCAAGAGAAACAGACTTGACAGAGTTTGTTCATCCAAGTCTCTAAACAAATGACCAAGCAAACAACATGAATACATAGGGGTGCAGTGAATCAGTATCAAGAGTAGCTAAGTTATTTTACAATGTATCATATATGCAACATTACTATCTAAGTTGTTCAGTTTAATAAAAAATTATGAGACATGCAAAGAAACAGGAAATGTGATCTACATATTGCAGTAAAATAGTGAGAAATAAAAACGGGGGCCCACAAATATTGCAAAGCTATTATATAAAAATATTCAAAGAACTAAAAAAATATATAAAAGGAATGAAAAATATGATGTCACTACCTCTGGAAATAGAGAATATGAATAAAAAGAAATGATGGGGGTGCCTGGGTGGCTCAGTCAGTTGAACATCCGACTGTTGGTTTTAGCTCAGGTCTTGATCTCAGAGTACTGAGATGGAGCCCTGTGTTGGGGGTGGGTGGGTCTGTGCGTGACAGGGGCTCTCCTTGGGATTCTCTTTCTCCTTCTCCTTCTGCCTCCCCACCCCTGTACTCTCTCCAATAAGTAAGTAAATAAATAAATCTTAAAAAAAAAAAAAGAAATGAAAAAAGAACCAGTGGAAATTCTGCAGTTGGAAAGTACAATAACAAAAATTAAAAATTCTTCATAGGGGCTCAACAGATTTGAGATGGCAAAATAATCATTAACTTTGAAAATATTTCAGTAGAGATTACGCATTCTGAAGAGCAGAGAAAAAAAGAATGAAGAAAAATGAACAGAGCATCACAGAAATGTGGAATATCATTAAGTGCACTAATAGGTGTAAAGGGAGTACCAGAAGAAGAAGTAGAAATAAACTTAGAGAAATAATGGTTAATTACTTCCAAATTTGATGAAAAACATTAATTTACACATTCTCAAGGCTCAACAAAGTCCAGGCAAATAAATACAGAAAGATCCATACCCAGATGCATCACAGGCAAAATTTTAGCTAAGAGCCAAAGATATAGAAAAAAATCTTGGAAGAAGAGAAAGTAACTCATTACATACAAGGGAGCTCCATTAAGTTTAAACTCCAATGACTTCTCAATAGACACAATGGAGGTGCAGGCAATGGGATAACACAGTCAATGTACTGAAACTAACACATTGTCAAACAAGAATGTTGTATCTAGCAAAACTATATTCCAAAGCTAAAGATAAACACACTCCCAGATGGAATAAAAACAGAATTTGTTGCTGCCTGACCAGCCTTACAAGAAAAGATGTTCTTCAGGCTGAAAGCAAATGATGCCAGAGAGTAATCTACACACGAAGAAACAAAGAGAGCTAAAAGGTAATTACTAGGTAGTTAGAAAAGACAGTATAACTACATATTTACTTTTTTTCTTTTACTGATTTAAATAGCAATTGTATAAAAACAATATGTATTACTGTATTATTGTGTCAATAAGAGAGATGTATTATATTTGAAAATAAACACAAAAGAAGTAGGTGGGAGTAAAGATGTATTAATGTAAGGAAATGATACTAGATGGTATTTTCAGTCCACAGGAAGAAATGAAGAGAATCAGAAATGGTAAATAAGGTTATTAAAACAAACTCTGTAATAAATACATATTAGGCTCCACTTCCTCTCTAAGGTATTTAAAAGATATACAATTACATCAAGTAATGATTATAATAATGTATTGTTGGGTTGTAACATATTTAGATGCAGTATGTGTAACAATAATGGCACCAAAGGGGGAGAATAGAAATGGAGCTATATAGGAGTAAAGTTTTTATATTTCCTTAGAATAAATTTGAAGAAATTTTGGTAAGATGTGTATTTTAAGGCCTACAAAAAAAAACCCCTAAGGAAATAACTAAAAAAGTATAATTATTTATTTTTAAAAAAAGATTTTATTTTTTATTTGACAGAGAGAAAGAGATCACAAGTAGGCAGAGAGGCAGGCAGAGAGAGAGAGAGGAGGAAGCAGGCTCCCCACTGAGCAGAGAGCGCAATGTGAGGCTCGATCTCAGGACCATGAGATCATGACCTGAGCCAAAGGCAGAGGCTTAAACCACTGAGCCACCCAGACGCCCCTATAATTAGGTACTTTTGAAGAAAGTAAAATGTTACACTAGAAAATATCCATTTCATATAAAATAAAGCTCTATTGCTTTATTGGAGGAAAAAAACAAAGACACATAGAAAACAAAAAGTATAATGGCAGAAACTGGATTAAAAAAAACCAAAACATCGGATTCCCTGGGGAATTCTACCAAACATTCAATGAAAGAAATACTACCTATTCTCCTGAAACTGTTTCAAAAAATAGAAACAGAAGGAAAACTTCCACACACTTTCTATGAAGCCAGCATTACCCTGATCCCCAAACCAGGCAAAGACCCCATCGAAAAGGAGAATTTCAGACCAATATCCCT